>JARYHS010008075.1:20002160-20043598 GCA_031002005.1 Vandiemenella viatica | reverse complement strand
ATTGCTCCAGGCAAATGCTAGGATGGTTCCTAAAAATATCCCATGGGTTCCTCCTGCCATATCTCGTATATTCCTTCCTGTGCACAAATGGTTACACATTAGGGTTGGTACAATGCACCCTCCGCCACCCACTTTAAGTGAATTGCGGGGTAATAATAATAATAAGAATTCAATGTTATTCATGTTTTTGTCTTTTTTAGTGTGTTCACGCCATGCAACCACCATCTAAGTGGTGGTTCATTTCGCTATGAGGCCATTGCCATGGCGAAATTCCTTCCTATTCATTGTCCCCAGTACTTTCGTATCTCTAATGACCTCAGCGGGAATAAAGCCATGAGCAAAAATAAAAAAAAAATCTTTGTGTCAATTCCAGATTCTGTATTTGATACATATAATGATACCATTCTACAATATTTGAGCAAGAACTCAGTCATTCCATTGGTACATCCCTTCATAACCCTTTCTAATGACTAACTTGTAAAACTTACCATATCAGTTCTCATGTGTTTAGTATGTATTCCAGCTTCCCCCAGATAATAATTCAAAATCATTATTTTCTTATATATTTTCCTAACAAACTGACTTAGTTTGGTTTTAATCTTCATTCTGCACCCAATAACCTAACTAAATATCCTGCTCTCATTCTCATGATGTTACTGACAATCCTCTTTTCTATAAATCAATTACACGTAATATCTAAGTAGTCTTCACGGGTGTGCAGCCAGATGGTGTTTTGGAAACACAACGTTTCAACAACCAGCTCAGCTGTCTTCATCAGGTGTCCGGTGTCTACAGGCTGACGAAAGCTGGCAGTCATCGCGTGGACTGGCTTAGCCGCCCAGATGGACCTCCTAATATACCTGTCAGCAAGGTAGAGGATCCGCTCTGATTGGTCGGAACGGTGGCTTCGGAAAGACCCGTTGGTTGGCAGTCCGTGGTACTGGTAGGCCCGCTCTGGACATGTAGTGTTGGCCGGGGGCTCCTCCTTCTGGGAGTCAGTCATAAGTGAGGCACTAGAAAACAGGCTTAGTAACAACAACATTAACCGGGATGGCGGGCTCCATCTGAGTGATGCCTGGAATCCTATTATTAGGGACCTCCGACGGGAGCGGGGCGGATCGGCGCAGTGCGGCGTGGAGGGAGCAAATGGCGCCGGTCGGGTAACGCAGCAGACCGCAGAATGAGTTTGCGCCCACGTCCAATCAGAGCGGGCCTACCAGTATCACGGACTGCCAGCACTCCTGGGTGGGGAGGCGCAGACGGCACTAGTCGAGCGCCGTAGCAAACCGCGTATGAAGCCACCGCTTCCGGCCAATCAGAGCGGGTCTTCCACCACGCCCACGGAATACAAGAAGGTTCGATGGAAGGGGGCGCCGCAGCGGACCGCGTTTGGAGCCGCCGCTTCCGACCAACCAACGGGTCTTTCCGAAGCCACCGTTCCGACCAATCAGAGTGGATCCTCTACCTCGCTGACAGGTATATTAGAAGGTCCATCTGGGAGGCTAAGCCAGTCCACGCGGTGACTGCCAGCTTTCGTCAGCCTGTAGACACCGGACACCTGATGAAGACAGCCGAGCTGGTTGTCGAAATGTTGTGTTTCCAAAACACCATCCGGCTGCACACCCGTGAAGACTACATTGCTTCAGTACGCCGGGAAAGTCTCCACTCACACACATAATATCTTTTGTAAATAACCTCAGACCGAACTCAACAATAGAATCATTCATTGAACTGTGAACAGCATTAACTCTATAAAATTCTTTATCACTTCCATTAAATTCCATAACAAAAGCCAAGAAATTTTAAGGTGATTCACTTTATTTCTCCACCAGTCATAAGGTTCTTCAGGAACACAGTTTAACTTCTTTTTTAACATTGTTAATTTCTTTTTCCATTGTTTTATGTGCCTTCTGAGCCTGCTACATTTTTACCCTTACTTCAGGATCTTCATATACAGATTCTTAACAGGCCACCTTATATATATATATATATATATATATATATATATGAATTCTAGTTTGTTCCCATCCCCTATGCTCTCCATTTTTATTTTGGAAGTAACAAAAACAGTACACTGGTGGTTAGTGGCAGATTTACAAATTTCTGCCCCTTCAAATGTTAATTTGCTGCCCGGGGCAGAATAGACCTATTCCTTGATTAATTTGACGCCCCCCAGCTAGTTGCCACTTGAGGCAGTAGAGCTAAAGCACCCCTGTTTACTCCTCCCCCCCTGCCCCCCCTTAGATCTGCTATTTCTGATACTTATGTACATATGTGCATTTTCTTAAATCGAAATACTGTGCTTCTAATTCTGGTTAAAATTTTAAGGTTTGATTTCCTAGTGCAATATGATATACATAACATAGAACATTCATTACCTTTTCATACGTGTATTTTTTTAAATATATTTTACTACTTATTTTGTCATTTTACCTCTCCTTCTACAATAAAATACTCTAATAGTTAATTTACAAATAAGTATGGCAATTTCTTTTAACTACTAATAAGTTTAAGTAATTAGATAGATGCAACCCAGTTTATTAACCAGAATTGATGTTCTACACTCTATCTTATAAATTTAATTTTCAGGAATACAAGAGAAAAAATCTTCTGAAAAGTATCCAGAAAGATAATCCACTAATGCGTTCACGTATTCCATTTGGTCCCAGGTATAATTTCAACACTGAAAGCAAATCATTCATTAAAGAAGAACCATCTGATAGTATCTCAAATCTGTAACAATGTTGTCAGGTTACTTATTACTTACATACAGTGAAGTTTTATAAACTTTGTACAAAATTCATTTTAAAACAGTGATTGTGATATAAAATAAAATAAAAAAAAAGGTTGCAGTAAATAATAAATCTCAGCTGAATTACGGTACAAGTCAGGGCCGGCGTTAGGGAGGGGTAAGCGGGTCAAAAGTACCCGGGCCCGCCGGCTGATGGGGGGCCCCATCACCGACTGTAGGGGCCCTCAGGCCATGTAGCCAAGAATCCGCCCATTGTCGGCCGGCCAGTTTGTAGAGCTAAAAAAAAAGTTCACCCATTTTACCCCGGGCCCGAAATTCCTAGCGCCGGCCCTGGTACAAGTTCACGTTTTTTACTGTTTGAATCATACAAAAGAATGTAATTACAGTACATGTTCATGTTTTTTACTGTTGAATCATACAAAAGAATGTAACAGAGCAGGAAAAATAAAATAGTGGTAAATAAGGTAAAAACCATTAGTTTATTTATATTGGAATATCATTTAATTGTTTGTTGAAACATAAAGAGTAAATATTTTGGTATTGATGGATTTTTGATTATTGTACAGCCTATGGACTGTGATTTCATTTTGATGTGATGTTTGAAAGCTTAACTTAAAAAATTAATATCAGTTTTTGTTGAACACAGTGTAAGGACATAGACCGATACCGGGGTTGTAGTATCGCCTAAGTGCCTTAACTTAAACTCTTGTCGACTACAGTTCTCTTTAAAACTCGCTAAATAATTTTGATTTGACCATGTAGCCAGGATGACTCAACTAAATGCCTAGGTCGCCACAATATTTGATACCCCCAAATAGAGAAAAGGGTTCAATGCTAACAACTGAAGCACACAAAGTCACTTTTAGAAAACTTCAAGGTTTTATTCTTCAAAATCAAAAGTTCAAAATTGCATTTACAGTTGAGCAGGCATATCGAACACTCGTTCCACAAGTTTGCAGATTGTGAAGAGAAACCACCGACCGAAACCCCTTTAGTAAATTTACAAGTTCTTAACAGTCATTGAAGTTATGATTTAACACGACACGATCCCTCATAGTTGAACTAGCCCACATGGCGAGTTACAACCAGCGCGACGAAAGCCAGACCGAAACAGACGCCAGGCAGGAACAGACAGACCGGAACAGACCACGGACAGCCACAGACCGGCTCTTTTATCGAAACCACGAGAACCAGTGACGTCAGCAACTGTATCACATCTTTTTCCTCCGCGTAGCTCAAAGAGTACGAAATTTATTTGACGATCCCGACTATTAAAAAATGTTCAAACTTCAACAGTATCCGGACTTATCCACTAGAAGTCCGACGGCAGTCTCTTGAGAAATTTAGAGTAATTAATTTTAGAGTTTTAGCTGTTTAAGACTCCGCGTAGTGATACATTCAAATTTGGGTAAAATCCCTAAGTGTTCTAGAACTTTTTACGCGCGTGCACAACAATCCGCGACAATCTACTTTACAAAAACTTAATTTCCAGTCAAATGCTTAAACTTTTGATGAAAACCCATATATGTCTGAAATCGTCTTAATTAGGGCTATCTGCTAATGTAAAATTTAAATTGATATCTCTTTTAATAAAAAAGCTTATTATTTTCTCTTAATTAAAATCACTAATTAAACTTTGCCAAATTATTTCATTTTATTACCAAAATATCGGGGATAGTGCTGACTACAGCTGGTGATAAAAGTTCGGTTGTAGCTTTACTGGATTTAAAGATACTGCGAATCTTAGAATTTCACTATTCTGATCGCGTGCTTCAAAACTTGAACAAACGGGAATAACTCTTAAACTAAACGTTTCCCGATATGATAATTACACATTAAAATGATTATTATGACGAATTGCAACTGTGAGCAAGATTACAGGGAAATTACTTAAAGTTGAAAACTGTACTTCACAAAATTTCTAAGTCCCGCCTAAGCAAAACTAGAATTTGCCAAAATTCCAAGATCCTTACAACAGTTCATGCAAAAACTACTGGTCAGATTTTGTTTTATTATCAGCCTATGACCCTGCTGTTAAAATGGGTTAGCTTTTAATTTAATGTTGAAAACTTTAGAAATTTAACAAATTAGTATCACTGTTTCGTTGAAAGCTATTCACGCAAAAAATGCTTATCAGTTTTTAGTGGGATTTCTATTATGTACACTCTATTGTCTGGCAGGTAAAAAAAGGCAAGTTCCATTTTAATGTGATGTCAAATAGCTGATAAATTTAACAAATATGGCCTGTCTGGCTGACTGGAAAGGGTCACCCATACAGAGAAAAAAATAAGGTAAATTACTAAAACAATTTCTGTAAAGATTCCACAAATGCTTAAAAAGTTATAGACAGTAACTAGGTGTCTGCAAAAGGGCAACCAGACTAAATCTTATATCTTTAAATGAGCAATTCTTGTAGATATATTTATATATTTCAGATCTCGGAAACGGCTGTGGCGATTTGGATCAAATTTGATATTTATATAACGTTTTGACTTTTAAGATTACCTAAATAGTTGTCTTCCCTACAAGAAAGCGAGTTTGCAAAATATGAATAATTTTGTCACTCGGTACTCGAAAATGGCACTAGCGCCATCTCATAGACAATTCAGGGACCAGAAAGCCTACAAATAAATTCTCTTTGATTTCAAAGAATATTTAAACGAACAGTTCTTGTATGCTGACCCGTGGAAATATTAGCACTGCAAGTTTAATTGTAAAACATTTAAAAAGGAAGATAATTAAAAATTTATCATTAGTTTTGTCAGAGGTGATACATTACAGAAACTTCTTTGAAAATATTATTACCGGTACCAGTTATAAAGTAATCATCCTTTGCTTTTTGGCCATAAAAAGTGGTTGTTACTTTGTCATTAAATACTACCACCTTAATTATAAAACATTTAAAAAGTACCTGGGTGACCGAACTTCATTCGGCATCTTTCGATTTATGTTCAATATACAAGATTTCGAGTAAAGTTTGATAATAAAGTGCATAATTAAATATTAATACATCTAGAAATTCCTGAAAATGCCGCATACGAGTCCACATATGATAAAACAGGTTCTGATAAATAGAATTTTGTCTTTTGAAACGTCTGACCTTGTGCTTTATTAATGTTTATAACGAAGGTTACTTCTTATGGGAATTGCTTTATCAACATTTTGAAATGCTGATCAGAAGATGTGAGATTACTGCAAGGTATGAGCATAGTTTTATTGGAGTGAATGAATTTAGCACTGATGATGTTCTATCATTACCATGACGTCACAATCTGATGATGAATTCTTATAGAACTCGATGAAACATATCGAAAATAAAGAATAAATGTTGATGGTTTTCGAGATATAGCATGTTAAAAATCAGTTATAGGTATAGTTCCTTGTGCTTTAGGCGACGTTTCTTCTGGTCCAGGCCGTATTTCAACCTAACAACAACCACTAGGAACAAAATAAACATTGAAAATACATTTCCACCGTATAGACATAGTGGTTTTGGTTGATTTTTTATCTGGTCCAGGCCGGATCTAATCCTAACCTCTTCACTTTTGAGATATAATATCTCAAGAACTAAGTGAGATATCAGAAAAATAAATTCCTTATTTTCGATTTGTCTCAACGAGTTTCATACGAATTCATCATCAAACTTGGCTGTAACGAAATTTATCTTCTGGTACAGGTCGCATTTCAACCAACCACGTCAATATTGAGATATGATATCTCGAGAACTAAGCGAGATATATAAAAAAAATATTTTTTACCTTCAATTTTTCTCATTGAGTTACATAAAAATCCATCATCAAGGGTTATCGTAGAATCCCCTGAATTACCACAAATCTCGCACCATTAATTAATCCCTGACTGGCATTAAGATTTCTATTTAACATAATAAACACTTCCTTTTTTTTTTTTTTTTTTTCCAAGCAATTTACGAGTCGGTCTCGCAAATGGATATAGCGATTTGGATGAAATTTCATATGTAGATAACGTTTTGCTTTTTAAGTTTTTAACATGATTAAAAAAAAAAAAAAAAAAGCAATTTTTGCATTTGGTTTCTCGAAAACGGGTCTAACCTCATTACGTAGATGGTTCAGGTACCAGTAAGGCTACTGATGTTAGTTAAGCTTCTCTTTGGTTAACTGTGCACCTCAAAATGCCTAGGAAGCCTTCAAGCCCTTTACTTTAATCAAACTTTACTCAAAATCTTGGATATTGTACAGAAATCAAAAGATTCCGAGCGAACATCGATCACCAAGGTACTAAACATTAAACCAAATATGGGTTTTGCATGATTTCTCCAAATCACTACAGGTGAATGCTGGGTAAGTCCCTTGGAATGGCCATGGCCAAATTCCTTCCCATTTCTTGCCCCCAGTCCTTTTCTGCCTCTAAAATCCTGAAGTTGACAAGGAAAATAAAAAATAAAAAAAGAACAACAAAACATCTGGCTGGCTGTTTTACAGCTAACATAACAAACAAACCAACAAAAAATGAAAAGTTCAAATAGTAAAAACACAGTACTAGGATTGGTGACTGTAAAGAAGCCACTAATCCATTTTAAAACCAACACCAATGTGTCCAAATTTATGGATTGATGTTATTTAGGCTTTATGGCGTGTCAACTTCTTGATTATTAGTACCTTAACAATAAACCAGTATAGCTTAAATGGATTTAAATTACCACCTGCATGATTATAAACGGGTCAACCATTCAGACTGCAAAGTAATATTAAGTTCTGAAATTTTGGCTTTGAACAGGTTGCGAAAACTTAACTGACTTAAAAAGGCCAACCACATTAAATAAAGAGGCAGCCAGGTATAAAGCGGGGTTAAGACAACTACAAGTATACCAGATCTGAGAAAATGGACCTGAAAAAACAGGCTCCAGAGAGAAGTTCCCCCGCCGCTCAACAAGGTGTTTCTCGGTCTTTCTCTTTTATCAGAAACCTTCTATCTTCAGCTCTTATCACAGTCTGTGCTATCAGAGTTCTCCCTAATAGCAGCAGTTTCTCTGAACTCAGAAGGTGGGAACTTGCCTAACAGTACAAACTTGGCACAAGGCAACCACCTGGTCTCAACATGAGATAATACCAAGTCATTATTATTATTATTACATATGTTTAACCTTTTTTAATCCTCTCTTTCCCACTACCTATATTGAACCACCACTAACCTAAGGTGATGTTTACTTAATAAAAATTATTATTTTATTATAAAATTTTAAAATGTTATAATATTTTATATAATTATATTTTTCATATTTAGTTCTAATTATATTTTGATCTTCCCACCAACCAGAGATTAGTTTGGATATTTATCTATGCTTGGGTATTAGCTCTGAATCACTGCCCCTCTACTTTTCCGATGTTTGAATTTACCCCCACCATTTTCCCGACCAGCAGTCTTTCAGTTAGGCAGTATCCAGCTGTGCCCACCTCTCATAATGTTCTCCCGTTGACGAAGGGTTTATCCCGAAAATTTCTTTATTATTTGTGTTTATGTCTTTTCTGTGTGTTCACGCCCCACATCCATCATCTAAAGCTTGCGCAGTTGGCTGCCAGCAGCTAGCGTGCAGCCTTCTCACTCCTACTGATGAAGAGCCATGGGCTCGAAAATTACTTTATTATTTGTGTTTGTGTCTTTTCTGTGTGGTCAAGCCCCACATCCATCATCTAAAGGTAAGTGTTGGCTCATTTCTCTATCCTAATTTGATTCCTAGATATTTATACATATAGCTCTGTTTACAATGGTGCTGTCACCTATTATTTAAGGGAGAGAAAGTTGAAATTGTCCTAACTGCATTGGTGGTTATCACCATTAACAAAACACAGAAAAAGAAGGAAACTTGGGCAAAATTCTTCTACGTAGAGTGTCCACAACTTAGCCATGTAAGACGTTACATGGAGACAATTTATTTTTTGAGAATGGCTCCATATATGTTTCAAGAACTATGTCAAATGGTCAAGACATTTTTCAAGAAAAAGAAAACAGTCATGAGAGAGACAGTGACTGTGGAAAGGTGCCTAGTGACAACCCTTTAAGGAGATTTATGCAGATCTCAAAAACAGTGTTGCAATTTCACCTTCATTAATATCATCCATAGAGGTAAGAGATTATTAATTAAATGAATAATTAAAGTAGCCGGAGAAACTGTTGATAAAAATTTTTATTTTATATTATTATATCACAAAATGAACTGGAATATAAGTGACAAGAATATAGTTAGAAGAAAAAATAAGAGAAACAATAAAAAATTTATATACTATATCAGCACACAAAAAAACTAGCATGAAAGTGGAATGACAAAAAAAATAAAAATAAATAAAGAAGCCATGGGATTAAAATAAACAATTAAACATTTTAGTATGTAAAAATTAAATATTTGCTCAGCTTCACCATATTATCATCTGAAGGTTCTTCAGCACTATGCAAAGTAGAAGCACCTGGGGAGGGGTGATTGTAAGGGCGTTATTGTGTAGACAGAATGAAAAGTCTGAAGGAAAGTATGAGGAAAGGGAATTTTGCTTCTGATGTATGTTGGGTGTGATGAAGAAGGTTGAAATGAAATTGTGGAGAAGAGAGTATCAAATTGTTTATCTTAGCATTGAACCAAATATCTGTAGTGATTATCAGTGAAATGCACAGAGATTAAATTATTCTTTGCATTATCTGTAATCTCTCTGGTCTATGTTGTTGTATTGTGCATTGGCATGTGAATGTGTAATAAAGAACTGCTGTTCGCAATAACGCGTTCTTTACAGTTTATCTTATTACACTACTGTTCTACACTATAAACTGCTAAAATTTATGTAATAATAACATTGGTTATGGGTCCAGTTACACCGCAGAAGTGTTATAAACTGTAAAATTGATTGCGCAATCGTTAAGTTGTAGCGTCGATTCGAAAAAGTTGGCTAAGGATTTTTAGCGTGAAGATTACGACAGACAAAAGTTGCTTTAATGAGTTCAAAATGTCTGATCACCATTCTATGACTATAACCAAATTAAATGGTATAAATTACACATCATGGAGTTACCAAATGAAAATGGTAATGATGGAAAGTGATTTATGGACAGTTGTTGATCGAGGTGAAGAAGAACCGACTGCCGATGCAGACACAACTGTAAAACGTAATTATGCATCGAGACAAAATAAAGCTTATGCAAAGATCTCACTTGAAGTGATGAACAGCAAATGCATATTCAGCACTTAACTAATGCTAAGGATGCATGGAACGAGCTGGAACGGTTATATGCACCGCGTGCAGCAAATTTCGTATTGTCCAACTCAGGCGGAAATTGTATTCGTTGAAACTGAGTGATTATAAGTCAATGGAATTATATTTGGGACAGATAAACAGAACTGTTGCAGATCTTGCTAGTGTTGGCAACGCCATAGGAGATGGAGATTTAGCTATGACAATTTTGTGCAGACTTTCCGAGGAATGGGATTCTGTTGTAACATCTTTGTGTGACCTACCAGAAACTGAGTTTACATGTGCTACAGTGAAAAGACGTCTTCTTGCCAAAGCTTCAAATGACAAGAAAACGAAAGCACGAAACAGTCTGCATATTGAAGAAAGTAAACACAAAAATTATGGTCGTCAAATCTAATTGGAAAGATGTCAAATCTAGCAGCGAAGATGGAAAACACTTTAAGAAAAGAATACGAAAAGGCAAAAATGGCAAAGGCAAGTGTTTTATCTGTAAAGAAGACAGTCATTTTGCAAATGAATGTCCTAATAAATCAAGCAGCAAACCTTTATCCAGTGCATTGACAACGAGTGTTTCATGTGGATCAGCTGTATTAAATGGCAGTGTTTGGGTCATAGACTCAGGTGCTACTCATCACATGTCTCCAGAGAAAAAGTATTTTTCTTGGATTAGTAAAAATGTGGCTACTGAAAATGTTGTGACAGCAAATGGCACAACACCACCTACAATTGGAAAAGGTACTGTAAATGCAAAGATTATAGGTAATAATTCCGCAAATAGTGACATACCAATTAAAAACACTCTTTTAGTGCATGGCATTAGCTTTGGAATCTTATCAGCTAAACAGTTAACTGAAAATAATAAGAAAGTTGTTTTTAATAAAAATGGATGTTGCATTTACGATGACAGTAGGAACTTACTATCGAAAGCGGAGAATATGGGTCACATGTATGTGGTGAAAACAGAACCTTATTTAAAGAAGGGTGTAGTAAGCTCATTACACTATGAAAATAGAAAGTTAAAAACATTGGATTTGTGGCATCAAAGACTAATGCATGTTAGCAAGAATCAGATTATAAAAATGGTCAAAACACAGTCTGTAAATGGTTTAAACTGTGAGCTGACAACTCCTACACCATGTAATGACTGTTTAGTAGGAAAAGCTACACGATTGCCATTTGTAACACATCCATCAAACAACTTTAAAAGTGATGGAATAATTTTGAATCTTGTTCATGCAGATCTCATGGGACCAATAGATTTGAAAAGCTTTGGTGGCAACAGATATGTTCTTAGCATAGTGGATGATGCTAGCAGAAATGCTTTCATCAGACTTCTTAAAATAAAGGAAAGTGTACTGGCTGAGTTTAAAGCATGGAAGATCTAGGTTGAAAAACAAACTGGCAAATCTTTAAAGCGAGTTAGAACAGATAATGGAATTGAATTTTGTTCAAAGTATTGAGATATCTTCTGTGAGAATAATGGCATTGTACATGAAAAGACAAAGATTTACACACCACAGCAAAATGGAATCGCAGAGAGATTCAACAGAAGTCTGATGGATTTAGTGAAAAGTGAAATCAGCAGTAGTAGGTTACCTAAGGCAGCTTGGGCAGCACTGATATATACTGCAGCATATATCAGGAACAGAGTCACAAACAGTCATAACGAAGTTAAAACTCCATATGAATTATGGGTTGGAAGGAAGCCAAGTGTCGCTCACCTTCGGGCAATAGGATGTGAAGTGTTTGTGCATATTCCTAAACAGAAACGCCACTCAAAACTCTCAGCAAGGGCCAAGAAAGGAATTTTGGTTGGATACGCAATATATGGATGTGGTTATAGGATTTGGATGCCAGATACTCAACAAGTAGTGGAGTCACATGACTGTATTCAAAGAGAGTACAAGTGATGAAGCAGAATGCATTAGTAAACCCGAAGATTCTAGCTTCAAACAATTGGATAGAGAAGAAACTATCACTGTTGACTGCAGTGATGGAATTTCAGGCAGTAATGTTGAAGAAAATGTGATGATCAATTCTGAAGAAAATCTATCAAGTGAGGAAGAAGACGTCAAAGTATTTCCAGAAACAGAAAGTGAAGAAGAAGAAACTTCAGACAAAGGTGAATAGAGTGAAAGACAATCAACTGTTCAAATAAAGAAGAGAGGACGAACAAAGGGAAATTCTACAAAACATAATGCAAACCTGCAAAAGCAACACAGTATGATTCTTCGAGAAAGGTGTTCTCTAAAATCAAAGAAAAATGATACAACCACAATCTCATATGGGTCATACTAATAATATAGTGGAACCATCTTCATTCAATGAGGCTATCAATTTTGCTGAAGCAGCGCAATGGTTGGGAGCAATGAATGAAGAGATAGAATCATTGAAGAAGCACAACACCTGGTCATTGGTTATAAAACTTCCAAATGCGAATGCCATTAAATGCAAATGGGTGTTTAAACGGAAGATAGTAGGTGAAACAGAGCGTTTCAAAGCATGCTTGGTTACAAAGGGTTTGTCTCAAAAGAAGGGAGTGCATTATGAAGAAGTATATGTGCCTGTATCAGGCTTCGATACTCTAAGGTTACTTGTAGCTATTGGTGTTGAGAAAAGGTGGTTCATGGACCAATATGATGTCAAATTGGTTTTTCTTCACAGTGATTTAAAGGAAACTTTGTATATACAAAGGGTTTATACAAAGAGGTAAAGAAAAACTGGTTTGTAAATTGAACAAATCGATATATGGTTTGAAACAGAGTGGAAGATGCTGGAATGAACATCTCAACAAAACATTATAAAGTCTTGGATTCGTTCATAATAAAGTCGATAAAGTGTATACCAGTTGAAGAAAGGAAAGGCCATATTAGCTGTTTATGTGGATGATATACTTGTATTAACAGAAAACGAATGAATGAGTAGTAGTGTTAAAGAACTTCTGGAGAGATGCTTTGATATTAAGTACCTACGAACAATTTCGCATCTACTGGGAGTAAAATTCAATAAGAAAGAAGATGGTAGCATCACGCTCTCACAAGAAGGATATGTCAACAAACTGTTGAATGAATTTGGACTCCAAGACGCCACAGGAATTAAAACCCCAATGGAGCAGAGCCCAGAGTTTCTCGATGAGTGTAATGAAGATGACCTTAAGAACCTTCCTTACAGAGAAATCATTGATGGTCGGTTATAATTATCGCAGAGAACTAGACCTGATATTTCCTTTTCAGTAGGGAAGTTGGCTCAGTATTGTTTGCAATTCAACAAGTGTCATTGGAATGCAGCTAAAATAGTACTGAGGTATTTAAAAGAAACAAAAGACTATGGGATTACATATTGTCCAACTAAGGAAAGTCTTGTAGCGTATGCTGATGCAGATTGGTCTAGTTGTACAAAAACTCGCAAGAGCATTAGTGGATATGTGCTTATACTTGCAGGTGCTCCAATCATCTGTAAAAGTTCAAAACAAACTGTGATTACAATGGAGGCAGAATATGTGGCCTTGGCAGCTTGTGCAAGAAAAGTGTTTTGGGTAAAAGAACTATTAAAGTCCTTGAATTTCCAAGAAATAAGTGACAGTGCAACTACAACATGGTGTGATAGTCAGGCGACTATTGCTCATGCTAGAAACTATGTTGATAAATCCAGGACAAAGCACATTGCAATCAGGCATCACTTTGTAAGAGAAAAGGTGATGGATGGGACAGTGGAACTTCGATATGTCCCAAGTGAACAAAATGTTGTGGATATCTTCACGAAGGCGCTGTGTCACAGACTACACGAGTCACATCCCAGTCATCTGGTGGAGCAGGTGCAGGTAGCATAATCTCCAAAGTGCAGAATGATCATCCACAAGTCAATGATCTTCCAAGGGGGGAATTGTAGAGATTAGCAGTGAAATGCACTAAGATTAAATTATTATTTGCATTATCTGTAATCTCGCTGGTCTATGTTGTTGTACGTTGTATTGCACATTGGCATGTGAATGTGTAATAAAGAAATGCTGTTCGCAATAACGCGTTCTTTACAGTTTATCTTATTACACTACTGTTCTACGCTATAAACTGCTAAAATTTAAGTAATAATAACGATACCTGCAGGCAATTTCTGTGTTAGAAATATCTGCACAGGCTCTACAGTTTTCAGATGTACTGCTATGCTTCTTACGTATATTATGTCCTCATCATTATCATTTGACATAATCAAAGATATTGCAACATCAATTAAGTGACCTTGTTTCTTCCTTAAAACAAGTTTTTCCCTTTTGGGTGGTACTGCAGTAAGATGCAGTTTGGTTCTGGTTGCAGATGAAGAATTTAAGGTTGTTGCAGGACTGTATTCCAGAATTGCGGGATGCTTACACTACTCTGATCCCTACATCATAATACATACCACAATTAATATAGCATATGTACATACACACCCACAGACATTGCAAAAGATTATCTAAGAATGAATGATACAAAAATAGTTTTTCTGAATATCATTTTTACTATTATTATTTATAGTTACCAACAACTTCACAACAGTAGTATGATGTCACAAAAGGCTGCAAAAATAAGTGGAATTTCCCTTATCGCCTAGTTGCTATGGATGCGAAACATGTCGCGACCAATAAAGCACTGGATATATTTCTTGCAACTATAAAAAAAGTTTTCAGTGATATCTTATTTGCCACAGTTAATGCTGAATGCATGTTTCTTTATGTTAACAGAGCAACAAAATGAAGTGTTTCAGACCGAACTGTGCCAGAAAATAGCAAGTTCTATGAACTACTAGCAGAGTTTCTGGCATTCTACACTACATGTACATCTATACTCTGCAATTCAAAAATATGTGGGTGGCAGAGGGTTGCTAAGCACCAATCCTAATTCTGTGCATTCCAATCCTGAACAGAACGAGGAAAGAAAGAATACATAAAAGAATCAGTGAGGCATCTTATTCCTTGAATCTTATCCCTCCTGTCATTGCCAACTAAATAGGTTGGTGGAAGAAGTATTTCATTGCACTCATAAATTAAAGATTTTTGCATATTCTCCAACAAATTCAAATGAAAACAATGTCATATGTCCGCCAAACAATCCCAGCCCAGCTCTGTGACATATACATAAGAACTGTAACTAGCAGTCACGAATCGAACGGCACTCTTCTGTACTTTCTTTAACGTGTCAATCAATCCCTTGCAATACCAGTCCCAAACTACATAACAATAATCCAAATTTGGCCGCACTAGTGTTTTGTATGCTATTTCCTTTGTATGAGCATTACAACTTCTCAAAGTACGCCCTATGAATTGTAGTTTAGAATTAGGTTTGCCAACGATGGAAGTTACGTGCAAGTCCCATTTCATGTTGCTTTGTACTATTGCACCTAGATACTTCAGGGAAACCACCATGTTAACCAGTGAATTGTTAACTAACATCCAGATCATGCTGAATATCCAGGCAATCATCAGAGCACCTCACTTCCCTATAGATAAGTGCATCATCAGCAAAGAATCACATCATGTAATTAATGTTGTCACCAAGATTGATTATAAGAAGTAGGAAAAGAGAAGTGGTCCTATTACACTACTTTGAGGAACGCCCAAAGTAACATCTAGCTTAAAAGAGGCTTCCTCTTCAACCATGACATACTGTGACTGAACAGTTAGAAAATTGTGTATTCATTCGCAAATCTGATCCAATATACCGTATGCTTGAATCTTCGCTAAATGTCAGTTGTGTGGTACAGAGTCAAAAGCTTTCTGAAAATCCAAGAAAATTGCATCAACTTGTGACCCTGCATCGATAACATTTATTATGGCTTGCAAAAATAGGGCCAGTTTCATTTCACATGATATGTTCTTCCGAAATCCATGTTAGTTTGCTGTAAGTAATTTGTGTTCATGTAGAAATTTCATAATGTTAGAACATATGACATGCTCCAGACTTCTACTGGAGACACATGTTAGAGATATGAGTCAATAATTCCTAGGATCTCTCCGATCTCCTTTCTTGAACAAGGGAATCAACTGTGTTATTTTCCAGTCATAAGGTACTTTTCTTTCTTCTAAAAATTTACGAAATATATCTGACGGAAATGGTTCTATTTCTTCCACATATTCCGAAAATACTCTTACAGGTTTACCATCGGCACCCCGCATTTGCCCCCACTTCAGGAGCTTTAATTGCTTTATAATACCTACACTATCAATTTGTATTGGATCCATCTCAAATTCTACATTCCTTGTTTTCCATGTTTTCGTCAGTGAAAGTATGTTTAAATTCTGTGTTAAATATGGTAGCCTTGTCACGGCTGTCATCCACTTCCTGAAAGTCTTGTAGTAGAACTGGCATATTGTTGTCACAACCAATAACTTTTTATACATACAACCAAAATTTCTTTGGGTTTTTGTGGAGGCTCTTGGAAATTGAATTGGGACAAAAGTCATTAAAGGCCCTGTGCATCACATTCTTAACAATTCCTCTTGTCTCACCTTACTTTTCTAAATCACTACTATACATAGTCCTTCTTGAACATGCATGTATCTTCCTTTGCTTTTAAAGTAACCTTTCAACTTCAAGTGTATACCACGGGAGATCATTCGCATCCCAGATTGTCCTTTTTGACACATGTAAGTCTATACCTTTCCTGACTATACACATTAATCGAAACCACGTCTCTTCAACCGAACCTCTTACTTCTATAAAGGTAAGGTAATTATCCCTCAAAAACATTCTTAAATACTCCATTGGGGCCTTTTCAAACCTATAAACGATTCTTTCTTTTTTTTCTTTTTGCACGTGGCTGTTAATTTTACTGTAGCAATTACAGCTCTATGATCACTTATTCCCGTGGTGGTAGAAATGTTTGTGAGTAATTCAGGCCTAATTGTAGTGAGAATATCTAAAATGTTTTCGTTATTGTTGTGGCAGCACATTGGTTCAGTGACAAGCTGCTCAAGATGAAGGTCTGAGAAAAGGTCAAGAATAATTTCACATGACGTTTTATCCCTGCCATCAGTAATGTGGACGTAATTAGTCCAGTCGATATATGGAAAGTTGAAGTGACATCCTACTATTATTGCATGATTCAGAAATTGATGGGCTATAATATTTACATTATTGCTTAAGACCTCAGCAATAGTTGCATCTGCATCTAGTGGATGATAGAAAGACCCTATTACAAGTTTTGTCCTAGCTACGTTGATTCAAATCCATAAGATTTCACAGACCATACCAATATCTATTTTTTTACATTACAGGTGTTTACCAACACACCGCCTCTATCAGAATGCAACCTATCCTCGGAAACTGTTCATGTCATTGTTAAAATTTTCTGCATAACTTACATCCGATTTTAACCAGATTTCAGTATCTAATACAATATCTGCTTCTGTGCTACTAATAACACTTTCAAGCTTGGGCTGCTTGTTACATACACTTCTACAGTTGATAACAAGTATTTTTAATGGTCGAGATTGATTTACGCTACTCCTAACATATGGTGTTGAATTGAATTGGGCTGCTCATAACTGTAATCCCAGTTTCGGGTCTTCCTCCATCAGCAAAAAATCTCTCAATGCGCTGCACACAGACCCTTCCTCCCATGTAGCTGATTCATGTGTGTAGTGCACATCTGATCTATCCAAGGGAACCCTACACAACTGGACCCCAGGGTGAAGATCTAGGAATCAGCAACCATGATTATCGCAGAAATTCCGCAGACTATCGTTTAGACCAGTGTTTCCCAACCTTTTTTGGGTCATGTCCCACTTTTAATATTTTTTTGCCCCCCATACCTAATTTTTAATTTAAAAAATATTTTGCTAACATCAAACGAAACTATACCTAATAATTATTTACAGCACTGTTTTAAGAATTTGTTTTTTTGCTATATTTTGTATCTATATCCAGCATTGCATTTAAATAAACCGAAGAGAAAGCGGTAAAGTCGTATCAAGTCAATTTCTAAATTGCCCCCTGAAAAAACCAAATTGCCCCCCTGTGGGGCGTGGGCCCCACGTTGGGAAACACTGGTTTAGACCCTCGATTTGACTCTGAACCAGAGGTCAACAGTTGATTCTATCGACAATGCTGCAGATAGTTAACTCAGCCAAAATCTTGAGGTCATCAGATTTGATACTTTGAGCAAGCCAATGGAAGGAAGAGAGGATACCCTCCGACCCAAGGCGGCAAGCATCTATGGTGCCGACATGAGCTACAATCTGCAGCTGGCTACTCCTCGTCCATTCAATGGCATCCGGGATGGTCTGTACCGGATCAGACCTCCCGGAATGCACAATGAATGGATATTGGATTTCATCCCTGACCTATTCGCCATGTCCCTAAGTGGCTTTATAAACCGCCTAACATTGGAGCTACCTACCACCAGAATCCCCTACTGTGGTGGCTCAGACCTTGCGGGCGGGGGACTGGGAATTCGCAGAATGACGATTGTGAAACTTAATCAGTCCCACACAACACACCAAACCTATTGGACAGTGCTACAAGTTTGCCCTCCTGGGATTCAGACATGTACGACTGCCCCCGCATGTGGCGTCGACATCCGGAAACCACACGCCAACGCCGGCAGGCGACAGGTGCACCGATTCCAATGTCTCAGCCTGGACTGCAGGTACAGTGATTGGCAGGAGAGAACCTATGAGAGCACTAGCTTCAACAGGGTCACCCATATCACATCTGCTGCAGTCGCCTATGGCAGCTTCCAGCCTTGTAACTTTCGTTAGAAAGCTGCAAGCTGAGTGTGAAGATCAGCCACCTCAGCCCGCGTCTGCACACAGCAATCATAGTCCTTACACATATTACTTTCAGAACAACAACTACGGAGAGGATGAAAGATGAATTAACCGAGTGATCCAAATAAACTATTCAATACTTACTAACAATCATTTAAATAGAACCTAACCGTGGAGATAAATTTAGACTATAGAGTTGATACTGCACTAAATAATTAAGAGGACATACTAGTTAACAGACACGCACAGTAATAAATTAAAAAAAATAACTTCTATATACCTGCCTACAGAAAAAAATTAAAGGTGATCACGATTACTGTATGATCCTACTATTCAACTTATGCAAATAAAACAAAAGCTATCACAATACTTTAACTTAAGTAAACAGAAATGGCAGCACTTATCACAGCGGTTGCTTGAGATCAACTAGCCCAGTATGGTTGAGGTTGATTTGCCATTACAGTAATTTTAGCTGCACAATGTGAAATGTGTGTCATCTTCTCCCCAGTCTTTCCAAAAAAATGAGAAAACTTTTTACAATTTTTGATAGATATCCCAATTGGCTGAAGAAGTGGGGAGTGGTAGTTGTCATTCTGAGAGTTAATTCGGAAAAGATTTTTATAATTTATAACTAATTTTTTTATAAACAAAATGCTGCAGTGGCAAAGTCCATTACAATGTGAAACACGAGGGGGTCATACCATATCAAATTTCTGCATTGCAGAAGTCTCATTGTGATCTTACTGAAATGAATCATGGTAGGTGAGTAGTAACCTTCCTTGTCCACAGTCCTTTCCTGCCTCTAATAACCTCGACATCACATAAACCAGAAGAAAAAAAAAGAAGTGAAACAGGCAATTAAAAAAATTGATATTACATACAGATTATCATTTCTCGTTCTGGAAGCTGTTCTTTTAGCATTGTAAGACATACAAAAAATTATTCTGATTTAGTTCTTAAGCTTTCAAATTTCCTAAATCTATATTGTTCATATAGTTTACATATTATGTCAGATTATTTGTTAAATATGTTGAAGTTAATAACAAATTTCAATATCCTGCAAATCTCAATCAAATTTCATGTTAGTCACTCCTAGTGTTGCAAAGTGAAAAAAAAAAAAAATCAGATTTGTGAAAAAAAAAACATGAAAAAAAAACCTAGCAGCCTTGTTTTTTTTTTCATAAAACAATATATTTGATAAATTATAGTTTTATTTATGGAACTTACATTTTACATGTGTGTTATAAATCTTACTAAATTATATAATGTCATACATAATGATTCATAAATGTATCTCTATAGGTAACACAATTTTTTATTCGTCCTCTACGTCAGTACCACATTCACTAGTATCAGTACTACCAACACTAGTTCGGTGTCAGAATTTTCTGTTTCTTCTTCTGTCTGTTCTAGATCCATAACTTCAGAAATAATTGCATTTTCTTTTACTGGATGTATTCTACGCAAAACCTTTTGAGATTGCAATTTTAAATTGTGAGCAAAGTACACACTATGCATAAAGACTGCGCCGGTAGTTCTGTATTAAGGTCTTTTAAGTTTGAATTTAAATATATTTTCATACAAAATATGACCTTTATTTCTTTTCAATCATTGGTTTATGCCAACGGTTCCAAGGAAATGATTCATAATTACTGATAATTTAATAACTCAGTATCACTATATGCTGCGAGTTAGATAAATTTAAAATTCCTAATTTTTTGAAAAGATCCGTAGGTCTACAGATAAATTTGGAGGGCTGGCAGCACTAGTTCAAATAGCGAGTGTCAATCCAAACAATGGGGAACGGGGATTCCTTCTCGTACAACCTGGCCTTTTCAGGAAGTCATCGTTCATAAAAGAAAACTTCAGTCAATGTTGCCAATATTTTTGTATTTTTTTTTCTACTGAACCAGATAAATATAGTAGATTTAAAAATTAAGATAAGTACTTAGTATAAACTCTAAAACAGTCATATTAAATGATAAATGCCTTAAAAATTTGAAATTTAGTAGTGATGAAAAAAAAACATGTCCCAGAAAAAAAAACATGTTTTTTTTCACAGTTTTTTTTCATGTTTCTTTTTTCAAGTCAGAAAAAAAACTGTTTTTTTTTTTTTTTTTTTACAACATTAGTCACTCCATTTGCTATATGTATTTGAACGACTAACCCCCATGTAGCTGAAAAAAGATTAGTTGACATTTATTTACTTGTGGTAAGTAGGCCTCACAATATTTTGGATTTATAAACTGTCCATAGTGTGTACTATACATTTCATGTTAAGAGATTTGTAAATACTAAAGACCCATGCGAAAATTTTGCCAATACAAAGAACAGTAAGGTTGGGGGTTCGTAATAGGATGAAAGAACTGCCTCATTTGTTTCTACTGTTTATGTGATTAGTGAAATAGGTGCATAACATAAGTCTACACCAGTGAAGCAGTTTTATTAATATCTCTGTGATATGTACTACTGGTATCTAGCAGCTAGACTGTGTACTGTCTCATATGCATGACTTTCACAGTTATTACTTTTGCCCTTTAAGGGTCAAATTCCGAAAAATATGATTCTTAAGAAATTATGTGACCAAAGCAGAGACTTTAATATGATAGCTCATCTATCTATTTCAGTTAGATATCAAGGGAGATAAATGGCTCATGATAAAAAAACACATTATGGAAATAATGATAATTTTCCCTTTTTAGAGTTGAATTCCAATAAATTCCTTTTTTAAAATATGATATGACTATGGCATAGATCATATCTTTGAACGATGTCTCGGTTATCTATTTCGGTTAGATATTCAGGGAGACAAAAGGCTCGTGACACAAAAATGCATTGTAGAAATATTGATACTTTTGCCCTTTAAGGGTCAAATTCAGAAAAAATTCTTTCTTAAAATATGATTGGACAAAGCGGAGACCTTAATCTCTAGAATAATACATCATTTTTCAATGTCAGTTGTATATCAAGGGAGATAAATATCTTCTAAAAAAATATATTTTATGGCAATACGAGGGTGGCCCAGAAACTAATAAACAACATTTTTTCCTTCAACAATTATTTATTGAGCAGAATGAAACTTATACACAAGAAAGAATGATGTTTCTTCTACACTCCCTATTTCTCCACATAATCTCCTTCCCAATCTATGACCTTTCTCCAGCAAGATACAAGAACATGTATGCCCTGGCAGTACCATTCCTTGTTCTGTACACAAAGCCATTTCTTCAGTGTGCGAATCAGATCTTCCTCATCCACAAAATATGTGTCATGAATGGCATTCTTCAATGGCCCGAACAAGTGAAAGTCTGAGGGAGCTAGGTCAGGGCTATTGGGTGGATGGGGAAGCATTGTCTAACCCTGTTTGGTGATGTGTTCCAACCTCCTCAAACTTGTGTGAGGGCGGGCATTATCATGTTGAGGCAAACAATCACCTGGGTTGTTAGGACGCCCAAGTTGCCGGAAGCGCTTCTTGAGTTTGGTTACCACGTCAATGAGTATGACACCATCACAGTTCATAAACACAGTGACCATGACCTTACCAGCGGAAGCAGTTGCTTTGATTCTGTGGAGAGTCAGGATGGCGCCATTCCATCAATTTCATTTTGTTTTGGGCTCAAACTGGTGATCCCATGTTTCATCACCTGTCACAATCCAGGACAGGAAGGCTTCCCCCTCAGCTTCAAAATGTCGCAACAACTCTGAAGAAATGTTTTATCTGAGAGTTGTGTGTTCCTCCGTAATGTGGCGCGGAACCCATCGTTAACACATTTTTGTATATTCATGATTACACCCAAACATCCATTGCTGATTGACAGCTCCCTCGCCAACTGCTGAGTCATTAGGGGGCATCCATAAATTACGTAAGGTGTTTTTTCCGGATTACCAGAAACCCCCCCCCCCCCCACACACACAGTTCTGATGAGATTTCTTGAGATCTTGCTGGTCCCCCCTCTCTGGTCAATGAGAACCCCCCCCCCCCTAGAGATCACCCTCGCAACTTTCAGAGACCTTTTTTTTAGGTCTCACCCTTCCAAAAATCCAGTTAGACCCCCACTTTTCAACGAAATGATGAAATTCCCCCCTAAAATCGACTTTCCCGCAATATCCCTAAACCTCACATGAGATTTCCGTAGACTCCCTTTCCCCCACCCTTGGTGATATTTGGTGACATTTCTCCGGACCCCCCCCCCCCACCCATCCCCCTTTTTCACCTCACGTAATTAATGGATGCCCCCTTATGCGTCAGTCCTCGCGAATGAGCATCTTGTCAGGTGTTACAGCCATGGGAGGCCTTCCTAACTGCTACAAATCTTTGAGCTCTGCAGAACCTCATTCAGATGGCATCACCATGGACGGTCTAAGGCTAACGTAAGAACCGCAGTTGCAGGGGACCCCAAGCTTAACAGAGCCCCGCCATAAACTCCTTCAAAATTTGTTCTTACTCAATGAACACTTTTCCTGCTAAAATAAATAATCTACAAATTTAGAATGTTAAGCTGCATTCACAATAGTCCTAGTGTCGCGAGCACCTTCATTGTTGATCCTATTTTCCCACAAATGGGACGAATTTGATGAAGACTGGGATTGTTGATCTTCTCTCAAACCGATGACATTATAGCTTTCCATTTCTGTTCCAGTTGGTTGCAGGCTTCTAAGGAAATACCAGAAAAGTCTGATGTCACCAACAGGCACAATACGCCTTTCTGCTCACAATGCCACCTGGCTGTTTGGGATTTCCACTGTTAATGGAGATAAGAATATTCGAATAACGGGCCCCGAACGTCCCTTGGTTCGGCAACCCAGTCAAGTGTGAAGTACGAACTCAGTTTGTGTGTATGTGTCTGGTGGTATCAGAACCTGTGATTTGTTTCACACAAGAGTGTAGAATGGACCGTAAGCACTTGTCAGGTGCTAAAAAAAGAAAACATAGGTGTCATATCTTAAAAGAGATATTTTGATGTTACATATAATATGTTATTGAATTAAAATGTGCATGAAAAGAAATGTCACATACAAAAAGTGTATTATAAATATAATAGCTATAAAACTGAATACAAAAACATTTTAATTCGACACAATGGGCAGCAGGACTTAGCCAGAAATGAAGTTGACAGTAATTGGGAGATCCATATGAGATGCATTAATAAAACACCAATGACTCGGCGAAGTTGGTCCCATTCAGCTAATATACTCAATAAACCGCTGGCCCGTTTGTATACAGATCCTTTTCCTTAATCGTTGTTTGAACTCTACACACAGATTATATATATATATATGTATATATATGTATATATATAAAGTCACAAAAATTATCAAAAGTTTAGGCAAATGTACATTTAGAATAGAAGTAGGGGACCCCAAAATCAAATTTTCGCAGGGGGCCCCAAAATTCCTTAAGCCGGCTCTGGCCTCACCCTCTGTGCCCAGCGAGTAACCATACTTCTGTCGACTGTTGATGCTCCATAAACTGCACAGAAACGTTTTTGATTGTTTCCAACCGTTTCTTGCTCTGCAGAGAGAAGTTCAATGTCAACACTCTGCTTATAACGTACATCACTCACAGACGCCATGTTGAACCAATGCTGCAATTACGCTATCTGTCAGAAGAAACTGAAACTTTGCGCACGCACTCTCAAAACTTCAAAGAATTCATATCTAAAGTTTCACATTCGTACCATTGTTAGGGGCTGAAGGGGTGGGAAATGTGGTGCATTACTTTCTGGGGCACCCTTGTAATAACAATTTTGCCCTTTAAGGGTCAAATTCTGAAAAATTCCGTTATTAAAATATAATGTGATCACGGCGGAGACCTTAATGTTGAAACGACCTATTTATCTATTTCAGTCAGATATCAAGGGAGGTAAAAAACTCGTGACACAAAATGTGTTGTAGAAATATTGATACTTTAGTCCTTTAAGGGTCGAAGTTGAAAAATTCCTTTCTAAAAACTTTGATTTGAGTGAAGCAGAGACCTTACTCTCTAAAATAATACCTCATTTGTTGATTTAAGTTAGATATCAAAGGAGATAAATATCTCGAGAAAAAAGATAAATTACGGAACTAATGAAAATTTTGCCCTTTAAGATACGAATTCCGAAAAATTCCTTTTTTAAAATATAATGTGACTATGGCGGAAATCTTAATCTTCAAAATGATACATCATTTATCTAATATTGGTTAGATATAAAGGGAGATAAAAGGCTCGTGACAGAAAAATGCGTTGTAGAAATATTGATACTTATGCCCTTTAAGGGTCCAATTTGGAAGAATTCCTTTCTTAAAATATGACTTAACCAAATTGGAAACCTTACTCTCTAAAATAATAGCTCATTTCCCATTTTAGATTAGATATCAATGGAAATAAATAGCTCGTGACAAAAAAAAAAAGTTAAGGATATAATGAAAATTTTGCCCTTTAAGGATCGAATTCCGAAAAATTCCTGTCTTAAATTATAATGTGACAACGGCGGAGACCTTAATCTTTAAAATGATACTTCATTTATCTATGTTAGATATCAATGGAGATAAATGGCACGTGAGACAAAAATGCGTTGCAGAGCTATTAATACTTTTGCCCTGTAAGGTTCGAATTCCGAAAAATTCTTGTCTTAATATATGTTGTCACAAAACGGAGATCTTAATCCTTAAAATTATACTTCATTTATCGATTTCGATTACGAATAGAGGGAGACAGTTTGTAGCAAAAATATCGCATTTTAAAAACATTGACATTCTTGCCCTATAAGGGTTGAATTCCGGAAAATTCCTTTCTTAAAATATGATGTGATCAAAGTGGAGACCTTAAGCTTTAAAATGATACATCATCCATTCATTTTGGTTATCAATTGAGATATTGGCTTATGACAATCTTGATAAGATGTACTGATGAGAAAGTAAAAAAGGATGTGGCCAAATGATCAATATAAAGATGTATATGTAGAATTGCCAACAGGGCCGCCGGTTCATGCTAAGTCCGGGTGGGTATTCTGGCAAATGGGAGGGGTTATTTGGTTATCTTATCATAATAATGATAATAATAATAGTAATAAAAATGCAAACAGTTCCATATAGATAAAATCTCCAAAATAATCTTAAAAAAATTAACATATATTTATTCAATATATTTTAATCATACACAGAAAAACATTGTTGTTTTTTTAAATTTACTATTTCTCAGTATTAGTTGTGCAATGCAAAAATTGTACTGTGCTATGCTTGTTGGGAAATGAACTGATTCAATAATTTTTCCCAATCAAGGTTGTCAGTGAGGTTACTATATAGATGTCATATTGCGATTTTATTGAGTCAATCTTGAAACATTGTCCATGTTGAGTAACTTTTGAGTCAACGTAAGACAGAAAAGTTTGTTCATTTGAACAGGACGACTGAGGAATCATGACGAGTAGTCAAATGAAGCACACAAACTCTGGTTTGACTCACCTAGTCTATTTGTATTTGTGTGTACTTGTGTAAAAAATGTTCAATACCTGTCTCTCTCTCTCTTTTTTTTTTTTTTTTTCAAAATTGCTAATACATGTCTGTTTCTATTACTCGGCAATATTTCTTGGCCAGAGCCATTGTTCTGAAAATTTATAATTTGAAGAAGTGGATAGAATTATTGTCGAATCGACTCTTTAATAACATTAATACTTGATCATAAACTTCAAAATAAGATTTTCGGGGAAAAAATTTTCGCTTCGTCAAGGCGGTTGGGAATTTTAAGCCAATGTGGGACTTGTGGTTTGTTGAGATCATTAGTATCTGACTAGACGTATTTCCACCAAATTTTTTCAATTTTTTAATCTTGAGCACAGCACAAAACATTTGAGATTGTTTCTATATTCTCATATGATTAAATGACACATTAATTCGATTTCTGTAGATCTGCATTCAAAATTTAAATGCAGGGAAGATGAATTAATTCCTGGGAATCTTTCTGCACGCATGGTTTCAGTTCAGTCTCATCATGAGTTCTAGCTTTTAAAGATGCCATGAAATTTTAATTTTCAGCGTTGTTGGTTACTCTCACAGACACTTCGCCCACCGCAACAAATTACGATTGAGAAGAACATATTGTTAATTCTGATGGAGACCTATTCTCAGGAGATGTAATTAAAAAATAATCAGAACGGAATGATGTTCAGCATGATGGAAAAGAGTGAACTGAATTGGAAATGGCATATAAAACCTGTTGTAATTTTCTATTCAAATAAAGGGATTATATTTCGCATTGCTCCCCGAAAAAAATTATTAAAAGTGGATTTTTTAGTTTTCTGGAAAGGGTAACGTGGAAAAACTAAAGAGTAACTTGTCTAATTTTGTAAAATTGTACCCTACCAAGAAGTGTGTGTGTGCTTGTATCACAAATATACATAATAGACCATGGCTGATTGACTACTGGAAAAAATATCAATGGGAATGAAGGCACTGCCACATGAGCGCCAGGAGGGGAGTACTACAATAGAAAAAACACAGAAAAAGAAACAAAAATTTTATTATTAAATTCACTATTTGAATAATATCTAAATTGATTCAATACCTTGTCAACAAATTCAGTGTCCTTAGTTAATAAGTAATAAGTGTTACATATAAACTATGAAAAAAGATACAGATGTACCTCTCTTAAAGTAATCCTGCCGGCGCCCATGCACTGCCATTCTGTCTCTAACTGTGCAATCGTAGTAGAATGACCATAGCCGTGGTTCCATCACCTATCTTGAAGCTGTGGGTTACCTTAGAATGAGCTTGTTACGTGTCTTTATTCAGATGGTCTCTCTTTTTATCTTTTCTCTGATTCTTTCCTCTATGCATGCTTAGTCACTCTCAAATTCGGGTGGGTATTTTACCCACCCGGAATTTTCAGGGTGGGTAGTGCTACCCACCATACCTACATTATTCGCCGGCCCTGATTGCCAACAATATCAGTATCGTAGTGAATGAATAAATAGATTATATATAAAAAAGGGAAGAAGAAACCATGTAATTGTGATGGAATAATGAAAATAAAATGCAGATTACAAGAAATATTGCCTGTAGATCAGGGATAACAATTGCAGGAGAAATTGAATAAATGAAATGTTCATGACACATGATGAGAGTTATCAAAATAAAACGTTCACTGGCGTTAGGCATAAACGCTTAGTCTGATCTCTAACACGGAGTAAAGAAATATGTGGAGAGGAAATACCGCTTATTCTGTGATGCCGCCTCTAAACTCTCGGCAGATACTGCGCATGCACGGCTGCGGCGGCCATATTACCTATCCATACAATTTCTATTTGGAGACGGTATATCCAGAAAACTAAGCAAGATATCGAAAAAATTTATCTTTATTTTTGAATATTTTCATCGTGTTACATAAGAATCCATCATCAAATTTGACTTTTTGCCAAATTGTTCTTCTGCATTTCAAATCACTTTTGAGACAGTATATCTCGAGAACTAGGCAAGATATCAAAAATTTTTATTCTTTATTTTTTTATTTGTATCATTTTTTAAATAGGAATCCATCATCAAATTTGACTTTGAACAATTGTTTCTTCTGAATTTCAACCAAAAACATCTTACATTTGAGACTGAATATCTCGAAAACTAAACAGGATATCAAAAAAATTTATTCTTAATTTTTTATTTGTCTCATCGAGTTACATAATAATCCATTATTATATTGTGGCTTCACGTTTATCATAGAGTCCCTTTGAGGTTTTTGCTCATATTCCCCATGTCTGTATGGATAGGTAATATGGCGGCCACACCTCCCCACTCCTCTCCCCACGGCGTCACTTCAATGCGTGGTGAAGGTCCCTTGTGTCGTCTCAATATATTTCTTTCCTCCATAATCTCTAACCGTGATGTGTTGCCTTTGGATAGTGAGATGGTTCATTTCTGAATATTGGTCATTACTGGATTGGATAACCTCAATCGGAAAGGTATGTTAAAATCGAAGGCATTGCAGTTTGAAATTAATTTCACTGTATTGTTTACAATGTCTCAAACAAACAATTGACATTCAACTTCGTTTCCAAAATAAAATGATTGCAGATACTGATAAATTAACCGAAGCTAGGTCAACCCACATAAACCCCTAACTGAATTCAGTCACATGTGTATCGTGCAACTAAAATACACACAACCAAAATTCCAAGATGGTTGAAGGAAGTACTCCTACACAGTATCGAGTGCTGCCTTCTGCCTACATCTTGCTCCGCAAATGACTGTTACTAACTGAACATAAGGGGACGTCGACGACGACATCGGAGTTTCATATATCATGGTTGGCCATGCCAGACCCGCCGACCCACAAAATGCGTCTATGGCTGGGAGAGGATGGGAATAGATTGTGGGAGTGGAACATTGTGGGTAGTAGGAAAAGGAGGAGGTAGAAGACTGCCACTGCAGTATAGTTGTCATGTAGTTGCCATGTCCATCTTGGTTAAAGATTTTTGCGTGCATCCTCCACTTTAGTCCTCCTTAGGCTCAGTGACCTGGAAGTTTAATGGTGCTGGCCCACTGGGCAGAAACTCCCAGAAGTCGTTACCCGTTTTTTTGTTGTGTGTTTAATAGATGGGGTGGCAGAAGTCGTTGCTTGCGACTGTTTATGTTATAGTATAGTGCAGCCAGAGTAGGTAGAGGGAGGGGGGGCCATCAGCTGCAGTTCGTCCAGTAGGGAGCAGAATGCGGGCCGCTCCACCTCCCAAAGCATGTAGCGGCGGCCAAGTAACACGGCATGCTCGAACAGCATAGCGACTCCACCTAAGGTTGCGTCATTACTGAGGGAGATGGGAGTGTAACTGTAGGCTGTCCTTATGGCACATCTTTCGACAATGTCGAGTTGTTTTTGTTGTGTCCTCGGAGGGTGAAGTAGGATGGGGTGGCCATATGTGATTATGTTTTATATGTGATTTATATGTAGTATCATGGTAGTGTTGTAATTGCAGCCTGTCGTGAGTCCTCAGAGCAGGCGCAGTGTCATTAAACATTTTTTAGTCTCATTAATTATTTTGTAATATTGGGTAATGTATGTCAGTTTGCTCTCCAGTGTAATACTCTGGCAGGCGCTGCTTTTTAAATACTATGAGTTGTGTTTTGTCTGCATTTAGTGTAACTCGCCAATTACAACCCGAGCGTGGTGGGTTAACGGTTAATGTTCTGGCCTCTAATTCTGTAGGACGCGGGTTCAAATCCCTGTCCGAGCATCCAAATTTGGGTTTTTCATGGTTTCCCCAAACCACTCATAGAAATGCCGGGATGCTTCTTTCAAAAAGGCCATGGCTGAATTCCTTCCCATTCCTTGTCCCCAGTCCCATCCTGCCTCTAATGACCTTAACTGTCGACGAGGTGTAAAGAGACAAGGAAAAAAAAAGCCATTTACAGCACCACTGTTCAAACGCTGAGATTGACCTCTGTAGTGCTGCAATGGCAAGATTATAGAGGAGTCATCCGCGAACAAACCAAGCCCGGAATTGGGTCCTACCGGTCAGGGGGTGTCACGTGCATAGATTATGTAGAGTAGGGGAGATTGCGATGAGCCCTGAGGGACGCCTGCACTTATTTCAAAGGGTATGGAGAGTTGTCTCTGGAGGTTAATCCTGGCTCTGCGGCCACTGAAAAAATGTACTAGCCATCTGCATGCTTGGGGTGGCAAGTTTAATTCAATGGCTTTTTTTTTTTTTTTTTTTTTTTTAAATATCTTTCATTCCCCTGGCTAAAGGCTGTTAGAAAGCATGTAGCTCTTTTTGGCCGGCGTGTAAACATTTATTCTATTTATTAAGTTTATTTGCCTCATTTTATTACATCATTTAGTTTTTTGGACTTTGGGAATTACAGTTTAGTGAGACCTGTGGACGTAACGTCCTTTTCTTTGTTGCTTTGAGTTTTATCCTTTTTACAGAATAATTTCAGGTGTTAGCTGGGCCAGCAGCTGGATAATCTTTGCCAGGGCTAGACGGTTGTGCCGTGTACTCATTAGCGAGCTGTGACTGTAGCCGTTGCACCAAATACGATAGTGTTTTTGTGGCTCGCGAGCCTGTCGCAAGCGGAATGTGTTGCATTTACAGCAAACTGACAAGAAATATGTCCAGATTCTGTAACTGTAACCGTGAACCATAGTGTGTACATGGCTCGCGAGCCTGCCGTGAGCGGAACGTGTTGCATTCGCAGCGAGCCAACGATTGTCGGTTTTTGCTGCGAATCAAAGGGCGCTTGAAAGTGTATTCGTGGACGTTGAGATTAAAGGTTGTTGCACACTGCAAACCTACCAGTATGCTCAAGCGCCATGAGTGAATGGACAGAAGATAAATGTCCTCAGTTGATAGACACCTACAATGAATGCAGTATCCTATGGAACCCCAAGAACTAGTATTACTAAAAAACATTTGAATGAAGATGCCTGGGCCAGAGTCGGAGGAATTATGAATTAAACTGGGGAAGTATGCAAACAAAAAATTATCAATTTATTGGCTTCGTACAGAAGGGAGTGTATGAAAATGCCATTGGAACAGGAAAAAATAAAAACTTATACCAGGGAATCAAAAAATGAAATTCAACATGAAATATTTCAGATAATTATGCGTGCTGATGAAGGATATTACAACTCCATACAAAATAATGGTTATTTCTCCACTACACAAGCTGTAAGACCCAAGGCTGATACTGGGGGCTGAAGTATAGCCTTAGTGCCTCAACTTACTCTCTTGATGATGACTCACAGTTCTATTGAAAACGTACGAAATAATTTAGACTTGACCATGTTGCCAGGATAACTCAACTTGAATGTTTAAGGTCGCCACAATATTTGTTAACCCACAAATAGGGAAAAGGTTTTTAGGTAACTATGAAATAATAACAGTTCATTTTCCAAAATCTTCAGTTTTATTTAAACGAAAATCAAAATAGCATTCTAAAAGTTGAATTGGCGAATCGAACACACTTTTCCAAAAGTTTGCAAGTTGTGGAGAGATGTTAGAACCGACCGAACCCCAGATGTAAAACTACTAGTTCATGTTTAGAGTGACGCCCGCCATACACCAAAATCCCAAGATGGCCGACTTGGTAGCTTGACCATAACCATCCTCCTACCAACCGCACAGACACTTACACAGACTATCCGCACATTGCAGCTCCGCTTTCAAACGAATAAAGATGGCCGTTCCAATGCGCACCAGATTATATAGGCTCTATGACGTCACAGCCAAAACGCAGCTTTCTGCTACCACTTAGAAAAATTAGGTCTTAGCTAACTCTGTAACCAAACAGAAATACGGTAAATAAAGGCTGACAGTGTTTACACTTTTTTAATAGAGAAATAGTGGATATGCAGTGAGTAACTTTAAGCCTTTAGTTTTAAATCCTAAGCGTATGAGGCGAACTACTTTCTGCTCCGGGGAAATACTATTCTCTTTGAACTTGCAATATTTCGTCATTTTGGCCAAATCGTAATATATTTATAATGTTTATTTCAACGTGTTCTCCCAAAATTCCTGAGTTTACTGGTGTAACTTTTATTAAGATTGATGCCCGGATAGTGGAATTACAGCTTTAACAAGATTTACAAAAATGCTATGTGTGTTTTAATTTAATAACTTTACTTCTACTGCTTTTATCGGAAATGTAAAATTACCAGAATATTCTCTGAATTAAATGACATGTTCTGCAAGTTGTCTTATCTCTGTATCTAGCTTCGATGGGCTGTAATAAATTCCTAAACTTGTCACATGGCAAAATGATGAAATAATTTCTAAAATCTTTATAAAATCAGTTCTACTGCATGGAATGACTTGAAATTAATATATGTGGTATTAGATTTTGAGGTCTTTCAGGAAATCTACTTTTTATTCTGAAAGCTTTCTAGGTTTTTGTGATAAAAAATGCCAAAAGTGAAGTGCATCTAACGAAGTGTTAAAAAATTGATTTAAATTATTTACACATCCAGAAACTACGGAATTTTAGTGAATTTATATTTTAATTGAGTTATTATCTTTTTAAAACTACTTTATTACATTTGAAAGTGTGCAGAAATAGTGAAATATCGAATATCAGAAACCTATTGTTTGGTGAGCTGAATTATTACGGATTATCACATTTCAGGTTAGCAAAAGGTTTTTATATCATTATAGAAAGTTAATTTAGTTGTTTTATTAAATGTTGAGCCACTTTATTGCTCTTAAATCAGTTTAGAAATGACGAAATGCTCCCAAATTAGAAGCTCATTGTTTCAAAGTTGGATTATTAATGATTATTTTATTTTCGGTTGACTTAGAGTTTGTTTACTGTTATACCAAGTTTATACACGGCTTTTATTAAATACTGACAGTCTTTACTGCATTTACATTGGTTTAGAAATGGTGAAATTGAGCTATAGCAAAGTTTATTATTTAGAACTTGAATTTATGTGAATTAACCTATTTCCTACCAAGGTAATGTTTTCTTACTGTTATAGAAAGTTTATTTAAGTCTTTTATTAACTTTTGAATACCTTTACTGCTTCTAAAAGGGTTTATTTGGTCTGTTTGGTCATAGTATCTTCATGCTATATAAAGCCTCACTCTCCTAACCTATACAAGCCACGAAACTATCTGTTACTGCAAAGTCAGTTTCCCCCCCTTATGCCTAAAGGTGAGGAGCTAGAATTTAACAAAATTCTTAGGTGCTTACATAGCTCCATACTCTTCAGCTTCTTCTTCCACTATAAATCGAGATATAGCTCACCCTTCCACTTCTTCTCCAAATCAAAACCAACCAACTCCTCTGTAGAACCCACCATATTTCTCATACAGCAACAATAGTGAGTATTCATCAGATATGAGTTTAGAAAATAATGTATGAATTTTTTAAAATAAATTACATTATTATTTTTTCATCATTGGATAAAGGATTACCTTGATTTATTCTTTCAGTGTTCCTATCGGCGCCTGGCACACTTCAGGGACAATTGAGCTTATGGCTTGTTTGGAAATTCCATGAATACGCCTTCTTCGTGTCCATTTATAATCATCCTGTAAAGCATCTACCAGTATGTATGCTGCAAAAGTGAAAGATACTTCTTCCGCCATCACGGAGCTCCAAAAGAATGCTGTGGATAGAGTCGGCTTGTCGTTACAGTTACAGTGTGTGTACACATTAGAACCTCGTTACTGTTCCTTTCGGTTACAGCTGCAGCTCGATAGAGAGTACGCTCAGTGAGATGGCTTTAGTGTTCGTCACGAGCGCAGTTTGCTTCACGTGTACACACTAGAACGTGGTTACTGTATCTGTTCAGTTACAGCTCGCTAGTGAGTACCCAGCTTTGGATGGAATGCCTGGAGCAGAGCACAAAGCTGGTTTCTTCTTGATAGGTGTGCCTGTCTTCATGGCTGCTCCTTCAGTGTAGTGCTTGTCCTCTCCCTGCCCCTTTCTGTGATGAGCAGTATCTGCTACTGACATCATCTTGTGGGGTTGCCTGGCTGGGGCATGCAAGGTGGGAGTGGTCCAGGTGGAGGGGAGTGCCTCTCCCTCCCTTCCTGTGGTGGCGGCAGCTGGCTGGTTCGGACGTTTCAGGGCAATAATTCTTTTTTTTGCGCGCGGCTTTTTTATTGACGGCCGTGGGTTACTGTCCTGTTTTCTCTTCTTGTTCCTGACTGTGTCTTGCTGGCCTTGCCGGGCATCAAGAGAAGCATGACACATGTTGACCTGAGCAATTTTCAAAGGTCGGCATTGCGGCTACAGGACTTGGCGCTGTGTCTGCCCGCACAGCGAACACAGCATTCGTCAGCTGCGCAGTCTTTGGCTTTTTGGCCACAAGTTTGGCAGTGGAAGCACTGCACATTCTTGTCTGCTTCTTTTGTTCTTGAGTGGCCTGGGGCTTTGCGGTCATTCTCGGATGGTAAAGGATGCCATTTTTTTGCAGTACCATGATGGCAACTGCCATGTCATCCCGTCGTACAAATATGGTGAACCATTTACTTTCGTCCTGCTCAACAGTGGGCCCTTACTTGGTGGCTGGGTCATGGCGACAAGTTGGGTCCAGGCTTGGTGGTGCTGCTTCACTTGCTGCAACCTTGGAAACCTCCTTTTGGCTCATGACTGGCGACGTCTGACGTGTAAAAAAATTCACGCTTCTTCTGTGTTATGAATCCCTCTCCTATCTTGAAAACTGTGGCTCAATGAATTTTTAAACTATCTTCTGCATTATACTAAAAATGTTCTAGTGGAACTTACAAAGCGTTATAACTCGTTAGGAAAATTCTTAGCTGATAAGTTACATACCTCATTAGACTATAAATGGCTTATAGTGGCTGTGGAAATGAATGTAACATTTCATTTTACCAAATAGTCTGAACTCCCTTATTTTGCAAAGTTGATATTCTGTTCTGACTTTATATGGCTGTTCATTTTAATATATCACAAGAATTACTTAAGAAAACTACCGTGAACATGATCTGTAATGTTATTGGGTGTTACTTGATGTTCTATCAACAAATTTTGTGATGAAATTACATAATTTATGTTACCATACAGAGTGTGCAAGACGAAAACTGTTGAAACAGACGGAGAGTAATATCATAATGAACATGGATGATTAATATGGGGAAAATGTGATGGCGGTACTGTAGAAAGTAGATACATGAATTTACCTCATGTGCGAAGTAGTGAAATAGGCATTATAAATATAGTGTACAAAATGACCATGGAATAATCTGAGTTGATTAAGGAAAAAGGAACCAGCAAAAGAAAGAGGAAACATATTTCTTTATGATGCTCACAAAACATATGAACATCTTGTAAAAATGATACATGCTTGTAGGATGTCAAAGTTTATTCTGTAGGTGGATAAAAGTAGAACTCATCCCATAAAAAATGATAAAATTTTGATCTATTCTGAGAACATTAATATCTTTAGTATGTGCATAATAAATTGCATCCTAAATGAGAAAATTCTGAACAATTCCACAATCATTGTTATCTTTAGTGAGGGTATTTTAAGTAAACAAGAAAAGTGTAATTTTCCTTAATATCTAAATTGTTGTTTCCAATATCAGGAATATGTGAAATATCATAATTAACCGACTTCAAAAAAAGGAGGAGGTTCTCAATTCTTCTGTTTCTTTTTTTTTTTTTTGTCAACTTGTTGTTAGAAAAAACTGAAATTCCCCATACCCACCACCTGAATTTTTATCAATGTTCTGTATACAAGGCTACAGTTGACACCATTTAACTGATCTCTAAATTATTAATGGCGAAGGTTTCTGACCAAAAAAAATATAAAAACCATCCCATCTCCCCATTTACACCCCTTAATTTTATACAAACCTACATTTCTTATCTGATTTTGATTGAACTTTGCACATGCATACTTTAAAGTAAAGAGGAAAATACTGTCAACATTTGGTCTGACAAAGCTCAACCCCTATCCCTCCTTCCACCCTCTTAATTTTTGTCAATGTTCTTTATAAAAAGATACAGTTGACACTGTTTGACCGATTATAATGAAAGTTGGGGCGCTTATAATTCACAAAGAAGGTTTATGACCAAAAAATCCAAAACCCACACCCTCTCTGCATTAAACCACTTAATTTTTATACAAACCTACAGCTTTTATCCGCATTAGATAGAACTTAGCACACTTATATTATAAAACAAATAAAAAAATAATGTAAACTTTTCGTTTAAAAAAACTGAACCCCTCCCCATTTCTGCCCCCTTGATTTTTGTCAATTTTCTTTTTAGAAAGCTACAGTCGACACCATTTGAGTGATCTTTATGAAAGTTGGCATTCTTTTAAGGAGAAGATTTCTGACCAAAAAAACCCCAAAAACTACCCTAGCTCCTCTTTAAACCCCTTAAATTTTGTACAACCATACATTTTAAACCAATTTCGGTGGAACTTCGTATGTGTATATTTTAAAACAAAGAGAAAAAGAAAAATTCTTTCCACATTACTTTCACAGAAACGCATACCCTATTCCCCTTTCTACCCCTCTAATTACTGTCAATGTTTTTTATATAAAGCTGCAGTTTCTATCTGATTTTGAAGGAAGTTTGTATACGTATACTTCAAAACAAACAGAAAAATACTGGTCTACATTTGGTTTAGAACAGCCAAACCTCTCTCCTCATTTCCATCCCCTTAATCTACACAAAACTACAGTCTCTATCCAATTCTGAAGGAAATCTGCACATGTATACTTTAAAATATACAGAACAATTGTGTTTAAATTTGGTTGCGGAAGCCCCACCCCTATTTCCTTCTACACCTGCCCCTCCTAATTTCCAATGTTATTTATATATAAACAAAGTTTTTATCGGGTTTCGATGGAATACTGCACATGTGTACGTTAAAACAAAGAGAAAAATGCTGTCCACAAGCTTTACAAAAACCAAGCAACTCTTTGCCTCTATATTCCTTAACTATTTTTTTTATACATACCTGATATTAATAGAAAATTTCACACGTACACTTTAAATCAGTCAGAAAAGTCTGTCTACCTTTGGTATACAAAAGCCCAATCCCTTTTCCCCTTTACCCACACCCCTTTCAATTTCCAATGAGCTTTACAAAAATCCACAGTTTTAAATCACGTCAAAATCAATTAAGCTATTTTTAAGTAATGACAGAATATTCCTAAAATACATATGTCCTTATGTCTTAACATGTACCTCAGATTTCAACATGGACCCTAAAGTTTCACGTTGTGAAAACCAATTAAAAATCTATATTTTCTGTGTGATGCCGGAACAAACAGGTGGTATATTCCAGATTAACAACCAGATGTTAAATTTTTGACTATCGGGCAGCAGATTAAACTGATATTATTATTAACACAGCATCCAATTCACTTCATTCTGGAAGTTTTTGGGGTATATAAACACAGAAAAAAAAGGAAGCGCTGCAGCCACTGAGATACCATGAGATTTGGAAAATGGGAACTGCTGTGGCATATTTTAAATACAATACAAACTATAATACCACTAAATTAAAAATAAAATTATTGTTTCAAAAACATAAAAACTGCCTTAAAAAAAGCACATTAAAAATTTTAAAATAATTTTATACCTTGCTTAGAAGGAAGTAAATCTAAAAGGACAATATTTTACATTACTGTTATATAAATTTTTACATTAATTAGTTATTTTTGGAGTCGGTGCAAGCCAAAGCAAGGAAACGAAGATAAAAACAATAATGAATAACAATAATACATAAAAATCATGTTACTACTTAGCCACAATTAATGTTACATACATGGTTCAACAAAACTGAAACATACAGATGATATGCCGATATTATACTAACTGTAAAGTGTATACTGCATGATGCAGCCTACCATCTGACACTGTAGCGCCAGAGATAAACCTGAACGATCAACGTGGCCGAGTCAAAGTTTAAAATACTGTATAATTTGTTTCCCTAAACTGTCTCCCACAATAACAATATCTGCCTCACTACATGCTGTAAAATATTCGGAATTTTGTTTGTACTCCCCATTTCGCCTCAAATACCAAATAAAGTTAAGTGACTCGATCTTCACGATGTGACAGTTGGCACCAACTCCAGAAATTATTAAGTAATGTAAAATATTGTCCATTTAGATTTTATTTCTTCTAAGCAAGGTATAAAATTATTTTAAAATTTTCAGTGTGGTTTCTTTGAAGGTGATTTTTTGTTTTTTAAACAATTATTTTAGTCTCTCATAATTTTCATTCAATACACCATGTGAAGAAATACGTGATTTAAATAATTTCTGGGGGGAGAGCGTGTCGATCTGAAGAATAGTTTCGCAGCTGCTCTCCAACTCCATCTTCAGGCGAAGTGTCAGGTTCCTTTTTTTATTATTATTTTTAACTGGGGGAGCCCCCAAAACCCGCTCCTCCAAGCATGGCAGCCTTCCTGTTATCTACTGCTCACCTCTGCACATGCATTAAGTTAGTAATTCTATAAGTGATCACAGGAAGGGGATTGTGTTGTACTCCATGTGCCTAGGTGCCATGGGTCCATTGGATAAGATATATAGAAAATTTTGAAGAGACAGGTCAGAGAGAAAAAAAAAAGCCAAGGTTTTATCCTTGGGGAAAGAAACCTCTGCGATAGTTATGTGAGGGAATAAGAGCGGCTGGCGTAAATACTGCCAGTACCACGACAGATTCTATGCTACAAGGTTTGAATGTATGAGGGATTTTTTAGTTTTGTTAGGATATGGTATCATGCAACAACTTACAGCTGGTACACACACCGTCGCTGGCGTTGAGATTGTCAGCTGGTGCTGTGCATCGTTGCTGCCGTTAGATGGTCGTGGAACATACTGATTTGTTATAATTAGTAATAGCTGTGTAAAGCAGGTGTTGTACGTGTTGGTGAGGTGTAATTCACATCATCAGGGTCCTAGGGAGCAACCGCCGCAACGCGAAGAGCCTTTCCTCAACCCAGGAATGTACGGTAAGGGTTTCACTTCCGTTGTTCGAGAAATTCTAGGTGTGTAAGATGGCATTCGCGATGTCTGTAAGGTGCTCTATCGCTTTCCCTATGAGTTGTTCTCATGGTTCTGAATACCATCCAGACAAGTCGCTTTCTTAGCATCCGAGTGCTTTATAGCCCATAAGATTTCATCAGAAGTTGCCCTATGCTGATAATCGAAAACCGATTGGGCTAACAGACGTGGCACCATATGGTCCGTTTCCAATGTAATCGCAGGATCGGAAGGATCTACGTTTGGCCGAAAAGACGCTAGGAGTGTTTTGGTCATCAGTTCCGCCTTGCTCTCGGAAGAATAGTGAAGTCCGTCCGGTCCCTGTAGGGTGGGTGTATGATGTGCTTCACGAGTGGAGTGATGAGCTAAAGACCACACGGAGTGATTGGAGGTGTCAGTGTTCAATTCCGAGAGCAAACGCCCCCATTGTTGATTTTTGTACTCCTGGATTCTACGACTAATTATGTCTTTGATATGTTGATATGCACTACATAAATGGGACGCCTAGTACATTGCCAGTACGTCCTGAGCCTATTCCTAGTTGTGATTAACACCCTGATTGCCTCACACAGCGCCATTCGTCTCTGGTGTGGGGTTGATTAAGCGATGCTACTTACCATAGCTTCCTGTATGGCAACGGTTAAAATTTCAACAGACTCGATAATGCGTTGTTGGTTAATCTCATGTGTGTCAAGTATGCGACTACCTAGCACCTCCTTGAACAGAGTCCTGTTGGCGTGTCATTAGTTTAGAATCCATCATTTGTCAGTGTACCTTCAGTGTTAAGTATGAGTAGCATGTGGTGTGAAACCAGATTATTTATACCCTTGAGGGGGGCTATATCTGATACATCAGGATTTTATCTGCAGTGCATGGGGGACAAACGTCAGTTTGTTTGGCCCCAGTATAAGATAATTGTGCTCTAGTGAATATTGGTACAGTTTTTGCCATTGGAGTTTTGGAATGTCTGGATTGCAGTTCATCTCCCCCCATCTGGGAGAGTGTCCAGGAGCTGCAGCAAGGTAGTGTGTAGAATCAGGATAACAGTCCATCTTCCCCCATTCAGGGGAGTGTCCAGGAACTGTAGTAGGGGTCTTAGGACTTTAGGCAGCAGCAGATTAGGGATGTGAGACATTGCTGGTGCCTAGGACGGACATGAGGAAGTTCTGGAATATAGTCCATCTCCCCCCATCTGAGAGAGTGGTTAGGAGCTGCAGTAGGGCACTTAAGAATTTTGGGATGAGTGTTCCCAGAGAGACGTCAACGGAGGGGAACATAGGGTGAAGGAGATCCTCTATTCTTTTACGAATCATTGTGAAAAAATTTAGCGCGGGCTGAGTGTGTGTCAGCTCCGCAGGGGTAGCTGGACCTGTGGAGGTGTTATGTTTGGTTCTGAATCGAAGCGTCAGTTCCCGCCGGTGCGCTCCCTACCGACTCCTCAGCGGCCTGAGCCGCATGGTCGTCAGGAGCTGTCATATCAGTGTTCGCTGCCGCGCGCCCCTCAGCGGCCGTGGCTGAGTAGCAGTCACAGCGGCCGTTGCTTCCTCGGCAGGATGGGGAGGGGTTGTCTGGCTCCCACCATTCCTAGTGCGTCTTCTGGTATTTTTAGGATGCTGGTATTTTGGTTGTTAAGAGGCAGCTGAAGGCTGCATAGTATGTTCTACAGTGTGTGCAAAGCCTGCTGTTTGGGGCTCTGCAATCTATGTTGCGGTAGATGTTGTTCGTGAGCTTTGGAGTGTGGTTGATGTTTCTTTTTGTGTGGGTTGCGCCTTGTTCGTGATCGTGTTCTTTGCCACGGCACTGTAGGACACATTACTCCTAGTGTGGGCCGAGTTTTGGATCACTTTACACTGGTTTCTTGTGGACGCTTGTTGTGTTAGTGATGCCCCTTTTGCATTCTTTGCATTTCGCCGGGCTAGTGCGAATTTGTACTCGGTGCAGATTCTGTAATTGTTAGGATGACCTCCCACACAATTAACGTATTTGCGTTCGTCGGGATTCCTAGCTTTGCGTGTGTTTGGCCTGATTACCGGCACATTTGTTGCAGCGGGGTGACGCAAAGCACCGGTCAGTGGCATGTCCATACCACTGACATTTATGACAGATAAGGGGTGTGTTTGGAGGCCCATACTTCTCCACTTTTATCACAATGTAGAGCAGGCGCGTGGCCTTCTCAAACATGAGTGATCCGGCTGAGTCTTGCAACTCGACCAGATAGAGGGGCAGTGGAGCCATCATGTAGGTTATTCTCATTTGGCTGACTTTCTTGGCAGCCCAGCTGTCGCCAA
>JARYHS010008075.1:19985160-20001160 GCA_031002005.1 Vandiemenella viatica | reverse complement strand
AGTGCTGACTATAGCTGTTGATAAGAGATAAGCTGTGAATTTACTCAGTTCAAAGTTATTTTGAATCTTTGATATTAGCTTTTCTAACTGCATGGGTTAAAACGTAAATAAACCAAATTATCTCTTAAACTAAATTATTCCGGGCATAATGAATACACTTAAAAATGATTCTTATGGTGAGCTTAAGTCATAAGAATGACAGAAAGAAAATCCGTTCAAGTTGAAAACTAGTTTACTTGATATTTCTGTCTCCTACATAAGCAACTTCAAAATTGAACTATAGAATATTTTACTACAGGGTATGGTTAGTAGAAATGCTTTTGGCGAACTAATAGGTACCTTACATACTGTCTTCATTACCAACCACAATAACAAGAATTATAAATAATATAGATTGACACTCCAACAAATTTCTTTCATTTTAAGAATAAAAGTACCATGATAAATTTACCATTTGTTCGTCATATAGTCTTCGAGTCATTGCACATTTGTCTTTGTGCATTTTAATCTTATCTTCACAAGCTTTCTTATTGATCTCATCTTGCTTGTATCTCTGTAGTAATTCCCACATCTTCATTTCTTTCTCTTCTTGTTTAGCTTTTTCCTCTTTTGCCAGCTGTTCCTTGCGAGTTTCTTTAATTTCATCAACTAACTTCTTTCTGTATGCTGCTTCTCTCAGTCTCATTTCATTTTGCCTGTTGAACATAAGGATTTTAATTTAACCATTATAGTTTGCATATAACATCATTACAACTTACTTCAATGTCTGACTAATCAAATCAGTTACCATGACGACAATTTTATTGATTTGAAATTTTTATATTAATTTGAAATGAAGAAAGAAAATCTATGAATTAAAGTACTGATTTTCCACCTTAAGCTGGAATGCCATTCAGTATATTGTATAGTATAATTTATGAATTTTTGCTTAATTTTTATTCATAGGATAATTTGGGGGGGGGGGGGGGGGGAGGGGGTTGGAAATACACACTCTAGACACAGACAGGAATCAACACAAACATTCATCCTATAGGCTAAGTGTTTTGGATCTCACAAATCTGGTTCAATTCACGTGGATCCACCTCATGATTCATACTGGCTGCCTGTGTAAAAATCAGGGATCCAATGGCACATTGTCCTGAAGTGCCCAAATCGAGAGAAAAAAAAAACTGAAGTTCTAAGTTTAGTACCATTGCAATTCTCCATTTAAAGAAAAGTACTAAATAATAGATGTCAGAATTTCACATCTTATAGAAAGGGCAACTGTTTTTACTTCAAAACTATATCCCAGAACAGTGCAGCCAGCACTCTACAAGATGTTTTAAAAAGTAATGTAGATAATACTTTAGACGCATCTAGGTGTTAATGAATTATTCATTATATTATTTTAACAGATTCTGTTGCTATTACTTTTGTAGCCTTCTTATCAGTAACAAGAATTTTATTTTATTGTTTTACTATGAGTCTTTTGTGACCTCGAAAAGGTTCTAATTATGTTGATCATAAAATTCTTTTGTATAAATTAAACACTGCTAAGTTTTCAGTAAAGCAGGATTTTGAGTTAATTCAATATATAATGTATATTGTATCTACAAAAGATTGAAATTACAGCTAGATTAAAAACCTAGAATGGGAAACAATGTAAATGTTTCTCAGTATTCATGTCTTAATACCTGCTGTTTCTAATATACAAACATGGACAATTGTAACAGAACAACATTGCTTGGGGTTTGGCAAGCTCTCTCATTAGCGGATGTGATTTACAGAATCTGATAACTATATATATGGATCAACCAGGGTTGTAATAATAGTTTATCACCTTAGCTTCAACCGTGTTACATATAACCCAAAGGATTATCGATTGTTTTGAATTTCTTGCGGCCACCACCTATCTTGATTAAACCCCAAGTTAGCAAAGGTAAGGTTCAGATCATAATGAGAGTCACTGCTATTATTTCAAATTCACTATATTCTTGAATAATTAAGTACAATTCCAAACAATCAATGGCTATTGGAAATCTTCACCGATTTCTTAGATTGCAAGTTATGAAAAGCAATCAGACCAGACCAAACCCCATTATAAAATTTTAGAAGTCTCATTAAAGTTAAAAATGTTCCACTGTTCTCTGGAAAATTTAACATGGCTGCCCCATCACATGTGTCTTTACACCACACTTCCTGCATCAAGCGCAACGCGCTACATAGACCTACAAGGTTACCACTCCTAGAGTCACCAGCTAAAGACCAAAGATCACGCGGAAGCATCTGCTACCCATTATATAGCCTGACCAAAACACTTCCCAGTCCAAAGGTCAACTGGTATGAAAACCCTGTGTTCATACTCCTCTGCGGAAAATATTTCTTCCTATCTTAGCTTTCACAACTCCTATCTTTTTGAAAGGTTTACCAGTAGCTAGACCTCATGGTAATTAAACATTTGATCCTTATAAAATTTTCTGTATCTATTACTGTTTTGCCATAAAAAATCATTTTCTGTGGTTCTGAAATTTGTTTATAACTTTTACAATTCTAAAGCTACAGGGTTCAAAAAATGTTTTTTCAGCTTCTAATGGAATTACCTTTCGTTTGATACTAAAAATGACCTGTTTATTCTACTACAGAAAAAATATGAAATATGACGAAATACCAAAATATCGACCCCGCTAATAATTTCATGATGACATTGAAACATATTTTTAAAAAAATCCACATGTTCTCAAATACCTACAGTTCACTTTTAAATTCTCTACCTGTTTTCTCTGATTTATAATTAATTTTTGAAATGAACGTCTTCCAGTGTGATGCAATCTGGAAGTCAGACACAATAAACATATCGCTATTTTGTTTTATCCTAATCACAATACTGCATGTTTCTAAAAAAGACTTACTAAACCTTGTTTCAAATAAACTATAGTATATTCTGAAAATGCCCCCCCCCCCCTGAATTTATATGTATTACTTCAAATAATTAATTTTCCTATCTGCACATGTGTGGCTTTACCATACAATGTTTAAAAAACAACCATTCAAACTGTACTGATCTTTCCTAAATTTTAGTATGTTATTCCAGCAAAAATTACATTACTTTCTTGCTACAGGTAGACTTCCTATATCTTTACTAATATCTGATTTCTAGAATTTATAGTGTATATTTAAGTATTTACTTTTTAGCTTTTAACACCTATAAACATTTTAGTATGATTTCCTTGTAACCAAATTTATCATCTTTTGACTGCCTATTATCACAAGTGTTGCACAAAGTGAAGAAAAATGTTGATTCTAATGAAATTATATCGTAACCAAATATTGCATCTGTTGATGTTATGTTGTGTCTGTTACAGCTGTTTAGATAGGTTTAGAATGTGCATTTATTATTTAAAACTTGATTAGCTACCTGAATTATCTGTTTAGTTTACTTTATTGATTGACTTAGCTGTGTAAAAGGCTCTAAGGCTGTGGTACAGTGTGATTCACCTATGCCCACTATCTGTAAACAATCTTTGTTATGCAAATTTTTACGACATTCAAAGGTAGTTTACATAAAGAAGTAAATACAATTTTCATAAGACAGTTCACAATCAGTTTGAATACTTTCATTGCAACAGATAACAGTCAGATGTGCTATATAAAATAAAAAGTCAATGCTGGAGATCAGCAAGTATATTCACCAAAAATTTAAGGCTCATAACTGGTATCAGGATACAATTAACACCTTGTAGAATATTAAACCAGACTTCGAAATCCATATTCGCAGACTGCAAGTCACTACAACCAAAGTTCTGTACTCACATGTTATCATTACTTTTAAAATTTACAAAGTTCTCAAACCTCTGCAAAATCATGATAAATGTCAGCTTATCTCAAAATTTACAAAGTCCTTAACTGAAGTAAAAAAACTGGAAAAGTTTCTAAGTTCTTTCTTGACCAATATAATTCTATCTTTGGAAATGTTACCTTATGAAAAATTTCTAAGTTCTGCTCATGCCTGATCCTGACTTCAACTGGCTTGAAGGGTGCTTCCCGATAATGAGGTAAAGGTGGCTGCCCATTTATAACCTCATGACTGGGAAGTATTTCTTTCTTTTTACCATGGTATTTGTGTAACCTTTCTGAAACTTGACAATTATGTAGAACTGTTTTTCTTTAGAATACTTTACTTTACCTATCATAAATTTCCTTCTAAATCTCTTTAGTTTTGTCGTTATTAAATTCCAAAAGTTAAGGGTTGCTCACTTCAGTTATTTGTATATAGTTTTAAAAGTATATGTTATCTCAAACAGATTTTTACATCACAGTATCCTTCTGATTATTTCTTTCTTTGCCATATGTCTTAGCACCATGGCTATATTTATTTGGATGCAATATTTAATTTTCTTAAAGTATGTCTTACTTTAAGGAAACCTTAAACTTCAGAAAATCATCTCTCTTTATTTGTTTGTGGTTCTGAAAGAAACTTATACCATTCTTCTTACAATTTGAAGCTCTAATTACCTATTCACGCCTTTCTATTTTTGATTGACACATGCCTAGGTCACCTTAAAAGTCGAATACCAAAAATCCAGTTTTTCTCTCTTTAAAATATAAGTTTACTTTCATACTGTGTTATAACTTTATTGAATTTTAGCTATCATTTGATCATATTTTCAGCCTTCTATTCATTTTATCTTTAAAGTCATGTTTCTTTATCCCTATAAAAAACATATTTAGGGTTTCCTTATAAGCTCTCATTTTTGTCGGTAATTCCTCCAGGTATTTCCATAGCCAAATTCTGTTTATCTATTTCAAAAAAGACTTTCTGATATTATAAACAGTATATCAAAATGCTTGTTTTTAACTGTTAGTGGAAACGTTTGCAATGTTTTTCATTTACTTTAATTTTTCAACCTTCAGTTTTTACATGCTCATTTCATACCAGTCCTATTTTGACTTGAAAAATACTGTAATATTAAGTTTATGACAGTATAATTTAGTCGTAATACTAAAAGCTTTAAGTTATCCCCTCCTACATGCTCTATGAAAACTAATCTCTCAAATTGCTTAGTTGAACATGGAGCTTTCTTTCTTTCTTTCTTTTCTTTTCTTTTTTTTTTTTTTTTTTTTTTTTTTTCTTTTTCCTAGTATTATTAATATTAGTTAAAATATCCAAGGCAAATAAAATTCCAAAGAAAATAAAAATAAGTGGTATGGGTCTTATTATGTAGGCCCATACAGCCAATACAATTTACAATAATCACTCTTAAAGGTATGCTGTAGGTATAAGGGGGCAAGATGGTTTCCAATTATTGCTGTCATTTATTTATTTTATTGTTTAACTAACTAAGGAGGATGTGGGAACATTAATTTACACTGTCCTTCTTATTCTTGTTACTCTTATTTTCCCAAATCTCCTCATCCTGTTGCTCTGGGCTTGATGTTATGTCCATGCATTTCTGAATTCAGAATTTTTTTTCTGTTGTAACTTTATGTGTAAATTTATGTGAAGCAATTATTTGAACTCCATGTAGAGGTCTAGAATTACTTCTGCCAGGTCCTTCTGGGTTCCTACAAGCCAGAATGCTTTAGGTTTGTTGAGGTCCATTGATGACTTGGAAGATTTTCTTGTCAGTTGCAAGACATACAATTGTGCTATATGTCTATAGAATTACACATGCATCTTTTCTGTGCAAGTGAGGTGGATCATTTGATCAGTGATATTGTTCTTCTGAACTTTTACACATCCAGATGCCATCTTGGAAACTGAATACTTTTCTCAGTATCTGTATTTCTATTTTTTCGATACCTTTGATGTTAACAGTTAATGATGATGCCCCTGTCAACATACAGTGCTCTTGGAAGAACGATTGTGTTGTATTGATGGAGTTGACTTTGGGTGGAAAGTGATTCTTATTGTAAGTATTCTAAATAATTGTATCAGCTTTACACAGATTTTCAGCATGGGTTTTATGGGTCTCTTTCTAATTTTCCAGTATTCACATATAAATGAATTTACAGTACACAATGTACGAATGAAAAATACAACATTTTTAATAGCATTGTATTAAATTACTTTGAAAGTTGCTTCCTTTGAAAAAGTGTCATGCTTCTCGAAAAGAACAAAAACCATGGATAACTGTGGGCATTAGAACATCATGGATTTGTTAAAAGAAGTTGTATATTGCCTCTAGGAACAGTCATAATGCTAATGTTAAAACACATTACAAGCAGTACTGCAAAATACTGAAAATGGTTGTTAAAGAATCTAAAAGTATGTACTACAAACATAAAATTTGTGAGCCTCAAAAATAAAATTAAGTCAATATGGGGATATTGTAAAAAAAGAAATAGGAAAAAATAATCAAACCAGTAATAACATATATCAAAGAAAATTCAGCAGAATTTATTTTTCAATTGCTGATATATTTAATAATTTTTTTTTTATGTACTAGCTGGAACCCACGACTTCGTTCGTGATTGTAAAGAATTCATATTGACAGCTATAGACATCTAACCACCATAGTGCACGATGGGAGACTCGATACTATTACCACACTCAAATACCAGTCTTCTGCGCTATGTAGTTCCGGCAGCAAAGTAAAATTTACGGATACACACAAGTCTTTGGATGAAATACGAAAATATTCATGATCGACCAATTTCAAACACCATATCTCACACACTCCCACAGTTACCGAATTTCGGCCAACGTTGTGATCGATGGGAGACTCTGTGTTATACCACAAACAAACGCCAGTGATCTACGATTGATAGTTTTCACTTAAAAGTGATACACCGTGACACATGCGTCTTTGGCAGAAATATGAAATTGCCGCAGGTCGACCATTTTCATCCCCCATATCTTCCACACCCCCATAGCTACAGACATCTAACAACCATTGTGCACGACAACAGACACGATTCTACTACCACACATAAACACCAATGCTCTATGCTATGTAGTCGTGGCAGAAAAGTGAAATCTGCGGAGACACATGCCTTTCGTCGAAATACGAAATATCCTTGGTCGGCCACTTACAACCACCATATCTCCCACACAACCACAGTTTCTGAAATTCGGCCGCTGTTGTGATCGAAAGGTGACCTCTGTGTTACTACCACAAACAAATGCCAGAGATAAATGATCTATAGTTTTCGCTGAAAAGTGATACACCATGACACTTTTGTCTTTGGCAGAAGTATGAAATTGCCACAGGTCGACCACTGTTCAACCCCCATTTCTCCCACACCCCCATAGCTACCGACATCTAACAACCATAGTGCACTACATGAGATACGATTCTACTACCAAAACACAAACACCAAAAGTCTATGCTATGTAGTTGTGGCAGGAAAGTGACATATGCGGAGACAGTCGAAATACGAAAATATCCTTGGTCGGCCACTTACAACACCCATATCTACCACAGTACCACAGTTTCTGAAATTCGGCCGCTGTTGTGATCGAAAGGTGACTTTGTGCTACTACTACACACAACCGCCAGTTATCTGTGATCTATAGTTTCGCTGAAAAGTGATACACCATGGCACTTTTGTCTTTGGCAGAAGTATGAAATTTGCCACAGGTCGACCACTTTCAACCCCATTTCTCCCACACCCCCATAGCTACCGACATCTAACAACCATAGTGCACTACATGAAATACGATTCTACTACCAAACACAAACACCAAAAGTCTATGCTATGAAGTTGTGGCAGAAAAGTGACATATGCGGAGACAGTCGAAATACGAAAATATCCTTGGTCGGCCACTTACAACCGCCATATCTACCACAGTACCACAGTTTCTGAAATTCGGCCGCTGTTGTGATCGAACGGTGACTCTGTGTTACTACCACAAACAAATGCCAGAGATAAATGATCTATAGTTTTTGCTGAAAAGTGATACACCATGTCACTTTTGTCTTTGGCAGAAGTATGAAATTGCCACAGGTCGACCACTTTCAACCCCCATTTCTCCCACACCCCCATATCTACCGACATCTAACAACCATAGTGCACTACATGAGATACGATTCTACTACCAAACACAAACACCAAAAGTCTATGCTATGTAGTTGTGGCAGGAAAGTGACATATGCGGAGACAGTCGAAATACGAAATATCCTTGGTCGGCCACTTACAACCACCATATCTACCACAGTTACCACAGTTTCTGAAATTCGGCCGCTGTTGTGATCGAAAGGTGACTCTGTGCTACTACTACACACAACCGCCAGTTATCTGTGATCCTATAGTTTTCGCTGGAAAAGTGATACACCATGGCACTTTTGTCTTTGGCAGAAGTATGAAATTTGCCACAGGTCGACCACTTCAACCCCCATTTCTCCCACACCCCCATAGCTACCGACATCTAACAACCATAGTGCACTACATGAAATACGATTCTACTACCAAACACAAACACCAAAGTCTATGCTATGTAAGTTGTGGCAGAAAAGTGACATATGCGGAGACAGTCGAAATACGAAAATATCCTTGGTCGGCCACTTACAACCACCATATCTACCACAGTACCACAGTTTCTGAAATTCGGCCGCTGTTGTGATCGAACGGTGACTCTGTGTTACTACCACAAACAAATGCCAGAGATAAATGATCTATAGTTTTGCTGAAAAGTGATACACCATGTCACTTTTGTCTTTGGCAGAAGTATGAAATTGCCACAGGTCGACCACTTTCAACCCCCATTTCTCCCACACCCCCATATCTACCGACATCTAACAACCATAGTGCACTACATGAGATACGATTCTACTACCAAACACAAACACCAAAAGTCTATGCTATGTAGTTGTGGCAGGAAAGTGACATATGCGGAGACAGTCGAAATACGAAAATATCCTTGGTCGGCCACTTACAACCATCATATCTACCACAGTACCACAGTTTCTAATATTCGGCCGCTGTTGTGATCGAAAGGTGACTCTGTGCTACTACTACACACAAACGCCAGTTATCTGGGATCTATAGTTTTCGCTGAAAAGTGATACACCATGACACTTTTGTCTTTGGCAGAAGTATGAAATTGCCACAGGTCGACCACTTTCAACCCCCATATCTCCCACACCCCTATAGCTACCGACATCTAACAACCATAGTACACTACATGAGATACGATTCTACTACCACACACAAACACCAAAGGTCTATGTTATGTAGTTGTGGCAGGAAAGAGAAGTATACGGAGATACGAATTTTTGGTCGAAATATGAAAACGCCCTGCACTGACCAACTTTAATCATTATATCTCCCACATCCCCACAGCTATCGGCATTCGGCCAACGTTGTGCACGACAGGAAACTCCTTGCTACTTCCACCACAAACATCAGTGATCTGTGCTAGGTAGTGGTGGCTGAAAAGTGAAATATAGGAAAAAACACGTCTATTTTTATATATATATAAGATTGCTGATAAATTGAATGCCAATAGCTCAGTGAAACACCGTGTGGATTTTGTCAAAACAGGCTTCCAAGAAACGTTTAACACTATGTCTGTAAATTTAGCTACACCAGGAGAAAAATTATCAGGTCTGTTAAGAGCAAATGCTCAAGTGGTTATGATGGGATTTCCAGCAGATTAATTATACTAAGTTATCTGTTTAATATATCCTTACTTGAGGGTGCCTTTCCAGAAAAGCTTAATACGATTCTGTAAAAAGGATGACAAGTCAGAGGTATCGAATTACCATCCTATTTCATTACTAAAAGCCTTCACCAAAGTTTTGAGACAGCAATGTATAATAGAGTTAATGAACACCTTGAAAATAATAATTAGGGTGAATGAAGCGAGCCCTTATACTAGGAGACGATATGTGCACTCTTTTTGAAAAAAGACTACTGCACCTAAAGACGTGAAATTGAACATACTGATTCAAAGTCAATTGTAAATGTGAAATCAATCATTATTTTTGTTTAAAAGAAACACAAAAAATAGCTATATTTTTTAATATTTCTATTGATTCATGCTTAGAGAAACCAGAGGCTGTCGCGTCACATGACATGGTCACATGACCATGTCATGTGATCATGTCATGAAGTGCAGTCATGTGACCGCTTCACGTGGTTTGACACAGTTATTGTCAAGAATTAGTGAATCAGTTAACTCTTTAACTGCTACGGTTCGGCCGGCCGAGCCCTCGCTGAGTGCGGCTTTGTTTACGCCTAAGCTGTTTACCTGCCCTGGCCTGCCGCGTTAGACCGGACCGCTGTGTACTGAATACGTCTGAAGCGTTGTGTGTGGTGTTCTTCTGCTGTCGCTCTGCGATTTGAACCGCAGATACAAAATAAATACAGTTAATATAACATCTAATGTTTTTCAGTTTAAAGCTCCTCTAAAAGTGAATGTCTGCGTAATCAAACATGCCGGTACTTCATATACGAAATAGATATTACAGCAACTGAAATGTTTTTAGTTTGTGAGTGTAGTAATTTATCTGGAGAGAACCTTTCCAAATACCTTTCACAAATTCTGCACAATTTTTCCAGCCTTCTTTTTGACCCGGGTTAATATATTTCTAAATTTTTTTTTTTTTTTTTTTTTTTTTGTATTTAGTTTTAGAGGCATATAAATTAATATAATTATTACTCTGCAGTTAACCATGGTTAGTAATTCTTTTTGTGAGATAAGCCTTGAAAAATGGTACAACACACAGTGATACATTACGTGTTCTGCATTGGTTTCTCGACGCACTTTCTGTATCGAACATATAGCGCATTTACGCATTGGCGTGCTCTTCTTTGAATTTGCAATATGAATGAAATTTGGGAAAAAGGTCTCATAAAGCTGCGAGGGCGATTTCTAGGGGGGGGGGGGGTGGCGTCTCACGAACCCGATCTTACAAGACGGGGGGGGGGGGGTGTCAGGAAATCCTGAAAAATTCCTCACGAAATTTAAATTTATGGATGCAACAGACGAAACTCTGCACCTGGCATTTTTCGTCCGGTTACTACTTGGTGAAGAGCGTGAGCATTTAAAATGCAGTGTTCGAGAATGTGGAAAAAGAACTTTTTAAACCACTTCATAGTGAAAATATAGTGTGAATTGATTCTCGCGTATCTGTTGGTCTCATCAGCAATAGATATCATATGATATTCCGTTAAAAATATCAGGAAAAATGACAAACTGCTGGAATGTTAACGTAATCCACACTTGTGTCCTGCAGCTTAATCGACAAGCACATGCTGTCAAACGCGTCACTAAAGCATTCTCTTTTTCCACACATTTCGCTCGCACAATCTGTAGCTTCAAACTCTGAAAAATGATAATTTTCCACTAGCTGATGTACACAGCTTAGGAAAATTACATCGAGATCCTGTCGAAGGGTTATCACTGTCATCCATATCAAAGTGATCATATTCACTGTCGCTTCTAGTAAGAATCTCCATGATTTCTTCCACGGTACAAACACGACGGCGTATTCGGGAGGACGATGGTTCGAATCCCCGTCCAGGCATCCAGATTTGGGTTTTCCATGGTTTCCCCAAATCACTCCAGGTGAATGCCGGGATGCTTCCTCCAAAAGGCCATAGCCGAATTCCTTCCCATTCCTTGCCCCCCATTCTTTACCATCTCTAAAGACCTCGCTGTTAAGAGACGTTAAGCAGTTAAAAAAAATAATGACTGTATGCCATTTTCTCAGCGAAAACTAAAAGGAAAAGAGCAACACAAATTAGATCGCAGCTGACAATGCTCAAGGGCCGAATGAGGAAAACAACTAACCACCCTGGGTGGAAATATGGCTTCATAGCCAGGCCGCTAAGAGGCTAGCGTGTTAAAACGTCTGGAGCACAGAAAGGGTGGCAAGGCGACACGTGTATACACGTCTGTAGCACAGACAGAGCGGCAAGGCGGCGCGTGTATACACGTCTGGAGCACCTGGGCGCAGTAGTAGCCACGCGCGTTAACGCGTCTACAGAAGTCAAAGGGTTAATGAGCAACATATTGGAAATGAGTTAATCTAGTTTTTTTTTAGTGTTTCCATTGAGAGCAATGCAGTTTGAAAACGCTATTGGCATTTATGCAATACATATCAGAGTGCTTATCACCACAACAATAACAGTTGGATAATCAAATAAACTGTTCAACAAAAGTTAAGTTTGTGATTTCGATGTCTTCCTGAGAACTTACGTTCCAGAAAGATAGATATTAATTTAATTTTTTTGTATTAAATATGATCTTTGGTTGTTGAATGTTCTATGTAAACACATCTGCGATTTGTGTAAATTTAGATGTGACAGTTTTGTAATTACATAAAGAAATTCCACTCGCACACTTATTTAAGTACCTATACAACTATAATGATTTATGATTCAATATTTAATGAAAATCAAATAAAATATAAAAGGAATGTACACCTAATCGGTACTCTTCAAACTTAATTCGAAAATAATTTTGCCACAAACTAAATTGAGAGAATCTGAACTCAAGAAAGGGAGATATTAATTTTTTTATTAGAGATTCTTCTGTATTATTGTTAAGAAATGTGTGTATGTGGGGATTCTATGCCAAAATTTGATGGTGAATTTTTATGTAACTCAATGAGACTTCAAGTTATAGCATGCCAAAAATAAGTGTTAGGTATACTTTCTTTTGCTTATGGTGATGTTTCATTTGGTACAGGCCGTATTTCACCTAACAACAACCAATAGGAAAAAATAAAACACCTATAGTCAATTTCCACCGTATTAATATAGTGGTTTTTATGATTTTTTTTGGTCCAGGCCGGATCTCTCCCTAACCTCCTCACTTTTGAGATACAGTATCTGGAGAATTAAGAGAGATATCAAAAAAATTATTCCAGATTGTGGCGCTACAGTAATGATAAAACTGCTGTGTATGTGATATATCTGTATTATTCTGCATTATTATTATTATTAGTTATTTTTATTAAAGGAAAATGTCACAAAATCGCACGTCGACAGGTCGTAAAGAACGCATACGTAACCAGTCATTAATGTGTAATATAAAAAAACGACAGCAAGAAGATTAAAGTAATATAAAAGAAAATCATTGAGATGATGTTCATTTTTATGAGCATGCAGTAAATTTTGAACATGCTTTGTGGTGGCTTGCAAAGTTTTGTTATAAAAAATATTATATAGAATTAGAGATATTACTATCATCAAGATACGTGATTTTAGTTTGTTGAAAAAGATATTAGTCACATTTATAATAAGACACAAGCTATAAATATTTAAAATATCAATTTCATTTAATTTGTTTTTAATTGACAAACTAAAGCCATAATATTTGATGATAGTTCGTGAAGTTTAAATATTAAACTTCTTATGGTTATTTATTTATTTCTTTAATAATATTTCTTATAGCAAAACTTCACGAGCCAACACAAAGCCGTGCTTTTAGCTAGTTACATTAGGCAATGAATTTTGCACACCTTGTGGTACAATTTTTGAAAAAACTGCCGCACCTAAAGATGTGAAATTGAACATACTAATTCAAAGTCAATTCTAGAAGTGCCACCAATCATTATTTCTGCAAAAAACAAATAAATTATGTTAATTTTTATTCGTTCATGCTGACAAGGAGAGGTCTTCAGTTTGGAAATCATTATCATAGAACGAACAAGTCTGGTAAATAGTACGTCACCTGTGGTTTCTCGCTCTAAAGAAGTTCTGCCTGGTGGGGCTCCATTTAAGAGAAATTGGGGATTAAAAAGTGTAAAAATTGTGCCTAAATGAGTTATACTGCTATGAAAGACCATTTGTTAATAACGTTGGTTTAACCGTGGGTGTTGAGGCGGTGTGTTGCTGAGAAGATGGTCCTCAGTTCGATCCTGTGACCCGGATTTTTTTTATTGCTATTTGAACTTGTAGCATTACAAATTTGTTTTGAAACAGAGTCTCCAAATTATTTATTTTCTTTTGAGAAATACACAAATAATGAACGATGTAAATCATAGAAACATTTGAAACAAAAATTATGTGCACACCAAGAACATTTTATGATGGATATCCTTTCACAGTCACTTATTCTGCAAGAACAGAAATATTAAAATTTTTTTAATGATTATCTATGGCTGTTGAATGTTCTTTGTAAATAAATCTGTGATTGTGTAAATGTAAATGCATTGGTTTTGTAATTATACAAAAAAATCCCGCTCCTTCCCTTAATCAGTTATTTAAATAACTACATACTTTTACTGACAGACTATATAAAGTTTAATCAAAATCAAAATTAAAGAATAAAAGGAAGTACACCTAATCGGTACACTTTGAACTTTAATCGAAAATAACGTTGCTGCAAACTGATGAGAGAAAATGAATTTATGCTCCAGAAAGAGAGAAAGTAATTTATTTTTGTATTATTGATGATTTATGGTCGCTGAATGTTTTTTGGAAAAAAAAAAAAAAAAAAAAAAAATCTGTGACTTGTGTAAATGTAGATGCAGCAGTATTGTAATTATACAAAGAAATCCTGCTGCCTCCCTTAATCAGTTATTTAAATAACTGTATAATTTTAATGATAAACTATGCAAAGGTAATAACAATCAAAATTAAAGCACGCTTTACATGGAGATTTTGAGAACGGTTTAAAGGGAGAAATATATTTCCTCGTAACAAACAAAAAATGCATTCAGGTCAGTAGGTTATCTAATCATAGACAAGAATCATAAAATATTTAATAAAACGAGAGGTCTTACTATGTAATGCAATCACCTGGAATCCGCTTCAACAACATTGTCTGCATTTCAAAGATAATGGCTATGTTTCCTAGATCACCGAGCCCCTGATATCGACTAATTTATGTCTGTGAAGTGACTCCAATAAATCTGTTTTCATCACCATAACTTCATAAAAAATATTCCGTAATTATCTGTATTGTTCTCCTCTCACCACAAATTCCCAGTCGTTTAATGCTCTGCCTTCGCATTCTTGACGATGGGGGTTCAGAACACCGTCTGGTCATCCAGATTTGGGTTTTCCATGGTTTCGCCAAATCACTCCAGGCAAATGCTGGGATGCTTCCTTCAAAAGGATCCTTGGCCAAATTCCTTCTGTTCCTTCCGCCAGTCCTTGCTGGAGTCAACCTATTTAAAAATGTTCTACAATCAACCACAGCCACTCAATTGCAGGCTCAAATGTGGAAGAAGGGGCGTTATTATTCACTGTTGCTATAGAATTGTGTGGCATAGCTTTTTGATATAGTGGACTGATGAGTTTTGATCAAGATATTTCAATTTTACAAAACGATTCAGATTTAAGTAAGTGACAACAGCTGATTTTTTTTATTTGGCAATTTTCTTTATCAGGAGCAGTTTTGGTGCAATATGTGTGCAATATATTGGTAACTATTCAGCTTTCAAAGTCTACTGACTTTTTGAAATACAAGCAAAGTGGCTGTAATCTTTACCTTTCTATGATGCTTATAAATTTTTGAGGAATTGACGAACAAAATTTATACCATAGGAGCAGCAAGGCACATGTATATTTACTGTCCTAACCAAACTTCTAGCAGTCCCAATCCAGAAATGTTAAAGCAAAACTTCAATTTGTCTACTGAAAACAGAGAAATAATAGGCGTCCACAGTTAGTTCAGCTGACTGTATGGTATCTGTGTTTTCCTACAAGAAATCGTATAGAACATTCGGTTGGAAATTTCATTTAGCTAATAGTAAACGTGTCTTACAATAAGGTTACATGCTCCGTATCAAGTGTACAAATGTTTGAAGGTGAAAGCAACTGAAAACTTTAGGAAATTTCTGAACAGAAATTAAGTTAAATTTTCGTAAGTAGTTGAATTAGTGCTCGGACATTCCCGTCATGTGGTGCATTTTTCCTTGTGTTCATGGTTACATTCTCCATACTGTAATGAACTTCCATAATCCTTCAGTTAAAAGGTGTTTAAAACATCTAACAGTAATTTGACTGTCAGGTTTTCATCGCTTTAAGTAAATAAAGAATTTTTTGAGAAAGAAAAATTCATTCATTTAGTCAATGAAGTTTTCCTTTAAGAGGAAAGTATGGTACAAAACTGTTGGTATGA
>JARYHS010008075.1:19584539-19984160 GCA_031002005.1 Vandiemenella viatica | reverse complement strand
GGCTCTTGGAGAGAAACTAACTAAATATTTGGAGTTCAAATGTGAGCACAGAATGGTCATTAGTGCTGATGACTTAAATTTTCCAGGTAACCCACCAGTATGCCCCACTGTGATGAGGTACCACACACTGAATTGGGAAGATACAATGGGGTCAGGCACAAGCCCAGTTTTCAGTGTATTGGCCGTCTCGACTGCTGATTTGTATAGTTTTCAGTAGCCCCAAGGTGAATGCTATGATGGTCCCCAATCTTTACCACATAAACTACAGATTTCACATAGAAAAAATACACTTTTCGTACACAAACATAGTTACACATTTCACAGACAATGGCAACACTTCAGTTTCCCCACTAGTGTGTGTATGACAAGGCAGTAGGTATAAAACACTTGGAGTCAGCAAGTGCATGTAGCCTTAAACCAAAGCTCCAAATGCCATTGATGACTTAAACTCATCAAAGACAACCAACCATTAATTTAGTGGAAAAGATGGTGAAGAAGAAGATTTAAATTTACCAGGTTTCAACTGGGAAGGAAGTAAGATTACTGACAAGGGAATGGAAATTTTCAAATACCTTAATAAGAGAAGGAGGCTACACACAAGTGGTAGAGCAGAGCGTGAGGGGGCTAACATGTTAGATATAATCCTATTAAATCCTGGAATAATCTTGTGAGTATGAAGCAATACATGATTATGAAGTAGTTCTGATTCATATTAGAAGATTCAATAAGCCAATGGTCAATTGGAGGTGATAATAGGTACAGTTATAGAAAGCCACATATTTCAGAACTGAAGAGATTTTTCAGGGAAACACTTTGCTTATTGGCCACTCTCCCACAGCTGCTTGTTAAACATTTGTAAATGAAAACACTCTCTGTTTTTTAATTCATATAATCTCGATATGTTTTGCCCTTATAGAAAGGCACAATCAGAGACTGTAAATGTACATTAGGGTGTCCCCTATAAGAGGATTAAAAAAATGTAAATACATACCCTCTAATTCTTTTTAAATCACTGTGGCTTACTTACATAAGACATTTTATCCTCCAACAATGACAACAACCCGTGCCGAGTAGAACCAAAATTTTACGAAAAATACTTATTTTGATTATCACACAATACGTGATTAAATCAATATAATTTGTATAATTCTGGATTAACAATGAAATCTAGGCAAAAAAATATCTAATTTTTTAGTAAGACAGAAGTATTTAAATTATAAGGGATATTTCTTTTTTCAGTGAGGGAACAATTTTCAGTGTTTTTGCATGAAAATTGTTTCTGTTCTTCATCAGCAGTAACTAGAGCCAGGCCCGCCACTAGCTGTTTGAGTGGCCGTGTGCAATACCATTATGCCGCCCTGTCTACAGGATCTAGGAATTTTCCAAACCAGATCAAAAGACTGTGAGATTGCCGCCCCTTTGAACATTATTTGCCCCCCATTGTTGCCACCCCGAGTGTTACCAGCCGCTTAAAACAGCAGTTGAGATAAAAAAAAAAAAAAATAAGTTGTGTTCTACATAATACACTGAAAATTAAGGCGCGGTGATAATGGAATGGCAAACTATCACAGGGCGGCGACTGTCGATCACTCGATTTGCCACCACCCTTGATGTGCCGCCCGCGTGCGGCGCACACCTGGCATGCCGCTTACGGTGGCCCTGATAGACCAAGAAATGCCTGCATTAATTTTAGAGCTCTTTCAGCTGTGTCATTCAAAGAAAAGATCTTTCTTTTAGACTGTACAAAAAACCCATTTTCTTCCAATTAAGAAACGCTTTCCTGAAGAACACACATTTAAATTTTCAATTCAGAAAATAAATGTTTGCTCTTGGCAGACACAAATTCATCATGGCTTTTCCTAAACAAAATATAGGTAGGCATTATTCAAGTAGCAAAATAATGTACAATGTACCTACAACACGACAGCTATTTTTACGTACCATACAAAATAGAGCTGGATATTCCTGCTGTCAAAGGAGTAAACCTTTCTTCAAAGTCAAATGTACTCTTCCTTTCTAAATTACGTACCATTTTGTGTTTCTTGCTCAATTAAAGTTGATAACTTATGAAATGTACCTTGAACGAATAAATGGCTCTTGCCATACTTAATGCTTGATGCATTACACAAGGACTTACTTTCAGTTTTTTGCCACTCTCTCAATCCAAAAATGTAACTCATAGCTCAATCAGTTCTCTGTAGATGTCAGCCAAACAGAAATGTAACAACTACTCAATTTGTGTGTCATTGAAACAGTTTTTAGAGTGTTTATATCAATTTGATGCCGTCATGTAAAAAGTAACAACTTTCTTTCCAACATTTGCTCCAGAAGTGTCCAGAGACCATTGATATGACATATATAAGATGTAATGGTCTCACAGCTCATTAGCTTCACTTTATCACTTAGGGGCCAGTTATTCAGAGCATTCAAAACAAATTCACCTTGTTCTTTATCACAAGAAATTGTTTCCTATCACGAAATATAATTATGAGATAGATTGGCAGTTGTTCTTCTTTGGAAATTGTTATGCCCAGACCGGGCAACAAATTTCCATTCTACTGAATGGTAACGACTTGGGACACATCATTATAAAATCAGTTATTACAGCTTCTGCTCATTCCTTCCTCCTTTGTGTTCTTGTTCATTGAATGTAAGACTTGTTTAAAGAAAAATAGTTAATGCTAAATCCAAGTGCCTCCATGATAACTTGAAGAACATAAACTGAATCTCTTACGCTTAATTGGCATCTATCAAAGGCAGCTATTAGTTTAGGAGAAATGATATCTTTTCTTCTGCACTTTTCAGCAGTTCCTGATTGTTTTATTTCAATTTGGTTTGGTAAATGCTCTTCCTAATGTTCTCCAGAACTAGAAGATGTGTTGTCGATGTCTTCAGATAGCATCAATAATTGAAAGGATGCTCAAGAGCTCAACCACCCACTGGATCACATACATTTGAGTATTTTTCTTTTCATTTGTTTTATCCTTTCTTTTTACAGCTCGTTTCCCACATCTACCAAGCAACCTTCTCTCTCTCTGTCGCTCCTTTGTTTACATCCTTTCGAGGGCGTAAGCATGTGCAATGGCATAATAATAATCCAGTTTACATTTGAAATCCTCTTCCCTTCGCTTATAAGCATCCAGAGATTTGCTTGCATTCTTTTTCAACTGTCTCCATAACCTTCCACACAAAATAATGCGTTCATGTACAATGACATTAAGGCTTTCACTTACAGTCAGTTTGCATCTGCGGATATTAAAAAATAAAACTGATAGAACTCCTGCAATTTGGTAGTTTGCCTTTCTTAATAAAAATATGCTCTTTCTAAGCATAAGTATTTCATAAGCCTAAAACCATATATTAGAACAAACTAATATGTGACACCTATTCAAGAACTGTAATGACGGTAACAATTAACGTTGGCATGCACCACTACTTGTGGGTAACTTATATAAAGATGAGTTGTCACAAGTTGGCAGGGTTTACAGTTTACCGAATGGCATAAAAATTTATTTGAGAGTGTTTTAGGGCAAAATGAAAAAAAATTAAGACCTATGTGTTATAAAAATTTGAGTTTGAAAAATAAGGGATACCCTAATGCAGGCCTACATACATTGTGTTGTTAAGAAATTTGCATACATAATTAACTATTAACAAAGTACAGTGCAAATATACGATTACAGTCACTGACAATGCAACATTCCATAAAGGAATGCATCGTAGATTATATGAAGTATACAAAACAGATGCTAAAAGACTATGCTCGGGTATTAGCTCTGAATCACTGCCCCTCTACTTTTCCTCTGTTTGAATTTACCTCAACCATTTTCCTGGCCAACAGTCTTTCAGTGAGGCAGTCTCCAATATCACCCAACTCCCATAATGTTCTCCTGTTGACAAAGGGCTTGTCCCGAAAATTCCTTTATCAGTTGAATTTTCATCTTTTCTGTTTGTTTTCACCCCACATCCATCATATAAATGTAAGTGGTGGCTCATTTCCCTAACCTAATTTAATTCCTTTTCACTACTTAGTGCCTTTGATTTCATTGTTTACTATATAAAATAAAGGTTGATTATGACTACAAGTTGGGGAAAGAATTGCTTGTTGAAGACTTGAAATGTAAATACCTTAGCATAACATTTAATAATAATCCCAACTGATCCAGACACATTGGACAGGTAGTAGGAAAAGATTTCAAAATTATTCACTTATTGAAGAAAGTAATGAGGGGAGTTACGTGAGAAGTTGGGGAATCGGGTTATAAAACTTTCGTCAGGCAACTGCTTGAATAAAGTGGTGTAGTGTGGGACCCACTTCTTGGGTTTCAAATACAAGAGCTGGAGTGGACACAAAGGATAGCTGGTAGATTAGCTTCTGGAAATCACCACAGAACACAATCAGTAACTGACAGGATAAAGGAGCAGGAATGAGATTCGTTGGAATACGGGAGGAGGGTGAAGAGAGTTTTGGGGTTGTAAAAGGTTTATATTGGTGATAAAGTGTTGCAAGATATTGGTGGCAGAATTAAGAGAGGTGCATGAAAGAGACCACCAGCTGGGATTCGATTTCAAGCATATGGCTGTGAAAAAATTCTCTTTCATAGGTAATGAGATCAGAGATTGTAATAAATAATTTACCAAATATGCTGACACATTGGTAGAGGGTGAAAATAGGTGAATACAAGAAAGGCGAAATTGGGCACGTCGGATAGTTGCAAGAAGAGCATGCTCCATCGCAATTAAATTAAAAAATGTTTGGTGTGTGCTACTACACTTATACCCATGAACCCAAGCAATAATTACTCAAATGCCACAGACCGTCTATCCTCTCTGAAAGTGAAAAAAATCAGTGTCTGTTTCAGGTAAGAAAGTAATGGACTTCTTCTGATTGACTTAATGTCTCGTGGCACAACAATTAACATTGCTGACTATTGCTATGTCATTGTGGTCATTCAAAACAAATCCAAGGTGTTATCGATAAGGGGTGTGTGCCTCCTGATGACAATGTCAGAGCTCCTTCAGTGTCAAATAATAAAGCAAATACCACAGCATTCAGTTTTTCAAATAAAAATGTTTCACACGAAAACCAGCCACTATAATCTTACTTTCCAGATATGCCTCATATATAAATGATGCGATTTATGTACTTTCATCTAAAGAAGCTTCTAAACTCATCTCATGTAAATAACATAAAATATCCAGTATCAGTTTTGTTTGGTGGGATATTTTTTTTACATGATCAAATGGATTTGCATTTCTGTGAAAAAAAAGGACATAAAAAATTGGACAAATGAAATCAGGAATCTATCCCGCAAGCTACAACCAGTACCTGTTTCAAAATAAGATGTTCAGCAATATTCTGAACCAGATTAAAATGCCAAACCACTCGGGATTGGTTCCAAAACAGTTGGATGCTTGATAAACCACACATTAGCCCATTAGATTATGAAACTTGGTCTAATATAGAGAGGACATGGTGTGCCAATAAGATACATGTTTAATAATCAAAACAAATTTTGACTGAGATTGGTCTAATCTTATTTTTTTTTCACTTATGGCTTTAGGCTTCATCAATGTCATTAGAGGCAGGATGGGACCAGGGATAAGGAACAGAAAGGAATTCGGCAATGCCCTTTTGAAGGAAGCATCCTGGCATTCGCCTGGAGTGATTTGGGGAAACCATTGAAAATGGAAACTTGTTGCCCAGATGGGGATTCGAACTGGCATCCTCCTGAATGAGAGGCCAAAACATTAACTGCTTACCCACCATGCTCATTTGGTCTAAACAATATGGTTAATGTTATGTCAGATAAGTGTTTAGTGCAGCTTTAGATTGGCATGTTCCATTATTATAAACCATTTATGCATAGTATTTAAACCTGCCAGTGTGCTTGCATCCATTAAAGTGCCACTACACTGGATCATAAAGGTATTACAGGCTTAGATCCTGTGCTCTCAGTCTCAGCAGCCCTGATTGTAGTTTTTATGCAGTTTCCCCCATCAAAAACATGCTAGGCCTAGCAAGTCAGTATTAGATGCAACCTTGCTTTGAAAATAAGCACTACTTTGAGAGGAGGCGGCACTTGACCAACCGTGAAAGAGGAAACATTCAAATGATAATGATGATATGTCTGTTATCTAAGGGATAAAAATTATCTTGTAGTTTTTTGATTATTGTATGAAATTTGTGTCTCAGTAAATACAAAAAACCTAATAATACAATTTAATCTCATATCAGAGGATAAGTTTTAATGTTTTATTCACATATTTTTACAGATTTCATAAAATCATTTACAAATTCAGTATAGGCACTTGAGTTTATAGAGGAACTGCCATTTGTTAGTTTACCTATAAAACACTTATTAAGGGTGGTAATACAAAATAACCACAATAAAGTGTGTTAATCACAAAGGTAAAAAACATAGTCAAACTGAAGTTATCGATTCCACACAACAGAACTGAATATCAATGACAAAGATACTTTCCCAATTCTACACAACAGAACTAAAATTAAATGACAAAGATACTTTTCCCAAATATTTAAAAAAATTAAGCATAAAAGTTACAGTAAGTATTTTACAAATCAGCACATAAAAAATTAAGGATGGCAAAAAATTAAACCACATCATAAAAAAGTTTCTAATTATATCATAAAACTTAAGTTTGGCCACATTTAATGTAGATCTCAAATATAAAATTGATATTCATAAAATACTACATTTTATTTTACACATAACATGATGAATCACATAACAATACTATATCTGACAACCATTTGAAGATAAAAAAGGTCATAATATAGACCAGTAGCGAATATGTTCTTTGAACAATTTTATGTTGTGGATTGCCATTTCAAGCTATACAGCAAATGAACAATGTATGTAATGAAAATAATTGTATGCATTATATTACAAAAATTATATTTGTTTAGTACGGTTGAAGCATTATTGCTTCATAGTAATTACAATGGATGGAATCCTAGTAACAAAATCATATTTCAATCTTTTACAATTTTAATTTTTATGACATTGTAGCATCACAGTTGTGTGCAAAAATCAAATATATATAAATTCCTGGAAGTTCAAAAGGCTACACATTACATTCTGACAGCTCAGGAGAATGATCAGTCATTATATACTGACAATAAGAGTTTTAAAAAATGCACTTAATTCGATAATATAGAATACAAAGCAATAAATTGCAACAACACACTTGAATGAACAAAGACTTTCATAAAAACTGTTTTAAAAAATATTGATGAGATGATACACCAATTTTAGTAGTCACTAACCAAATGTTCCATTCTCTCTGCATAATTATATATTTACATGCACAAAAAAGTGGCAGTTGTATTTTGTAATTACCTTCCTCAAAAATGGCAGTCTAGTAGGTAACAAAATAATGTAGATAAAACATCATTAGGCAGGTATTGTGCATAATTTGTCATACCTATCATCATTTGATATTATGATTTAAGGAAAATGAAAATATTCTGGATCAAAAACTGAGGCTCAATATCATCTTTCCGATAGTCCATATCCTAATTGTTGCTGTATGGTGCCAAAGCGATCAATATATTCCAGAAGTTGACTAGAACCATCCTCTTCAACCAAAGCTGGAGATCTACACAAATCAACAAAATAGATAAGACACTACTGAATATTATTTCACTATACATGCAGTTTACAATTACATTCTTGCATTTTGTTACTATTATTTTAATTTTTGAGATGCAAACAAATATATATATTTTTTTAAGAAAGTGACTGATCACTGATAAAGTATGAGAAAGATACATTAAATACATAAGTTTTCATAGCTGTATGAAAAAAATGAAACATCAATTACAAAATTTTGATGGTAGGGTATTAAAAACTAACTCCAATTTTCACATATACAGAACTAAGAGGGGGAAGAGTACTATTAGATATGTGTTGAAGTAAAGTCATGTAAATTACAATATAAATTGTTACTACCATTTGAAATTAATATTTAGTTTATTCTATTATTGAAACTCTCTTTTTACTGGACACTTTAAAATAAGTGACTTTTCCTAGAATAAACTATATTATTTCTGACGATGACAGACAAAATATTCAAGATATCAATAAAGTAGACGTGATTTTGGTTGGAGTTTCGTGTACATAAAAATCTCCTACCAGTATGTATTTAGCTTATCGGGGCTATAGGGTTGCAAATATTCCTTTAGTTAGTGAGGTACCTTTTTATGCTGATTTAACAAAATTAGAGAATTATTTGTCATGAAAAATCTGGAAACATCAGGATAGCTTGACCAATAATCCAGAATTAAAGGCAAATTAAGGACTTGGTGTACTAGGCTCAAAATCACCAAGGTGGCTAATTTCAAGTTTGGTTTTCTGATGAAAATATTTTTAAGCTATGAATATAAAATTTAGCCTAATTTGTTACTAAACATGTTTAGAATCAATAGTTAAGTAGGGCAAGCACAGAACTAATTACTTTCTTTATAATATCATTTTTAATGAGAGACATCCCCAAAATCGGTCATTTCGGGAACGTTTTTGTAAAGTCAATGAAGTATTAAAAAAAAACTTAAACATATATTTTTGCATTGGACAATAGCTTAGGTACATAGATAATAATAATAAATAAAAAACATGTAAAATATTGCGTACAAAATTGTTTTAAACAAAATACCACCACAAATAAGAAAAAGTTACTATTGGTATGTGTAAAATTTTCCAGACATAAGAATATCAGCAATTATCACAGTAAAATCAACTTTAGGTACACAGAACTAAACATTTTTTATGAAACTGTGATTTTCTTTTTTAAAAAAAAATCTAAAATTGTCTGTTTTTCGTAATTTTACTAACGTTCCCGGATATGATCACATGTTCACGGAATGACACATGTCTTTCCTAAATGACAATATAGCTACAATACTGAAATCATAAACAACAATTAAATTAAAAAGCTATGCATATTTATTTATTTGACATAAGGCTTGTAGGTACTTAACATAAAATTAACTTTACATAGTCTTAATCAGTTTAAGGAGTACCTACAGTAATGCAATGAAATCTAAATCCTTTTTTGTAGCAAAAATGTTTCTTTACAGACTTAAGATTAATTAAGAAATAGTTACAATTTTTTTTTTTTTCGAAAATATCAACATCAGTATCGAAGTAATAATACTCTTTATTCTGTTCTTTTTTCAACAATGGAGTAGGAATAATACTAATTATTTGATCAAAGCAAATATATGACATATCATTAGTTTGTAGTTTTAATTTTCTGGCACTATTACGCACAGATTTTAAGAAAGTTACAAGAATTTCCCTGTCATATTTATCAACATAAGTCTGACAAGTGGCGACATATTTGAAACAGATATTTGTTTTTTGAGTTGGTACTTTAATTAATAAAAATGTCCCAGGGGATATTAAATTTGGATGTAAGATTTCTGTGTCTTGGCCGTAAGATGTACCAGCTTTGTAAACACTATTGAACTGTTATTCAGTTTGCTGACGAGCAGAAATTGCCATTAAATCTTCCTTGTCTGATGAAGATGAGTTATAAATAGTTTTATAACTGCTGTGTCCCTTTTGGAATGTCATCAGGTCTCCAAAGTTATTTTTATCCATGGGCTCTTCTGGTTTATAAGACTCTGTCGAAGTTTTACAATGATCCATGCGTTCGAGTGGTCTCACATTTAAATGATTAGATAACATAGACAGTTTCAACTCCTTGTGGAAAAGTTCGCGTCGATAAATTTTTATTACAACTTCTGACCCTTTTTGCCAGGTAATTTTTGTGATATTCATAATACCTGGAATGGCATCCAAAGTTTTCGGAACGATGCTTTTTGCCCTAGTTATGTCATCATCAGGTATCACTTTTACTTGGATAGCAGAATCTGTAAACAAACTGGCAAAGTCCGAGGCTGTTTTGATGTCTTTTCCCATCAACACATGACTATCGGCAGTCCTTTTAAGATAACCACCTACGCCATCCATCGGTCCTTTTCCATCCCCAGGTTCACTGTAGGTCCAAGTAGCTTTTGTTATTTGTTTGAATTTATTAATCAATGTTTGTAGCCACAGGTTTATATTCGTACGGTTCCGGTATTGTGATGTAGGACCGTCAGAATAAATGTGGAGAGTGTCAACATCTTTGTTTTCTAAAATTGTTGTTAAGATCGGTATCATATGAGCCCACACTGCATGGGCTTGGTGATCCAAATTTTCACTCACTGTAGCAAAAGATCTTGATTGCAAAGCATTTTCAACGTTTCTTGAATAATATACGCCTGTATGAACAGATAACTGATTTTTTTCAAAATGTGTGGACTGAATTTCATTCACGTACTTAGTGGTATAGTTTTGTGAGAAGTCTATCTGCATCATAATCTCTTTTTCAGTTAAGTTTTCTTTCAACCTTTTCTTCAATTTGTTGTAACTGTAAATACCATAGAGATGTCTTTTCATTACTGGAATGTCTTCAGCCAAAGCCATTTTTAATTCTTTGACTGTACTGAAAATAGTAACCTTTTTGTGATCTTAAATGTCTTGTTCTCACCTTTTACAGTTTTATCTTCGTTAACGGACTTCCATTGAAAATATGTCAAAGAACCTGTATTATCACCAGGCTCCAGTGTCACATTTTTGCATTTCTTACACAAACCGTTCATACATTCATAAGAAGTTACATCGCAACTGTAGTCCTCAATCAACTGGTCTGTGCTCCCGTAATTAAGCTGTTGTAAGCTTTTCAACTTATTCAGTTTAAATTCAAAGTTTTCATGTTTGACACACAAACAAGTTCCTCTATCTCTTAATTTTGGAGCTACCACCCAAAACGGTTTTGCTCTGAGTAGTGTTGCATAACTTAAATTAACTCCAGTTTCTTGGACGTATTTTGGTGTCAGTTCTTTTACTGTGAATGAAAGGATGCGCTTTTGTTTCTTAACACCATTTTTTTTTTTTTACAAAATCTCTCTTAGCTGGGCACATCCTACTGACATCATCTCTTTCAAAGAAATCTATGATCTTTTGACGAACTTCTGGCTTCAAAACTATCTCGCGAACACGAGCATCTGACTTCAAAATGGATTTGTTATTTCTCTCCTTTGGTAAGAACTTCTTAGCCATATGGAGCAGTCTGTACTTCCTTATGATTTTTCCACTAATACATTTTTGAAAGAATTCCCTCTCTCTGGAATTTTTTCGTAAGGTATCAGACTTTACTTGTAATTATGTTGACAATACTTCGCCAAACAATAGATTTTTGCGTACTTCAAGAGGAACGTGATCGTCTTTTATTAAAGAATCAACTTTGCTGTTAGGAGTTATAGGTACAGGTTCACTTTTTTCGTTCCGTCTTTGTAGTATTTTCTTTAAAGTCTCTATTTTACGTTTCATTTGAACTATAGTTTGTTCCTGTTTTTTTATTGTACGGTATGCCTTGGATCTATCTTTGTGTACTATTTTTCTTCCTACGTGACTTCTCACTGAAGGTATTTCGGCTGAATCATCATCTGAATGTGGTGGCGTATTGATCACTATATTTGCTAATGCCTTTTTCTTTTCCCTGTAATTTTTTGATGCTTTATTCCAACTTTTTCTCTGCTTTCGTTTCTCCCGCTCTGTCATCTCAGTAATGTTCTTCACCTTTTTTTCTGCTTTTTTCTTCTGATAGTATGCTCTGTCCTTTGCCCTTTTTATCTCTTTCTGTTCAACAGTCATCTTAGCTAAAAATTTCCTTTTTCTGGCATTAGCTTTTTCTCTTTGGTGCAAATAAGCCGAGCCATCCTTTTTAAGTTGATTTTTGGGTCTATTTTTGTTTTCCTCAGTCTCGTGAGACGCCATATGCTATGAAAAAATAACAAATACTAAAAACCTTGTAAACACAACACAAACAGTAAATTTACGGATAAATTATAATAGCTGATATCACCTCGGGAACGAAATAGTCATTTCGAAAACGTCATAATCATTTCGAGAACGTGTAATCATGTCCGGAAACGTTCCCAAAATGACCGTTCACGGAATGACGTTTTCTAATAAACGCGCGCTATTCGTTTAACGGCAGCCATTTTATCTGCGGTCTGACACTGTTAGTGTAATATGTATGGGGTTATGTTTTTAACATTGTTCTCTAAAAAATATTTTTTCGATTTTCGAAACTGGAAAACGCATTCCCGGGATGATGATCTATTGATGTACGCACTGTAAATAACTAACTAAAAGGTACTTACCTCTTAATTTTAATTAATTTGATGGAAGACACTTATAATACTTTCTCGTAACACTACTGCGCCCTAGCGCCTAAAGGCTGCATTCATTATTAACAACTTTCGGCCAGTCACAACTGCCTTCACTGAAATGATGCTTACGTCGCCGGACAAAATATTTTAGCATATTTCTCTATAAAATAAATTTACTTTCGTATTATATTTACAAGATTTAGATATTAGATAAAATTTACCGCTAATAAGAAATGAAAACTGTTCCAAGTCGTTTGTTTTATGGAAATTATCGGTGTTTGTTTCCAAAGATCATACTTTGGGACGTGTTCCCGAAATGATTTTCGATACATATATTATGAAATAATAATAAATCTTATTAATTTTTTAGGTATATTATATAATGTACAGTTAAAACGAATAACGTTTAGCAATTATTAATGGTAATTTGTAAAAAATAAAAATGATATTATTTGCTGGTGAAGCAAATTTTCCACCTTGGTGATTTTGAGCCAGTAACAAACTGGTTTAAGGTAAACTTAATGAAATAAAATGTTGATAGAACACATTACATCAGATTTAAAACAAATTTGAGCACAGCATGCTTTACATACAGATTATAACAAAGAAAACAAAATGAGAAACTGGCTTAGCAACAATTTATAACATTTCTATTGAAGAAGTCAAGCAGTGTCAACTATGCAAATAAGAACACTTACAACAGAACACTAACTACAGATGTGGAATTAATAAAACAGATGTACTCCTCTGATTTTCATTCAGTCAGGCTGTGTGGCATAATTTTTGGGTAAATTTTTCACAACGAAAATATTTTCATAACACAGAAAACAACTGATTGCAGACTACTCTTTAAAAAGCTCAATATTCTTAGCTTATCGAAAACAACTAACTACCTAATACTAAAGCTTGCCATACAGTAAAAAATTCCAGAGAACCCCAAGAGGGAAATCATCACAATTTAGCAGATTGGTAGCACTTATATTTTCAGAAATAAACAACTTTTAAGTTTTTCAAATTATGGACAACTACAGTTAATAGAACTTTTTGATATGAAAAACATTTAGAACCAAGCCATGTTATGCATCAAAAGTTAGTTAATTTTCTGTAGAATATTTTAAATGGAGAATTAGCATACAGGTTCAAAGATTTTTTTTTTTTGAATTAAATGAAAGTTCATGTTTTATTACTTCATGAATTTTTTACAAAAGAACTGCTACACTTAGAGGAAAATTTGTAATACCTTAATTTAACATTTAGACTGGGAGCAACAATACATAATATTTTCAGTAAGAATGGAGAAGAAATAAGGATGGACTTTGCATTCAAAACTGTGAAATTGTGCTACTTCTAGCAGAGAGTATTTAAGGAGGTGACCCGTGATGTTTCCAGGGCACTGTTTCGGCAGACTTTGTAGCGAGTGGATGTACATGTGTGGAGTACGTCACGCCATGTGTTTGGCTGGAGAGAGTGAACACAGTAGTATTGTGTTGTAGCGTAATCCTCCACAGTAGCCTAACCTCAAAACCGGATAGAAGTGATATCATACTTGCAATGATAAAGAACTGTGATCTATTTGGGTTTCATTGGAAGCTGCTTATGGTGTGTTTCAATGGTTTAATCTGCAATCATAATTTAGGAAAGAAGACTGATGTATTATTTTCTGGTACCGAATGGTGTTAGGAACTTTGTAACAGTATATAGTTTTTAAAACTTTAGTAGTAGTCTACAGTATAAAATTATTCATGAACATTCCTTTATCTCTTGGAGCTATTACTTTTTTTTTTAACTCCTTTACGTCTCTCAACAGCGAGGTCTTTAGAGACAGGAAAGGATGGGGGCAAGGAATGGGAAGGATTTCGACCATGGCCTTTTGAATGAAGCATCCTGACATTTGCCTGGAGTGATTTGGGAAACCATGGAAAACCCAAATCTGGATGCCCAGACGGGGATTCGAACCGCCGTCCTCCCGAATGGGAGGGAGTTATTACAAGCGACTGGCGGCCGAGAAGAAGAAACTGTGTAGGTACCAGGCCAAGGTTAAGTAGTTAAAAATGAGTTACTTTAGCAGCACCCTGGCATAAGGCATTATTTTGACAGAGAGTCTTACAGAAAAAAGAGACAAGGTGATAGGTCATATTTTGAGACATACATAATTGGTTAACGTATTAGTGGAGGGAACAGTCAAAAGGTAGGAACTGCAGAGGAAGACAGAGATTAGAATATATGAAGCAGGTAATTGTGATAAATGTTGAGATGAAAAGGTTAGCACAAGATAGGGAGGGATGGAGGATTGCATCAAACCAGTCGAGAGACTGATGACAGCAAAATAAAATTAAAAAAAAGATATTGAATATAGCCCTTTAATAAATTATAGGCCATACTTAACAGAGCAATTGGACAATATCTTGAGTATACCAGGCTTTAATGTGTCAATAATTTTTCATCTTTTTATTTCGTGGTATTTGCTTTATATGTTTGTCAAGAATCCCACAAACCATGTTTTTGTATATTTCCCACAGTTCTGTAGAAACTGGGTGAAAATATCCAAACTTGTAGTTTTCTGCAGTTCTATCTTATTTATGGTTGGTGGAACTTTTTTGATTGTGAAAGTTGCAGTGTATTAAGTGTTTACTCTAGCTGTCTGTTAGAGCTCTTTAGTTCATGCTTAACTCTGATTTGATTTCCTATTTGATGGGAATCTCATTTCCTCGTTTTTTCACTTCATTTGATTAAAATTCTTTCATAATCTTATAACTTACTGCTGATGCATTATGACATCATACTGCCATTTTCTTGTTCAAAATTTAAATTTTCTTTTTCCATTTGCATCCTAAATATTGCTTGAATCTTTAAGAAAATCGTTCAGTGTGGAAAGTAAAAAGCACACTTTACTTTAAAAATACTCTCTTTGCTGTGATTAGCAGAACTCCACATAATATGAAATGTGCAAATTTGAAACCTCACTTCTGTTATGTCTACATACTCTAATTTCCTGCGTAATGTGGCTCAGGATTTTTTTTTTTGCATCTTATTGTAAGATAACTTAAATTTTGTTATTTCATTACCGAAATTTGTTTAAACAGAAACGAGCTAACTACAATTCCATTGCCAATCATATTCAAAATGTCATTTTCTTACAAGTTTCTTAAGTAATTCAAGGGATATACTGAGGTAAACAGTGATATTAAGTCAGAATGTCTAGTAAATATTGCCACTTAAGGTAGTTCTGCTTATTTCATGATAGAAAACATTCCAATCATTCTCTGAGTTACACTAGATCATGAATAGTAAAACGAGTATGTACCTTAGCAGGTAGAAATTTTCTCTGAAGAGATATTGGTTTGCTAAAATCGAAGGTGGGTTAAATTTGTAAGACATTGTAAACTGAAAAAAAAAGAAAAAAAAATTCTGAAGCCACAGTTTTCTGGATATGAGAATGATTCATACCTCAAAAGATTTGTAAATTTTTAGTACACCTTATATAAAAGTTTGAGAAACTTAGCGCGAATCTAAGGGTTGCTTTTGGAAGATTCAGAAAAAATTGTAAAACTTGTGTCTGACAGAAAAATCATTGACTAGAAGAACACAGATAAATTCAGAGGGAGAAACAATATTAAAAAGAATTTTTTCTGAACACAACACAGTAAATTTTACCGAAATCCACAGAGTATTTTGGTTAGAATGAAAAAAATTAATTATTCATAGTTTCGGAAGAATTATCCACTTCCGGTGGAACTTTGCCAAAACAGATTCAACTAAGTGACACCACGGAAGCTTAAACCACATAAAAAAAAGTTGTTAAAGAATTGTTATTGCAATTAAAGAGGATCAAGATCTTATAGGAAATAGTACATAGAATCGTTTAAAATCATCTTTCAGACCTGTTACTCGATACATTAAGAGATATTGGTTTCACAAATATGTAGTTTGTATTGCAACCGGTTAGAGATTAGTAACAAGACAGAGTTACATATCAAAAGAAGGAGAAGAAAGAGTAAATCATTTTAAAAGTTGTTTCAGCTTGATACCATAAATACTTTGGATGTTAGAGATATTTTAAGATTCTACATCAAAATAATTTTTTACAGCCAAAGTATTGTAGATACAGAAATTTTCACATTTTCAATTTTGATATTTATATCAAGGTCTATGTACTGTAAAAATTTCAAGTCAATTGGGAGTAGAGGAATTTTGAGGAAAGTCTGGGACTGGATATTTTTGGATTCTCAGACTGCGGCTATAAAAGGGCTTTCAGAGGAGGGGGAAGCTGTCAGTTTGTTGTGATCACATGTGCAGTCACCACGCTGGGTTGGCCAGTGGTTTGGCGAATATGCAGCGGCAGGTGACAAGGCGGAGTTGTTAAATTAAAAAAAAAAAAAAAAAAAAAAAAAATACTGTTTTGGTGCCTTTTTTTCATGTGCTCGATGATATTACTACATCTCGAATATCTCCTAAATACAGTTTTATCGGCCTGAGGAGTTGTACCTCATTTGAATCGTAATTTAATTCTGCAGCTGTGTAAATGTATTAAAATTTAATGAAAATTTCAAATCTATACTATTATAAATCTGTAAGCAAGCTGCATGTGTCTCTTTATTTGAACAGAAACTGCGCAAAAACTGTCACAGCAATTTGGGTAGTAATTTCAAATTTTTAGACCTATCAATCACAATTAAAATCTGCAGAAATAGCTAATGACTTATGTATACCATGGTACGGAGGAAATAATTGCATACATTTCTAGACACAAAATTATGAGATACGGATCGCAATGTATTTGAGATGTTCACTCCTTGCACAAAAAATTTAGAATTCTGTTTAATATTTTGACTTAGAATATTTAGTTTTTCATTTTTCTTGAATGCAGTAAATAAACGAAATAATTGAATAAGTAATAAGCATTACAGGTGTTTAATTTACTGTAAAAATGATGCTTTTCACCAATGATGAATGAATATCACTGGATTGTATATATTTCTCTTTGGTGATAATTTTTCAGTTTTATTGATTTTTTTAAACATATAATTATACGGAATGCGTTATAGAAACCATAATATTTTATCTCTTCAATAAGAGTAACAGATGTGTAATATTTACGGCAAGTAATTTTGTGTTTAGTATTGATAGTAAAGGGTTTTTAAGATACCGCATCGCCTAAATTTGATAGTGAACAGCGATAGATAATTCGAAAGTAAATTTTGTGATACACCACTTTCCAGTAGTTCTCGAAAGTAAAAATCAGTTATACGTATACATCCTTGTGCTTTTGGTTAAGTTTTTAATCTGTTCCACACCGCATTTCAACCTAACCAGGAATAAAAAAAAATTAACTTTATAGTCCGATATTATTATTGCGCTTATTTTTGTCTTCTTGCAGTTCAAACTGAAGTTGTATTATGAAATTAATTGTTACAATTTATGTTATGCATGCTTTGAATCTTGAATAGACAATGTTGCCTAATCAAAAAAGTATTTAGCGATGTATTTCTTGTGTTTAGGTGCATCTGCATCATTTGATTTTGAAGGGGCAATATCAGTATAGATCATGGTTAGGTCGAAATACAGTCTGACCAGAGTGATCTTTCAACAACATTAGGCATAAGGAATCCAATTATTGTTGTAATTAATTAGCTGCCTTAATGCATACCATGAGAGTGATGACGTGTACTCCTGGAAACAAAACAAACGTTGTGCACGTCCAGCCTATATTTTCGTGTGGCTTTGGCGACATGTTTCTTTCTGGTCCAGGTCACATTTCAACCTAATCACTTCAATTTTAAGTTATGATGAAGAAAGATGGCTCGAAATTTGGGTAGATGTATAGAAGTTATTAAGCAAGAAATACATTTTACTACGCATGAAATAAGAATGTGCACATATCCGTATTACGAAAATTTGCCAGCGATTTCAGTTTCGTTGTTGCAAATGCTACCGTTGGCGGCAAATATATTTTTAGAAATGACGTACTGCCAACACTACCACAGACGGTAACTTTCGTGTTGCTTTATTTCTAAGGTGCATTTGTTTTTGCCTTAATATGATGTACTTTTTATTATAAGGGAAGTGTGTTCAAAATAATTGTTCTAAAGGTCAACCGATTCCTGATATCTTCTTATTGGACTGTTAGCGATAATATTTCATGTTGCTTTAATTTCTTATTTTTAATATATTATAAAATATATAAGAACAACAAAAAAACTTTTGAACTATAATATTAAAACCGTATCTAAGGAAGTATTTAAAGGAGAGGAAAGTTTTTAAATGAAATGTAAATGTGTTGCTTCTCTACATTAATATTTGGTACTAAAATGAAAATGGTAAAATATTTCAACACAGGCCAAGACATGCGTTTGCGGAGCAGTGGGTAAATGCTAGTATAGCATATGCACAGGTGGGCACAGTTAATCCAAACGTTAACTTCGTTAATCATTATTCCGCTACTTAAAAAGTTAACTTCGATAATCGTTAAAGCGTTAAATGTTTATAAATTTAACGCAAGTTAAAGTTATCCGTTAAAAGTTAACTAGTCAATAGTTGTACTGATGTATTAGTATTATAGTACGGTAGGTATAACTGCTCTCTATCTCAACTGGGGTTCAGTGTTTTTATTAGCTTCTCAAATGTATCGGATTCCACAACATGCAGTGGGATCATGTTGACAACGAAAAAGTTAACAATGCATCGGTCCGCCCCAGCTTGAGATACGCCACTGCCGGTAGCAACAATGCCAAAAGATTCACCAATGCTATGCTGACGTAACCTTTTAATAGCAGATGGAGATGAAAACAAATCACCTCTGCTTCCATTTACATCAGAAGCATTTGAAGACTAAATCGAACTGTGTTTCTTTTTACCACGAGTTGACCCTGCTTTTACATTTTCTTCAAATTGTTCATATATTGGTATATGCATCCTCTTCATATGTTGTTTAATATTATTAAGGCTAGAAATGTGAGCCTTAATAGTAGAAATTTTAGGCAAACACAGTTTGCATTCATAAATCAACTGTTCTTCTGATCTTGATTTGAACACAACGTAATCACTAGGGCCCGGATATATATGCACGTAAAACATCTAATATATGCATGCAAATATGCACAAAAAAGTCCTAAAATATGCACTAACAATTAAAGAATATGCACTAACAATTAACGAATCTACACTAACAATTAACGAATATACACTAACAATTAACGAACATGGACTAACTATTAAAGAATATACAGTTATCAAATGATTTATTTTATGTCAACTCACTGATATACACGTTTCATTCCTTACAAAATGATGAATCACAATATGTTACCAACAGTTTTTCAATGTTTTCAGGGGTCAAAGATTTTCTGTTGTCAGACAAAATTAGTTTATAAGCCGAAAATGATCGTTCCACGTCAACGGACGTTATTGGGCAATACTTGTACGATGGTGCTGACTGTTCGGAACATTCATCTGGCAAAGATTGTGTGGTTCCACTTAAATACGTATTAATTGATTGAATCTTTTGCAGACCTGGGTTTGAGTCTAACACCCTGCTGAGTTTAGATTTAACTTTTTCTCCAATTTCACCAGGGACGGCATTTAAAGAAGAAATTGTTTTGTGAAGCAACTGAATAGACTCGTGAAGGGGTGCACCGCTAGTTTCTAGACCCTTAATAGCATTAGAAAGTGACGAATAGTGTACATGGATGAAATTGATATCTCGATATACAGTATCACAATCAAATGCGCACTTTGCTTCACGAACACACGCAGCACGATCGTCATGACCAATACTTGTAACCACATCTTTCACTTGATGAAAGTTCTCCTGGTAGAACAGCACTGCAGACAACCAAGTTCCCCATCTAGTGAGAACAGGTTCCGGTGGAAGAGGAACCTCAGGCAGACGATCCTTATAAAACTGTACACGCGCTGGTGCTTTTAGGAACACTTTTTTTCCACTTGAAATTACTTTGTTAACTGAAGGAAATAGAGAACGTATCTCTTCTGCAATGCGATGTAATCCATGCGCCAAACATGTAACATGGATCAGATTGGGGAAAAACACTCGAAGCGACTGACCAGCTTTTAACATATATGAAGCTGCGTCTGTGATTAAAACACGCACCTTGTAACAATCACTCTCCGATTCAGTAGGCCACAGAAGTCGCAGGGAATCGTTTATAAATCTTGCAATTGTACTGTGGTTGGTTTTCTCTAACACTTTGGTTGAAAGTAAATGTGGTTTTCCGGGTTCTTCTTGACATAGTTTGCCCACTATAAAGTTCGCTACGTATCGGCCACATGAATCGGTTGTTTCATCTACCGATATCCAGACACAGTTCCCTCCTATGTCAGACCGAATTGAATCCAGGACAGAATCGTGTAGAGAGAGCAAATAATTTTTCCTGAGGGTGGATTCATCCGGTATCCTTTGATTAACACAATACTTTTGAAGAAATGCTCGTAGATCTGGATTATTCAATTTATGCAGCGGGATATTGCTGCATACAAAAGCCTTACACAGGTCAGCAGAGAATGTATTAACAGACCGTGATACCTGAGTTAAAAGTAGCTGTTGCGTGTTCCTATTCTTTTCTTTTGACCTGAGATGTACAGCTGTTTTAGAATGCTGTTCAAGTTGAAATTTTTTCTCACATTTTATATTCTTCTCACATACTTGACAGTACACAACTTCACCGTCACTAGAATAGTCACTGTTGCCTGAAATCCACTGCTTAATTAAAACTGATCTTGTGCATTTTTCTTTAGGCATTTTTGGAGTCAGATTAAAGAAACTTAATCTTAGCACACGAACACTCCTGTCAACACAAACTTTGAGAGGCTACTGTTTTTGGAAAGGAATGTACACGTCCCTTTAAAAGTACGAATCCCTCAGGTCTGGAAGCCAGGAATCTGTTCTCAGGAAAACTGGCTCGTACCGCAATTAGGGGAATATTCCCGAAAAGATTAAAGAAAACCGCTGGCCTTCCCGGTAGTTGTCGCACGAATAAACACACTGGTAGATAACGAATATTCCAAGTGGGGGTAAATACTTGTGACTGTCGTCTCCTCAAACAAGAATTTGCCGCCTGAGGGAGAATAGAGCTATTCTTTGATTTTGCCGACCCCACCCGCCCTTCCCGTGAATGTTACCGCTCAGGGCAGTAGAGAAGGTCGCCGCCACACAAATTTTCCATTTGCAGCACCTCCAAACATGTCACTGTGTGAGTTTGGATAAGGTAGAGAATTCTCTACATGTGAATGCCAGTACAAAAAAATCCTGTTTACTCCAAGAATTTAACTTACTTGTTGCGGTTGCCAAGGATGTCCAACATACAGGTACATTAGGCTTTACAGTTTCTTCAGAAGTATCGGATATTCAGTTATGAGATGAAATAAAAGCTAAAATATGCACATATCCATAAAATATGCACTAACCCTCAAAATATGCATTTGCATATGCGCATATGCTTTTTTGAAAAATCCGGGCCCTAGTAATCACATAAATGTGGCCAAGGATTTTTACTCTTGTAATTGCAATTGCTGGCATTGCTGCTTTCACTAACAGATCCTTGTTCTTCGGTTTCCATTACGTAATTAATGTCAATTTACTGTTTTCACTAACACCAAACCAACAAAAACTAAACAGTGGCACTATTTTCCATGTAGTAAAAAGTTAGTAATTTTATAAAAAATATGAAAATCAATCAAAGATTGTATTTGAAATACCTGCCACGGATTGTAGGCGTAAAATACAAAAGCTTCACAACTCTAGCTTGTCTGCACTCTGCACACACGCACGTGCATGACACTCGCACTTCGCGTTAGCTCCGCTACCGTACTCACCGAGCTAGAGGTGGGCGCCGCACCAGGGTGACGGTCAGCTCGCTCGTTACCATTTCCATGTAGGGGTCCGCCGCTACAAACAACAGGTAGTCGCCGAAAGCTTTTAACACCGTAAACAATTTCCTTTCACAAAAGTCTGGCGACTCAAGATAATATCTGACAGTGTTACCAGTTCCTTGGGAAACAAGCACTGTGCTTTTAACAGACTGCATGGAATTTGCAAACTGTTGGGGCTTGAGAGAAGCTGTCAGACTTTAAGTTTGAAGTGGTCACTACCAGAGAATTCACCCAGATAAGAGTATCTCTGCTCAATAATGATCTGAGTTTAGTGGCGTACATTTATTAAAACTGAGGTGAAGGCTGCAGTTTCAATATGGGAACGTTCATAAACCACGTAGCTCCATTCTGGCCTGTTTTGAACACTCCCCCTTTTTTTCCTATTGATTTCAGAAGAATTTGGACTGTTTTTCTTGTTAGACTATCGTAAATTACATACGGAGATAATATTAAATGTCGGAAACATATATTTACATTCTCTTGAGTGTTATGCACATCATTTTAACTGTGACAATAATACGAATGAAAAACAACGCGGCCTGGTTCGGAACTCCTCCCCCTTCCACGTAGCCCAATGTAGCTTTCCAGCCAACCCCCCCCCCCCCCCCAAGACCGAGCTACGTGGTTTATGGGCGGTCCCTCTGAAGTATAGGAAAGGGTATAACTATTGCGTGTCATTGCCATTTTCTTAATATCCTTGTTATAAATCATGTAAAATCTTGTTCTGTTACGTTAACATGTTTCCATGTTGTCATAGCACATTTTCTTTCATAACATAATGATCTCTTATATATGGCAGGGGTGTTGTTTTGCAACTTTTAATTGTTAACGATGTTTATAAATTAATACACCTCATTACAGACAATAATGTTGATTTGTCAATAAGATAGGTTATGACGCTTTTTAGTTTATTTACATTTGCAGAATTCACAATATAAAATAGTCACGCCGCCGGCGTTACGCCGCCACCAGCTGAAAATGCTCGGCGCGCCGCCGCCAAGAATTTAATTTAATTTTAATTGCAATGGAGCACACGCTCCGGTGGCAATTTCCCTACACACCCAACTTCCCCCTATCCTACACTCACCTAGATTTGCCCTCTACAAATTTTAACTTTAAATTCTTTTAACGTTTTCGGTAGGTTATTCATCATTCCCCTTGGTAACTCATTCCAATCCCTGACACCCTTACCTAAAAGCGGCGCCTACTACTACACCGAACATACGAGCAGCGCTGCCAGTACAGCCAACTTATACCGCTGTCTCTTTGAAATTATACAGAATGAAACCCAATTATACAAAGGGGTCATCCATTGATTACATACGTCAGTTAAAGTGCTGGGAGCAAAAAAAGTCCACGAAAAGTAAACAATGTATACATTGATGAATTTTGAATAACAAAAAGGATATAGATATGCAGGAAGGGTTGCCAACTCAATGAAACAAAGGGCAAACACTTTCAAAAAGGTGCTGGAATGTACTTTACTTTTAAGTGCTCATTTTTGTATCCAATTATACAAGGCAATCTGTTATACAAACAAGATACAAGAGGTAACCAAATTATACAAGTTTTGTATCCAATTATACAATCTGGCAGCTCTGCATACGAGTGGTGGCATGGCGCCCAGTTCAAACAAATGAAAAGACGTCAACAACCTATGTAACGGACTAAAGTTAACGGAAGTCCAATTTAACGGAAGTTAAGAATACCGTTAATGATTTTTAATTATACAAAGGGGTCATCCATTGATTACATACGTGAGTTAAAGTGCTGGGAGCAAAAAAAGTCCACGAAAAGTAAACAATGTATACATTGATAAATTTTGAATAACAAAATGGATATAGATATGCAGGAAGGGTTGTCAACTCAATGAAACAAAGGGCAAACACTTTCAAAAAGGTGCTGGAATGTACTTTACTTTTAAGTGCTCATTTTTGTATCCAATTATACAAGGCAATCTGTTATACAAACAAGATACAAGAGGTAACCAAATTATACAAGTTTTGTATCCAATTATACAATCTGGCAGCCCTGCATACGAGTGGTGGCGTGGCGCACAGTTCAACAAATGAAAAGACGTCAACAACCTATGTAACGGACTAAAGTTAACGGAAGTCCAATTTAACGGAAGTTAAGAAGATCGTTAATGATTTTTAAGGTTAACTTAAAAGTTAAATTTTCGCAATTTTTTTAACTTCGTTAATTAACGATTAATGGATTAACTGTTTTGTGCCCAGCTGTGAGCATATGTTTACTTTTCCTTAAGATCAAACTTTACTGTTTAATGTTACTTTTAACTCAGAAACTACTAGAAAATGACTATAAAAGTGTTTTGCTGTAGATTTCTTATGTGCTCACAGCTCCTTTAACTAATCTCTTTAGTAAAATTCGTTGTCTGAGACTGTGCTCTCACCTCGATTGTTCAGCAACCTTAAGTGAGTCTCAATAATGTCTGAAGTGTTAGATACACTGCCTGTCACCACTGTGCTGCTTGGCTAACCAGCAAAATTCAAATGACTAGCTATACCGACTACATTTGCACTTATATTGATAAAATGAAGTGTAAATTTCAAATAAATAATTGAATTTGATTTTATTTACACTTGTAGTGTTAAAAGAAAATGTAACTGCAATGCTAGCTGAAAGGCAATGGTTTGTTCCGGAAGTGACTGAACAAAAATACAAAGAGCAGGGATAAAAAAAATTTAAAGCAAAGCAATCATACATTACAAAGTTAAAATGGTACGCTTGTTTAAATTTACATGTTGGTTTTGTTTATTTACAACTAGATGCAGAAATTCATCTAAGGAGAAGGGCATTCGAAGTTTATTCTCTCTAGTAGTTATAAGAACTAGGTTACAACATAAACTAAGAATTTTTTTTTGGTCAGAAGAAAAGAATCATTGAGGCTATTTAAAAACGCAGAGAAAGTTTACATGAATCGTATGTAATCGTGAAATATATCAATCAAATAAATAACAGTTATCCATTTTTGAAATTATACTTTCTTCATTTAGAGTAAAAAAAAACCCCTAGCCAAATACTCAGAGAATATAACCAGAGCAAGGTATAAAATGAATGTTATTCGTGTTTCCTTACAAGCTTTTCTAGAATAAATTCCTAGTTCCACCATATTCTTTTATTCAAATGAGGGTGATAGAATCTATTATTTTCGAACGGTAATATTAGTGGAGGTTGTGGTCAAGTTGATCAGAATCGCAACTAACACATTTTGTTACGGCATAATTCATTCTTAAATCAGTTTTGTAAACAATTTAAATTGCTTTCATAAGTGCAATGTTACTGAAGTTATTACTTCATGTGGATGAAAGTAGTTCCATATTTATAGTTCTTTGCCTGGACTAGGAACAAAATTGATATTACATGGTATAAAAAAAGTTTTGGGGATTCCTAATTTATTTTATTTTCACTGGTTCTATACTTCTGTTGTCATTAGTTCAATAGAAGTTATAGTTGTATTGATATGTAAACTGTAAACTAAATATGTAGAACACTACAAAATCAAGTTTATGAGCATTATATAATAACAATTCTTTATAATTATCCAACTACAAAGAAATGAATTGCCAGAATATTGCATTCAATCCATGATTTTTGACAAGCATGAAGCTGGTTTTGATAATATATTGGCAAAATTAAGGTTATATATCATCTTTCACAAGCTTCTTTTCTCACCCATCATTTCCAAAACTTATTCATTATGTATGATATCTGTCCACTTAACTTTCAGCATCCTTCTATAGCACCACATTTGAAATATTTCAATTTTCTTTCCTTCTGGTATTACTGAAGTCCATGCTTCACTGCCATAAAGTGCTGAGCTCCACACATAGAGTTTTAAAAAGTTCTTTCCAAGTTATAGATTAATATTTGAAACGAAAAGATTTCTCTTTTTCATGAAGGCTCTTTTTGCTAGTGCTATTCTGCTTTTAACATCATTCCTGTATTTGATGTATATGTTTGCCAAGAATCCCACAAAACACATTCCTGTATATTTACCACAGTTCTGTAGAAACTGTGTGTGAAAATCACCAAACTTATAGCTTTCTCCAGTTTCATCTCATTTATAGCTGGTGTAACTTTTTGATTGTGATAGGTGCAGGGTATGAAGTGTTTACACTAGCGGTTCATTAGAGCTCTTTAGTTCATGATTAACTCTGAAAGTATGATATTGAACAGAATAAGGGAAAAGTCTTAAATGAAATTCTGCCAGAACAAGCTGGCTTCTATCCAAAGGTACAGTGACCAAGACTTCTCATTAACAACATATTTACTGATCTAACAGCAGTGTACAACACAGTCTGGATGCAACTTTCTCTCTGTCATTCTATATATATAGTCTTCCTCATCCAATCAAGCAGACCCAAGGCTCTTTCCCATGAAATAGACTCTGCTTGTGACTGTGACATTTTGACAGTGAGGTCTCCTACAGCACCCACCCAGCATAATGTTCTCCTGTTGACAAAGGGCCAAGACCCGAAATATTCAATGTTATTCATGTTCTTGTCTTTTTTTATGTGTTCACACCATGCAACCATCATCCAAGAAAAGTGGTGGCTCATTTTGCTATCCAATCTTGTAATATATATACATATAAAAATAATAATAAAAAATGTAAAATTTCTTGATGAATGCTAATCAACAGATAATTATGGGCAGGAACAAAATCAAACAAATGAAACTGAACAACAAGCTTCCATAAAGTTCAATACTAGCTCCCCTTCTTTTCATCCAGGACATTACTGACATGGCTACAAAAGCATCCCTAAAATCTGGACATACTGTTGACTGGGCATTAGCAATGCAGCAAAAGTTATGGAGGAGACCCAGACCATTCTTACAAAAGATCCAATAACTATGGGAAAATACTTTCACCAGTGGAGGCTCCAGATCAGTGCACGTAAGGAGGAGGTTACATGTTTTCATCTGAGCAATGAACTGGCTAACAGAGAACTATGACTTTATTTCATTAGCAATTAGTTATACAATTACAAAATATTCAAAGTATTTGGGATAGAACCCTGAATTACAACAAATGCAGCATCAAAACTCGATAACAGGAACAACTTCATACAAAAGTTATGTGGCACTACATGGGGTTCACTAGCCTAAACTTCTTGACCATTCTGCAACTGAATACTGCTGCTCTGTTATTGTTGATGATGATCTTTTAGAGCACGTCAACGACTGGGTTATTAGCGCCATGAATAAACCCAGAAATGACAGTGTGACTTAAAACTGAACACAATTATCGTCTGCATGGCCGACTGTAAAGGGGTCGGCCACACAGACAGCAAAATAAAGTAAAATACTAAAACAGTGGTTGTAAACGGGCCACAGAAAACACGAGTACATACAACGCCTAGTTGGATGTAAAAGGCCAACCAGAATAAGCCAGACTTAAAACAATGATCTAGCTGGCTGGCCTCTTTACATGTAAAACCGAGCACAATAATCTACAAACTTAAAATGAGTACTTGAATAGGTGGTTGAAAAAGGACTACCTATCAACTCTTAAAACCTAGGGCGATCTGCCCAAAATTTTTGGCACAAGATCGGCCAAACAACAAAATTTTAAAACCCTTGCCACGCTGTCATTTTCATTACTTAAAATAGCAGGGAGATCGTTGGCTAGTCCAACATCTGCCCTTAAATCTAAAAACAAAACACAATCAGTAATGTGGCGTACTGGCAAAGGTACGCCACAAGCATCGCACTCCGGTGGGTCCCCCTGGCGGAGAAGAAAGCCATGCGTCAGAGGACAGTGCCCTATATGGAGGCAATTAAGAAGAACTTCATCCCTCCTCAGCCGCTGGAAGGAGCTGCTTCATGGCTGAACAGTCGGTTTGACCAGCCGGAGCTTATTATTCTCTACTTCCCACCACTGCCTCTGCCATTACTCAAAAACAATTCTCTTCGCCGCTGAGTCAAGGTCTGACTTTGGGACCAGAGCAAAGTCGGTTTGGACTTTGTCGCAGGCTAACTTGGCAGATATATCGGCTGCCTCGTTCCTCCTGATTCGCACATGGCTCGGTACCAAGCAGAATAAAACCTCCTTCCCACAGGATTGGAGGGAAAGGAGGGTGTCCTGGATGTCCTGGACTAGCCAATCTGCTGGGTATGTGGTTGCTAACAACTGAATACAACTGAGGGAATCACAGCATATGATGTACTTAATATAGCCGCATACCTTCATATGTTGGAGCGACTTTAGCAGGGCATAGCAATCCGCAGTGTAAACGCTGCACCTGCTATCTAGCTTGTATGTGTAAGTCGCTCGAGGAAACACTACGGAGCAACCTATTCCATTAGCCTGCTTACACCCATCTGTATATACTGGAGTAAAATCGCGATGCTGATTCAAAACATCCATAAAAACACTCAGAAATACCCTATCAGCCATAAACAGTGTGTTGTACTGCGACAGGTCTAAAATCGTCCTGGGCCTCTTTAAAACCCAGGGAGGGGATTTACTCCATCCCTGGTGCTAAAAAGCGGACAGCTCACAACCAAATTTTTCTAAAATAGCCTTTGTACGGTGGCTGAATGGTTTGGTCACTCTACAGCAATTGGCATATAGCCGTTCAAAGTTTGGTCGCATCACTACGTCGTGCACGGGACTACCAGGCGTTGTGGCAGTATGTACATAGTGTCGCTCCATGAGGAGATGCCGCCAAGTGGAAAGCGGCTGCTTGCCAGACTCTGCACAAATGCTCATTATCGAGCTAGTGCGATAGGCACCCGGGACAAGTTGAATTCCTGCATGGTGGACACTATCTAGTATCCGAAGATAACTGTCCCGTGCCGAACCGTATACAATGCAACCTTACTCGAGACGCGACTGTACAAAGGCTCTATAAGAGTGTAGCAGGCAGGAGCGATCAGCACCACACGATCTGCCACAGAGACATTTTAAAATATTCAGAGCTTTCAAGGCCGTGGCTTTCACATCTTTAAGATGAGGGAGCTAGCTGAGCCTTGTGTCTAAAATGAGGCCCAGAAAATGAACAGTATCCGTAAAACATAAAACGGTGTTCCTCAAGGTGGGGCTCTGCTAAAAAGACTTCTGCTAAGATTAAAAAGTACACACTGCATTTTCTCAGCAGAAAAACGAAAACCGGTGTGCACTGACCATTCATTCAGCCAGTTCAGCGTGAGTTGCAACTGCCGCTCAGCGATTCGCAGGCTGGAAGATATACAAAAATTTAAAAAGTCATCCACATATAAGGAATACTGTATGGGACTCCTTATAATGGTCCTTATAATAGCAATGGCGAAAAGCGTAACACTTAAAACTGACCCCTGAGGGAAACCGTTTTCCTGGATAAAAAGATCTGACACTCCACTACCAACTTGGTAGCGGAAGCAACGACCAGATAAAAATGATTTTAAAAACCGGGGAAGGTTACCCCTAAAACCCTATTCATGCATCTTTTCTAAAATAACATGAAGCCAGGTAGTATCGTAGGCCTTCTCAATGTCGGAAAAAAAACACCCACAAGGTGTTGGCTGTGTATAAACGCATCCTGTATTGCTGCTTCCAGAAGGATCAGGTTGTACAAGGTGGCAAGGAACTTCCTGAATCCACACTGAAAATGGCTCAGCAGATTGCGGGATTCAAGACACCAGACGAGGCGGCGGTTGTCCATTCGCTCAAGTGTCTTTCCCACGCAGCTTGTTAGGGCGATACTACGATAACTAACTGGCAACAATTTGTGTTTCCCAGCTTTTAAAATTGGGATTAGTGTTACTTCTTTCCACGACTAGGGGAAATGTCCTCCGGTCCAGATATCGTTAAAAATATGTTCTGCCCTGGAAGAAGACCCCAGAATGAGGGTCGAAACGTCGGCTACGATGAACATGACGCGGCGCCACCCGGACAGCCAAGAATCATATGTTAAAGGTACTCTTTAGCATCATTACCAAGATGCCTCAGCATCTGGTACTGGATCAGAACAGGCCCTGGAGCTGTGTCTTTAGCACTGTTTAAAGCTGACTCCAATTTCCAAGATGTAAATGGTCAATTGTACGCCTCTGTATTCGATGAATCGACAGCACTCGCCTCTTGGCAGCAATCATTTGTCACTAGAACCGAGGGTCGAAATTGACTGATGAAGTTATGGCAGCGAAATTCTCCATCATCAGCTGTGCTATACTTCATTCGTTGGTAACGATGCGTCCTTGATCCAGTAATCCAGATACTGGTGGGCGAGAGTACCTTTCAGATATATGGCGGATAGACTCCCATACTTTGGATGATGTAGTGGAACGATTAATTGTGCTCAAAAAGGCCTGCCATGACCTTTTCTTGCTCTCCTTAATCACACGACGCACCTTTGCTCTTGCAATATGGAATGCTGCCAGGTTTTCAGATGTTGGCTGCAACATAAATCGACACAATGCCCATCTGCGGCCCTGAGGGCATCCTTTGCAGCGTTCCGGAGCTTTTTGGCATGGAAACATCAGCTGCCTGGTGAATCACTTCTGTGAAATGATTCACCGTTTGTTGTATGCCGTCGTGCGGCTGCAAAGTAACAGAACCGCGAAAGGTCTGCCAATCCGCTTTACTGACATTCCATTTGCGTCGTATTCTCCCTCCTCCACGCTCAACTCCCACATGCATTCATATTAGGAAGTGGTTGCTTCCATGTAGGTCGTGATCCACCTCCCAATGTATGAAGTTTGCAATTGGAGGAGAGCAAAACGAAAGATCTATGGCAGAGGACGAACCGAAAGCAGTGGTGAAGTGGGTCACTTGACCTGTATTGAGGATACAAACTTCATCTTGCTCCATTAACCTACCAATTACTCGGCCTCTGGGGCAGTCGGTGTTCGAGCTCCACAACTCACTGTGTGTGTTGAAGTCTCCTACGAGGAGGAATTGCCTAGTAAGATGCCGCAATATGTCGGAAAGATCGTCATAATCGCTGGGTGAATTCAGTGGTAGATAAATGGAGCACACAGTCAGTTTGATGGGCCTGTATATCCTCACTGCCACTGCTTGTAGATGAGAGGTGAGAGCAATAGGTTACGAGTGGACGGTGTTTTGAACAAACACGGTCACTCCCCCCTTCGCTCGATCATCCTCGGTATCTTCCTCTCTATAGATGTAATAACCTCTTAGCACTGGATGGTGCGGTGGTCTAAAATGTGTCTCTTGGAGAAAGAGACACAAAGGATTAGACCATGCTAAGAGTTGGACTTCTTCTTTGTTAGCCTGGAAGGTGTTGATGCTACACTGAAGTATGAGAGCCATCCTTACCTATTTAACCTTACCCGCCCCGGTTCGGGTGGGTCCTCATGTGGTAGCAGCTGAGGAATGGGACCAGAATCATCCACCAGCATTGCTGTGTCTTCGCATTCCAGTGACACCTCAGATTCCAAAAAGATCCCGGTGGGTTGAGAGTTTTTCCTCCGGCGAGACCTTGTTCCCTTCTTCTCCGGACTACTTTGCAGCCTGGGAGGTGAAGAAGAAGGAGACTTTAAAAAAGGTGTTGGGTCAGAGTGCCAGAACTTAGGACCCCGGACCTTCTGATCAGTTTGCCTAACATTGCAAGCCAATGTTGCAGCTGCAGTGCCTACAATGATAGGCTTCTCTGTGATTGCTGGTGGAACTGATGATTCTGCTGTCAAGGTGGTCTGTGTTGCTACCGACATCCGCGGTCTTAGATGTTATGACCTTGGTGGACCTGGCGCCACATTTGCACTGACATGAGGATGTGGTACTTGTGCCCATGTCTGCAAAGAACATCTGTGTAGCAACACTTTCTTTTCTGACAGGAGTTGAAAAGGTTTTTGTGAAGCTAGTGGCAAAGACGGGTGGTGCAAGAGCCTTATACCGCTTCTTAGCTTCGCCATAAGAGAATCGCTCCTTATTTTTCAACTCCTGTACTTTCTTTTCATCAAGGTACACTCGACACTCCCTGCTCCAGGCTGGATGTGCCCCAGAGCAGTTGACGCACACCTGTGGGAGAGTACAAGCAATGCCTGGCTCATGTGCAGCTTTACCACACTTCCCACAGGTGGGGTGGCCTTTGCAGGTCGCCGTCATATGACCGAACCACTGGCACTTAAAACAGCGCATTGGGTCCGGTACATACGGGCGTATGTTGAGATTCAAATAACCTGCTTTAATGTCTTTCGGCAACGTTGGAGTGTCAAACGTCAGCACGAAGACTGCCGTTTACCCTTTGTGTTATCTGGCGAACCTCGACCACATGTTCTGATGACCACTTCTTAAGGAGTTCCTCGGTCTCTAAATCGATTAGGTGCCGGCAGGAGACCATGCCTTTACTCGAATTCAGAGAACTTCTCACACTTAAGGAGTAGGACAGCCTGCTTGTGGGAAGATGTTTCCGACAGCAGTGTCCTGTTCTTCAACTTTTGGTCAGATTTTAGTTTTCTGCATATGCATTCCAAACCATTTTGGATGTAGAAGGGATAGATCTTCTCAAAAGATCCCTCAACCTTTGACATTACTAAAAAGGCATTTTCTATAATAAAGTCCTTTCTGTTACTTGTATTCTCAGGAGGGCTTTTCACCCTCGCCTACTTATTTACACTTATATGGGTGTTGGAAGACCCTTGTGGGGTACCTGAGCCACAAGGGTATAATTTTATATATATATATATATATATATAGACAGATATTTTAGATTTCATGATGATCCCACGAGTAAAGGAGGAAACGTATGGGGGGACTTACCTCCATAGAAGGACGATGTATAGGAGTGATTTAGAAAAACTAGCTGAGACAAGAGGACAGGTCAAGAATGCGATGCGCGAAGACTTCAATGACTTTCGATGCAATTCACTTTCCAAGAGCCTCATTGAAAATCCAAAGAAATTTTGGTCGTATGTAAAAAAAATAGGTGGTTGTGACAACAATATGCCAGTTCTACTAAAAGACGGTCGGGAAGTTGATGACAGCCGCGACAAGGCTACCGTATTTAACGCCGAATTTAAAAATTCCTTCACTGACGAAAACATGGAAAACATTCCCGTTTTTCCACGGCATGTTGAATTTGAAATGGATCCAGTACAAATTGGTAGTGTAGGTATCATAAAGCAATTAAAGCTCCTGAAGCGGGGGAAAGCGCCGGGTCCCGATGGTGTACCAGTAAGAGTATTTTCGGAATACGCGGAAGAAATAGAACCATTTCTGTCAGATATATTTCGTAAATGTTTAGAGGAAAGAAAAGTACCTTCTGACTGGAAAATTGCGCAGGTGATTCCCGTTTTCAAGAATGGAGATCGGAGAGATCCTAGGAATTATCGTCTGATATCGCTAACATCTGTTTGCAGTAGAATTCTGGAGCATGTCATATGCTCTAACGTTATGAAGTTTCTAGATGAAAACGAGCTACTTACAGCATACCAACATGGATTTCGGAAGAACCGATCATGTGAAACGCAACTGGCTCTATTTTCGCATGATGTAATGAAAGTTATTGATGCGGGATCACAAGTTGATGCTATTTTCTTGGATTTTCAGAAAGCTTTTGACTCTGTACCACACAACCGACTTTTAGCGAAGATCCGAGCCTATGGTATATCTGATCAGATTTGCGAATGGATACGCGATTTTCTAACTGGTCGGTCACAGTATGTCGTTGTAGACGGGGAAGCCTCTTCTAAACTAGATGTTACTTCGGGCGTTCCTCAAGGAAGTGTAATAGGACCACTTCTTTTCTTAATTTTTATAAACGATCTCGATGACAACGTTAATTGCAGGATGCTATTTTTTGCTGATGATGCACTTATTTATAGGGAAGTGAGGTGCTCCGACGATTGCTTAGAAATTCAGCGCGATCTGGATGTTATTTTGGAATGGTGCCGTGAATGGCAGCTTACACTTAACTGTATAAAGTGCAAGGCAATGCACATAAGTAATAAAAAGACCCCGCTTGCTCTGGAGTACAAAGTTAACAATTCAGTTGTTGACACTGTAGATTCTCTGAAGTATCTAGGCGTAACAGTACAAAGCAACATGAAATGGGACTTGCACATAACTTCCATTGTAGGAAAAGCTAATTCCAAACTACAATTCATAGGACGTATTTTGAGAAGTTGTAATGCTCATACAAAGGAAATAGCGTACAAAACACTAGTGCGTCCGCATTTGGAATACTGTTGTGGAATTTGGGATCCATATCGCAAGGGATTGATTGACACATTAGAGAGAGTACAGAGAAGAGCCGCTCGATTCGTGACTGCTAGTTACTGTCCTTACGTAAGTGTCACAGAGCTAATTCGTGGGTTGGGCTGGGATTGTTTGGCGGACAGACGACGTCGTTTTCGTTTGAATTTGCTGGAGAATATGTGAAAATCTTTAAGTTACGAGTGCAACGAATTACGTGTTCCGCCAACCTATTTAGGTCGCAATGACAGGAGGGATAAGATTAGAGAAATAAGATGCCGTACTGATTCATTTATGTATTCCTTCTTTCCTCGATCTGTTCAGGATTGGAATGCGCAGAATTAGGATTGGTGCTTAGGACCCTCTGCCACCCACAGTATTTGTGATTTGCAGAGTATAGATGTAGATGTAGATAGCTTCCCCGGCTAATACAACAGGGGTGCTCAGGAGTCCCTGAGATTGCACGCTAGCAAGTGATCCGCCTCTCACCCATTCACCTCCTTGGCACGTGTCTGATCTTGAGGTTGAAGGCCTTTTTTTATATAGAGGTTTGTTCCGTCCTCGCGATACGGGCGATTAAGCCAAGATCCCCATTCTCCTAGGCACACAACGTTCCACCGCCATGCCCTACGGTGGTCGTTGAAGCATGGTAGGAGATTACGGTGTGGGAAACTTGCGGCACTCACAAGATTCCAGCTTGGGAATCATGGGTTCCCCAAACCTGTACCTGGCACTTGCGTACCAGACCCCTGAATGCTGCTCTGTATGGCTCAGTTACAAACATACACAAAAGATCTATACTGAGCTTAAAAATGTGCATTATATTTGGAACAATAAATATCAGCCATCTGTTCTGTTTGCTAATTCTAAGCAACATTCCTCCTCTGCAATTTTGGAGACAATATGCACTCATTAGTGAATACAGGAAAATCTAAAACTACCAGCAAATCCAGGTACACTCATTCTCAGGGTATCTGAAAACCAATAGACTTCACTCCTGACAACCTTGCAGTGAGACAGTTATTTAGAGTATCTAAATTAAGTTTAAATTAGTATTTATAGGATTTCACAATGATAGCAGTAACTAAATCAATATTTCAATGTAATCTATTAACTAATTTAATTAAAAGTACATCTAAATGCATCACTTTATATCAGTTTGGTAAAGTTTCATTCCGTATTTCTAATTAACAGATTATTATGCAATATATTCACACTGTTTGGAATATCAAGTATCTAGAATTAATCACTATTAACCTACGTATGTTGTCTCCACCATTCCTTTGTCAATATATACTATTGCGTTTGGGTGCACAAGTTAGTTTCTGCAACTAGCTGTATGCATGTACTATTTTCACTGTGCAGACTGAGAATAGCGGTTGAGCAGTAAAGAACGGGTCTCGCATTACAGAAGACACAAGTTTGAGTCCCCATCTGGCCATCCAGATTTGGGTTTTCCATGGTTTCCCCAAATAATTCCAGGTGAATGCTGGACAATTTCTTCAGAGAAGACCATGGTCGAATTCCTTCCCATTCCTTTCCCCCATGTTCTTCCCTGTTTCTAATCACCTTGTAGATGATGAGCCAAAGAAACTGGTATAGGCATGCATATGCAAACACAGAAAAAAACTCGGAGTATGGCATTACGGTCGGCAACGCTTATATAAGACAACAGGTGTCTGGCGCAGGCATCGGTTACTGTTGCTACAATGGCAGGTTATCATGATTTAAGTGAGCTCGAACGTGGTGTTATACTCAGCGCAAAAGAGATGGGACACAGCATCTCCGAGGTAGCGATGAGGAGGGGATTTTCCTGTACAACCATTTCACAAGGGCACCGTGAATATTGGAAATCTGTTAATACATCAAATCTCCGACATCGCTGCCGCCAGAAAAACATACTGCCAGAACGGGACCAACAACACCAGAAGAGAATCGTTAAACGTGACAGAAGTACAACCCTTCAGCAAATTGCTGCAGATTTCAATGCTGGGCCATCAACAAGTGTCAGCGTGCGAACCATTCAACAAAACATCATCGATATGGGCTTTCGAAGTTGAAGGCCCACTTGTGTACCCTTGCCGAGTGCACAACACAAAGCTTTACGCCTTGCCTAGGCCCATCAACACTGACATTGGACTATTGATGATTGTAAACTTGTTGCCTGGTCTAACAAGTCTCATTTCCAATTGTATCGAGCGGATGGACATGTAAGGGTATGGAGACAACCTCATGAATTCATGGTCCCTGCATGTCAGCAGGGGATTCTTCAAGCTGGTGGAGGCTCTGTAATGGTGTGGGGCATGTGCATTTGGAGTGACATGGGATCCCTGATACATCTAGATATGACCCTGACAGGTGACACATACGTACACATCCTGGCTGATCACGTGCATCCATTCCTGTCCATTATACATTGTATGGAAAAGAAAGGGAAAATACACCCAACACTCACCAAAGCTGAAGGGAGGAGGGCAGCAGCAACACAGCACAACACACAAACAAATAAAAAACAATATTTCGGGTGAAGAATCCCCTTTTTTCAAGTTAACAGATAGGTGGCTGGTCTTGCGCAAGACTTGCGTAGGACGCAGCCACTCATAGAACGCCATGAGTGGCTGCGTCCTACGCAAGTCTTGCGCAAGACCAGCCACCTATCTGTTAACTTGAAAAAGGGGATTCTTCACCCGAAATATTGTTTTTTATTTGTTTGTGTGTTGTGCTGTGTTGCTGCTGCCCTCCTCCCTTCAGCTTTGGTGAGTGTTGGGTGTATTTTCCCTTTCTTTTCCATGTAAATATTGCCTCGCGGCATTTCTTTCCTTTCATTGTTACCATTATACATTGTGACAGACTTGTGCAATTCCAGCAGGACAATGCGACACCCCACACATCCAGAACTCCTACAGAGTGGCTCCAGGAACACTCATCTGAGTTTAAACTCCTCTGATAGCCACCAAACTCCCCAGACATGAACATTAATGAGCATATCTGGGATGCCTTGCAACGTGCCATTCAGAAAAGATCTGCACCTCCTCATACTCTTATGGATTTATGGACAGCCCTGCAGGATGCATGGTGTCAATTCCCTCCAGTACTAACACAGACATTAGTTGTGTTCATGCTACGTCGTGTTGCGGCACTTCTGCATGCTTGCGGGAGTCCTACATTATATTAGGCAGATGTACCAGTTTCTTTGGCATATCTTAGACTGTGCTTTTTTCCTATAGTTTTGATTGAAGGTTTGATATACTCAGGTCTACAATTCAAATAAACCAAAGCTACTAAAATGCTCGACTTAACATTTTCTCCTTATTAAGTGGACCTGCCACACATAATTACAGTAGCATCAAGGAAGCTTTTGCAATAGCAAAAACCACATGGTGACTGAATAATCAACTGATATTCAGATAAATTAACAGTTAGTGAGCAGTTAATGGACATTCGCATGATGCAGGTGTAGATACTATACAGCTATCTAGTGCCTATATCCCAATGTAAATGGGGTCAAATGTGCAATCTTTTAAACTATTTTTTTGCTGAAATATTGGCACTTACAACTATTTTAAATCTTTTCAAAGCAAAAACATTTTAAATCTATTGTGTTTCCTTGTGAGTAACATCCTGTGATGGCTTTGATCATCAAAGAATCATTGCCAATGGAAGGTGGTCATTGCTGTAATCTACCTGTAAAGCATGAAATCTTTGTACTAATTTGCATAGGGCCATTTTGGTTGTGAGGAAAATACGCCTTTGTGTTCGTATATGATACTTCTCCTTGATGATTTTTGAAACTCATCTAAAAACTGCAGTTAATGTGTCCACTACTAAGATGTGAGTAGTATTTGAATCTACAGTGGTTTTACCTTTGTAAGTCTTGGCCAAACTGTTGGATATTTGATAACAGCTTGCAATCAAACCTGATGGGCACCACTATGGAACTTTTAAGATCTTTTAAGAATACCCTCTTTCTAAGTTTTTACAATTAAAGAATATATTTTGTTACTGTCTAGAAATTCTGGTATGGAGAGAATATATAAACTCAGAATTAAGTAATATGTGAATGCTACTATTTACATTGCAGTTGTTTTCAACGTAAAAAGTTAGTATTTTTATCTGTCAAAAGCAGAATACATTAAAAAATTAACTTTTAGTAAATACTGTAGTAACAATTTGAATTTGGTATATGTTTAATGAATTTAATGGTTTTAAATTGAATTTAACATTTTATAGATCATGGACTTGCCTATTTGCATGCCTCTGAGGCAACAAAGGAGATTCTCTGCTAGGTGGTGAATGTAATCCCTGACTGTGAGCTCTACCCCAAACATGAGATGATGACGTTGAGCCCCATCTTCTAGGTCCTGAAACAGAAAGTGGAGCATTAATAATAAGAGAAAAAAGTGACAATATATTGTTTTAAGACACACAAAAAATAAACAGCCTGTATCAAAAGATTTATTAATAAATATAAAACTGAATAACATAATGACAGTGAAATAGAAATAAAAGAAAGGTAGATGATATTACACATGCTCAAATTTTCAAGCGTAAACCTTTTATTAGCAAAATAACAACACACAAACACTGGATGAGAGTCCGAGAAAATAAGAAACTGTTTTGGCAGTTGGGTGGTTGAAAAGGGTAGAGAGAGATTCAAATTAGGAACAAAGTGAGAGGGAAAGAAAAGAAAAAAGTACAAAAGAAAATGTATCAAAAATTTATCAGTAAACATGTTCACCACTAGCACCCTATATTATCCCCAGAAGGTGTCCAAGATTAGTAAATCATACCTTACAAATCTTATGTATCTTTCTCTTTAACATACTCCAACGTAAACCGTGACTGCTACCAACCCTAAGCTCAAATGATTACTCTCTGAGGACACCAGCACATTTGTGCTCTGAAAAATTCACCTCCACTCCAACACTCAAATATCTTCAAGTGAATGTGCATGGCATTATTGGTCAGGAAATCCTGAAAAGTAGTTTGGTTCTTAAGTGACAACCTTTTGATCTGCTGTGCATGTACTTCTATCATAGCTAAAAGTAAACTAATTTAGTCCACAACATGAAGGTCGTGTCATAGGACAGCCAGTTCCTTCCCTCTGGGACCCACAGTTTAACTTGGAATCTAAACTATGGAACCTTCTGGCATAGCTCATATGGTCATACACAACTCTTGATAATTCCTGGCCCCTTCAGGCTTTGAACCCAGAAGTGGACCCTGAACTTTTGAAAACAAGTGCCTTCACCATATAAGACTGCTCAATCTAATTTAAACTGGTAATCCTGCAAGGTATAGGGAACCTATACTTTTAAGTAAATCCAAACCACAGAGCATCCTAACGTACTTCACATGAACAAACGAAAACTTTGACAGAGGTGAAGATTAGTTTTAAGACCTATAAATATTCTTTACGAGAACATACGGAGTGATGATACAACCAGAATCTATGTCAATTCCCAATCACTCTCATTCTACCATGCATTATAAATATTTTTTTCTGGTTATAGTAAAATACTATGATGAAATTACATTTAGCCAAGGTCTGAGAATTTCTAGCCAACTTGACTCCCCACTCCTTCCAAAGAACCATCAACTTCAGTTCTCATTTTACCTTATTTTTCTAAGACGTTTAAACTAAAACAAAATATGCTTAAATGAGAGCTACACAGTAATAAATAAAATCTCATACTTCCCCAAAATCACAGGACTAGGCTGCCAAACCACAGTGCTGTGGCCCACCTATGCATTTGAATTTGCCCGCCAACACCTGAACATGCTAACTCAAAAACCTCTGCAACGGTCTAATTGATTTTGTTTTTTTTACTTTTTGATTATAATTCAACTGTGTTACTGATTGCTTCATTTTATTTAAATACCTATTATAACTATAGGCAAGCATTGAGTGACCTGTGGGCTAAAATAGAATCAAAATTGTGGCCCATCTCCAAAATTGGTTGGCCAGTCTTGACCTAGGACAACTATTTGGCTTCCACATCTACACTAGTGTCCAAAAGTTAAGCATAATCACTAAACAAGGGCATACTTCCTTATCAGGGTGTCAGAAGGATTTCTGAACAAACTGAAACTTAATCACACACCAAATGTCATACAACTAGTCCAAAGAAACAGTGTTAGAAAGGTTCTGATAGCTACAGTACACCTTATGCGAACATTAACAAAACTTGGAATTGTCATCCACAACAAAAGAAGCTGTTAATAGGGTGTATGGTGACCGCTAATGGCCTCACATGCTTCGCAGTGACATGGCATGCTTTCTACCAGATGGTTTAAGAGCTCTCTTGGCAATCGTTCCCATTCCTCTGAAAGGACAATGCACAGGTCTTGGAGGGTCCTTTGTGGAGGCTGCTGTGATGAAATTCGCCTCGCTAATACATCCCAGGCATGTTCAACAGGATTCATATCTGTAGACCTTGCTGGCCAGTCCATGTGATGAATATCTGCCACTTCAGGAAATTGATCCATCAGAGCAGCGCAATGCGGACGGGCATTATCGTCCATAAAGAGGAAGTCTGAATGTGTGGTCGCAGTACCTCATCCCTGTATCTCTGAGTGGTAACAGTGTTCCTCGGACCACCAAGGAAGATGTGCAGGTCCATATGGCTATTGCACATAATACTTCCCCACACCATGACGTCACCACCACCGTACTGGTCCCTTTCCACAATGTTCCTGTGGTCATATTGGCTACCAGATTCTCTTCAGATTAAGTGCGACGGGAATCATTATGTAAACTGAACCGGGGTTCATCTGTGAAGAGCACATTCCTCCATTCATTCATGGTCCAGTTGCCAACTCCACAGTAAATGGGCCTGTCTATGTGCTGGAGTGAGCGGGGCACACACCGCTGGACGTCTGGCAAACAGGCCCGCCATTCTGATCCTCCGGTTCACAGTTTGGCGGGAAATTGCAACCCCTGAGGTAGCTGCAAGATCTGCAGCGAATTTTGGTGCAGGTGCATTTCGGTTTCATCGGGCAGTTAATGCCAGATATCAGTCCTGCTGTGGGGTGGTTACTCTTGGTTGACCTGGTACTGGCCTACAATGAACATCTCCTGTGTCTCCAAAGCCTGGAAATGACACTTTGGGGCACATTCAAGGCTACTGAGACTTCAGTCTGTGTCTGGCCTGCTTCAAGGCGGCCGAGTATTCCACGCTGCAGAACAGGGTCAAAATGGCATCATTGTGCCATTATGTTGTCTCATTCACCAAGAGGCTACACTCCGCTTACTGAAACCGGACAAACACAAGTGGGGAATTAGTGGTCTCAGGCGCTGGCCTTGCTTACCCTGCACTTATGCCGCTAGTTAAATCATAGAATACTCCTTTCCTATATAGAGAGAACATGTGTGGTTGGTAGGTAAATATTGAGTGCGATTATCAGTGATTGCTCACATTTCCTTCTTTCAATCTCCAGTTTTCATGATTATGCATAATTTTTGAACACTAGTGTAAAATCAGAACCGATTGCTCTGTCGCTGGTAAACCTACAGTTTCTGACTATGTTAATGCCTGAAGAATATAAAAGCAATTAACATCCCTCTTTTAATCTCGTATGTCTTACAAGCTAAAGTGTTCCTCCCCATATAAACTCATTTCAGCTTTTTTACACCAACACAAACTCCACTCCACATAAAGATACATAACATTGCTCAGTTCATATCTTTTTACAGCTGCCAGTCCAATTCCTGCATTCCTATCCTTACTAAAACAGAATGATTGCATTGGAACAGTTTCTAAACATACCATAAGCAGCTTCTTTCTGCGTTTCAAATTATAAACAATTATTTGTCAGACAGATCCTCCATCCATTAACAGTATATTTTTTCCTAAGTTGAAAAGGAAATTATATTTGAAAATTTTATTTCATCAAGTCTGGCAGCACTGTTGTTTTGTGAGATTCTGTGATTTCTGATTTTTGTTGTTATACATCATTGTTTATGCCAACTTGGAGTTTAGCTAAATTCAAAGTAGTAATGTTAAATTGTGAACTAAGTGATATTATATAACTTAATTTACAGAAATAATAAGAAAATTAGTAGCAGATATTCAGATTCCTGAATGTGATGCTGATATGTGCATCAATTATAACAGAGAGAAAGAGTGGAGGGAACTATGATTGGAACATACTGACCCTTCTATAATTTAACTTGAATATAACATGCATCATGTGATTAATAAAAGCTGGCAATACCTAAGTGACCAGTTTAATAGATCTTATATTACATCAAAATCTTACCATGGTATGTTGATGCACTAATTAAGCTCTCACTGTAAGCTCGGCCTAACACTGTACTCCCTCCAATTAAACGGCCATACTTCCAACGTTTCACTAAATATTTCATTCGCTGAATGGCAACAACTACAATAGCTGCTGACCTGAAAAGGAAAAAAAAAAAAAAAAGCATCAATGATATAATACAAATATTTCAATGTCTAAATCTAAAAAAATATGTTTGAACCTTTTCAAAGTAAAATAATTTATTTACAGCTCTGGTCAAAATGACAAGATGGTATTTATCATGGTAGCTATCTTTATACATCCAACAAATAATGATAAAGTATGGAAACATTGCATCACTGCTGACAGAAAAATGAAGCAGCTTCCCACAAACACAGTAAAGATAATGGAACTACAGACAATTAACCATTCTTTTGCAGACAAATATGATTTCACTAACAGTGAGTCAGAAAGAAATCAATGACCAACTGAGCAGAAATATGGAGTTTTGAAATTTGGAGAGAAATGGAAGGTAATGGAAACAAGACTGACAAATAAAAAAAAATCCTAAAATGATATTAATTAAATTGCTAGCTACAGCAAAATGAAGTTCTTCTGGGACCCGCGGAAATAATGGAAATAATTTTAATATAAGAAGTTACTCATCAGATGGAAGGAAACCTGAGATTTAAGATGAGAAATAAGAGGAGGAGGGTCCTTTGAGATTCACCTAAATTGATAGCAACTGCTGCTGAAAGAGAAGCCCAAGAAAGAAACTAAAGCAATTGGTGATATGCACAATGGTTTGCATAGCAAGGAGATGGTTGTAATACTCGATGAGTAATTTTTGTATATGAGATTTCATCTCGATGGATAACAATTAATTCAGTAAAAAGTTTGAGCCTGCGAGAGGTGGTATGTGTCAAAGGTCAAACACTAACAACCCTCTTGCTAGGAAAAGCTATTGCAAGCTTTTTTTTTTTTAATGGTTTTGGAACAAAATATACATCTCAGAACAAATGGTTTGATGATTATGAGGGCGCATCATGTCCATACATTGAGTAAAAAGAAGCATCTCTCATAATAGTTATGTCAGATAGGTGTACAAGGATATTAACACTAGACCTACAGTTTATTACTCTTTCTGCACATGATTATTGATAGAATCCGTGCAGATCAATACAACAAAGCTGTGACATTGGCATATACCATAAGTGGCATATATCAAGGAATCAAGAGTGCTGGCAGGCCAGGGATTAGGAAGTGTGCTGCCTCAAAAGACGCAAATGGAGCACCTATCACTTCCAATCAGAAGCAGTTTGAAAGGTGACTAGAATATTATACCTTTACTCTGGTTAAAAAACCTTTATAGTTTAGCAACTTTCCCCATTGCATCAGAATCTGATGATTTACCTTTGAACAATGAACTTTGTCACTGACAGCTTACCAGCCAAAATAATTAAATTTGTTTACATCTCTCACATATGAACTCCTTAACCACTACTAAAATGGGCAAACAATACTGCAGGACAGCTGAGATGCAGATATAATTTCTCTATATGCGGGCAAAAGTGATAGAGGTGACTGCAACAGATTCAGAGGATGTAACGCAGGGGCTGAAACACCAACTAAATAAACACTAAATAAAAGATTGTTTTGGTCCAGGTGGCGGCCAAGCCAAAAAGCTACCAAACTAGAAGGCAGAGGATAAGAGAAATATATATCGATATCTCAGAGAGTTTGATAAGGAAGTAATCTTGGTAATATAGATTATAGACAGAAAATTCAGTTAAGTTAGGAGAGATCATGTGACAAAAGGAGTGTTTGTGATTGGCTGGAGCGGATGAGAGAATGTGGCGGCCATGTTGGCTTGTTCGGTATTTCTTAAGATGTCATTTAGTTAAGAAGTGTTTTGGACAGTGTATTAGTGGCTAGGATAAGGTCCATGCAATTATTGGACTTAGCATTGTGTAATTAGAATATACATTAGACAGAGATGAACTGAGGGTTAACAGGAACTTTGAGAATCAAGTAGGCTAGTTATATGATAGTGAATGAATTGCTAGGGTGCAGTTTCAAGTTTTAACCTGAAATAATATTGTTTCTGATTCTAATATGCCTTCAGAAATGCAAGTGGTTGGTACTGGAGTAAAAACACTAATAATTTCAAATAAACTTGTGAATTCCTTATATTGAGAGTGGTTTTAAATTACTAACTGACAATCCCTTCTCATAAACATTTGTCTTAAGTAGAACTTTCATTCTTCCCAAAATGCAAGAATGATAGGTGTATAATTAAAGAACTTTAAAACCTGCAAATAATTTCCCTAACTTTATGATCCAATACAACCCTAGTTAAATCCTACGGTTGAAGTTCTAACTTACAGATTGTTGAGAACAATAACCCATTAGTGCACTACTCCTTGTTATCAACTGTATTAAGACACTGAACAATATCACTGACTTGAGTTATGCAGCAGCATTTTCGCAGTGATATGGTGATTTTCCAGAATAGAACGCATTAAGCTGACCAGTGCCAGCAAAACAAACCCTCAAATGGTCTTGAAAAGCCTGGAAACTCTCACCTCACTTGACTACCTCGAATCACAATATGGATTCCGTGCAGGCAGTTCTACAAGTGACATGATTTTCACAATGGTGTGTGCTGTATACAGAGCCACAATGACACCCACTGATTGGCTGGAAGCTGAGCACATAACAGTGAGAATGCTATATTAGTCCACCTGCCCACTGACTGACAGTATTATTCTGGATTTTTAAAACAGCAGAAACGTAAAAAGATGTTGCTGTCCAACTGCAAACCTGCGAAAAATATATTGTATTAACACGCCAGGAAAATATCGGTTAACACATGATTTTCACCCTTCACCAACTTCAAGAAAAATGTTGTGTTCATTATGTGTCTTTATATATGACTTTTTCAATCTGATTTAAGACTTCTACAGTGTTAGTCGAACCCACCTTAACAACAACTTGTACAAAATCAGCTGTCCGCCCATACAGCAGTCTATAATTAAGGCCTTTTAGGATTGCAAGGAGGACTCTGTAATATCTGATGCAAAGGTTCAGCATCCTATGAGGTAAACCACCACATGAGATGGATACATTCTGGTTCCTATACTCTCTGGTCTGATCTGCACTTAGTAGCTTTCAATAATTGTTATATTGGTGTAGACTTACATACAAGAAGTAACCTTTTTAATACAAGTCTTCTAAAGGCTACATCAAAGTGCATTGACCTAATTGCCCTCAAACTTCTTGATGCTGACCAGTGACGGATCTAGGGGGGTTCAAGCTGGGGCATTTGCCCTGCTCAGCAAAACAATGTATGAAGGGGCAGCAAATGGCAAATTCGTGTGGCAGTGACCTTTTTTTTTTAGCTCTATTGTGCTGCAGTCTCAAATTTTTGCCCCAGCTCAGAAAATTCGTAGATCTGCCACTGATGCTACGATGTGGATCTTGTCACTAATAAGGAGGAAGAGCTTCAGGAGCCGGTCACCAGATTTGGTTGTGCACGTCATCTTTTCTAAATAAGATAACCGTTATGGTTCAGATTACTGAAAATGTACTGAAAATACCATTAAATAGGACAACTTATCAGATTAACACATGCATAAGCAAAGCCATTACCACATTAGGAAAGCTGCTATCCAGACATATCTGCAAGAACTACAAGCTCACAATTTCCCATAAATTCTAGACTTGTGTCCTAAGTATCTTATTGTATGCATCTGAGACACATATCACATGTGTTGGGTAAGAGAGACAGTTAAATGCTTTCTACATGTGTTGCATGTGGACAATACTAGGCAAGTCAGACTGAACAATGAGACTGTTCTGTCCAAAATGTACTGAAACAGAGACTACAACTAGCATGAAATGTTTATACAATGGAGCCTGAAAGATAATCGCATGAGGTCATGCTTGATCAGATTGCTCATGTGAGACACCCAAAGCTAAAATTCAGAGATTCCTGCAAGTGTGACTTGGAGAGCTTTGGCATGAGCACTGACAACTGGGAGGATTCCATTAGCATGAAACATTTATGGCTTCATCACCTTGTTGCCAGAATATCCAAACATGACAATGCATGGCTGGGTAAAATGAAGCAGAAAAAGTTTAACAACAAAGAAGATAATCTGGATCCACATTTCATGTGTGGCACGATAAGCTGCACCACCACTGGACTAATCAGATGTGGTATACTAAATCCTACAGTCACTACAATTACCTTCTGTGAAGATGAACTGTACATCCACCCACTTCTACAGTTCTCTAGTGCAGTCTGTATCTCATTTCATACATGGAAGAAAGATCAATTAATGTGGCAAATTAGTATACTAGTATAAATAATCAGCAAAATCTTTTATAAATTAGTATACTGGTTAAGTAATTCTTATAAATCCTTCTTATTTTGGTTTCACAGTAGGAATCACCCTCATGTTTCCCCACCAGACTCTCCATACTTAATGATGTGAACATGCCCCTCTTCATCACTGCATAATGGCGTGGCTTGACAAGTAAATATTAGTATGGGTCACCTTCCAGTACACAGTATGGCCTTAACATTTATTATCATGATTGTTTACCAGGAAAACTATAAACAGTAATCACTCAGTTTCTTCCAATTCCAGTGAATTGGATTCTGGGAATTGCACCATTCAGATAGTGTAAGAACTGTACGGATTATACAATGAGGCCAGATTATAAAGGTATCAATGTAATGAATTATTAGTGCAGGCTTTAGGTGTTCATAATAAGGCATCTCTTTTTTAATGCTCCCTTAAAGAAGTTGCAAATACAGCTGAAAGTGATGAACCCATTTCTCTAACTTCTACTTGAAGCTATAGCAGCATGGTGGAATAGATTTAAAACAGACTCAGTAGACTATGCTTTAGAGGTGGGCAAAGTAATTCAATAAAAAGAGCGGTGCTCATTTGATGTCTCAGTGAAAAATTTAGTTCTTTTGAATAGTTCATTAGTTCACTTCAAATAAAAAGAATGGTCATTTCCATCTATCTGTTCATTCTATTTACATTTAGATTGATTTTGTGTGTTAATCTCACAGGTGCTTAATTTATTTTTCTATTTATCCTGAAATACCCTTTCCCCCACCCGTTAAATACTAACAGATTTTTACGCAAAGAAATTGCCATTTAAAAGCGTCAATGAAATACTGGAAATTTTTGAGAGGGTAGTTTGATAATAATAAAGAATGGTTAATTATACATTAATTCATTTATTTATAGGATCAAACACAAAGTAATACCACTTTCACAAATCTTTTTGCCTTTAATCAAATGCAACTTAATGTTCACAAATAATATCTTAGGCTTTCTTACGCTCAGCAGTATACTTCCTTTTTCTGTGCAAATTTGCCCAACTTTGGAAGACCAGTTTACTCACAAATGACACATCTTTAATACAAAACAGTGAAAAAATATAAAAAAAGATATCACAATTATTTTTAAATGTTTAGATTGGTCATTTAAATACATCTGAGCCGTAATTTGGATTAAAAAAGTAACAGAACATATAGCACAATATAAGAGAGAGAGAGAGAGAAGCAGAGTGGTAAACCAGTTTTTTTTTTTAAGTCTTTACGTCTCGTCAACGTCAAGGTTATCAGAGAAGGGAAAGGATGGGGTACAAGGAACAGGAAGGAATTAAGCTTTGGACTTTTGTAGGAAGCATCGTGGCATTCGCCTGGAGTGATTTGGGGAAACCATGGAAAATCCAAATCTGGATGCCTGGACAGGGATTAGAAGTCATGTCCTCTCGAATGCGAGGCTAGAGCGTTAACCACTCAACCACCTTGCTCAGTGGTACGTCAGTCAGATTCAACTGAATTAGCTCACCACTGGCATTGCTTCACTGAGTGCTGGAATGGGGAGTGACTCACCCGTAACTAGAAAGAAGAACCGAACTAGTTGTTTTTGATCTTTAGAGTAGAGAGTGGAGCAGATAAACAATGACCAGTGTGGTGGTTTAGAGCAGAGAGCGAACATGAGTCGAGGGGACAGCAGTCGGGCAGTGCATGGCAGATAGTGATAAAGCTGAAACTGACTTATTGTTGGCACTCATTTAATTGAAGTTCGTTCAAACGAGACGGTGTGCCATTCAACAATCTGGCCAAACAAACAGCTCAGGGCTCAAAGAAGAACTACTGTTCACTTTAGTGAGCGACAGCAAACTCACTCTTTCAGAGAAACTGTTCAAAAGAACTGGTTCACTCATGAACGACACATCTCTACAATGCTTTACTCAGTGATGACATAGATTTTAAAGTTTCCAAACTTGAAGGCAGAACATCATCAACAAGCTGATATTTTAAATCAGACTACACTGCTGTAAATCTCACACAAAAGGCACTAGATAATGGGACAGCAATATCTCTGCTACAGAAAAGACTTAATTTTGCTCTCCTATACACACATGAACTGACCTTAGATATCATAGGAAGCACTGATGTGGTATTATGGTATCAGAAACTAATGAGACTAACTGCATCTGACAAGAGACTGCTCACATTCAATCTAACACAAAACTTTCATGCAATCCATCAAGGGAAAAAAGAGAAAACTTGCGAGCATTCCTACAGTCTGATGACATTGTGGTGCTTCCAGTCAAAAATGGGAGTGAGATAGTTAGTCATAACTTCCACACTAAAATTATGAACTTGCTGCGAGATGAAAGGTGTGTGCACCAGTAGATAAGAATTTACTGTAAAAGATGAGGGCATGTCGAGTAAATATTTAAAAAAAAAAAAAAAAAAAAACAAGCAGGAGTCCAAGCATGAACTGAAAAGAAGTAACACCTTATGTATGTTATATTGATTGCCAAAGATACATAAGTAAAAGGTTCCTTATTGTGAGTGTAGTCAATTCACTTACACATCTACCACAACAATACATAGCCAATAAAGTTAAACCTCAGCTTTGAAGAACACTGATGAGATCATGGTGGAGAAGATTCAGATTCCTTGGTTACTTTTAGCACAACATCATTCTTTACTAATGTTCCAAAAGGTTAAGCCATTCCAGTACCATTACAAACTTCTCGCATTTGGACTCTTCTAAAAGGGCTGATCTTGTGGAATTCTGATTTAAATCAATACTTTTCTAGTATGGAGGTTGTCAGACAGAGCTGATTGCTTGAAGTTCTGACAGTTACTGATACAGTTTATATTACTCAAATCGGATTCCTAAGCAGCACGTTTTCTTAAACATCAGTTGCGAAGCTATTAATTTAACCTGTAACAGCTAATAGGAGGTAGGTTGTACAGACAATGAAAAAGTCACTTTATTGAAAACTGTATTTTCTGAAAACTTTTATAGCTTAACTGGCTAAGGAAAAGGCATCTGAAATACACATCCGTAAATGAAGAAAGCAGATAGATTCAAATAATCCATTCAATCCACAACTGCCATGAAGCTTTCACATCACTTCCAAAAGATAATGAAAACAATAGAAAGTTTTTATAAGTCCGAAATACTCCCGCCAAATTCTATCGCTTGCATGGTGGTGTTAGCTATGTTCTTATGGAGTCATTCAAATGCCCATCTTACCATGAGCAAGTAATGCCACAAACTGTATCACATATGACATCATGGCAGCATATTTATAAGGGATTTGAGGAAGGAAAATCTTAGCTTCTCAACTTGCTCCTATCCATAAGAGATTTTTACAGGATAAAGCCCCAATTTTTCTGTTTCTATTTACATATGACAACATTTTCTTAAAACTGTATAGTTTGTCGATTATACCCTCTAGATGTTAGGTTTCAGTTTTTTCCTAGTTCTTATAGCATACTTATTCCTCCACCGAGATTTTTAGGTCACATTCTTTATTGAAGTTTTCCTTATCATTTAGTGTATGTTACACTGCTCTACCTATCTTTCCTAGGAGTAAACTATGATTAAATGAATGTGCACCATATATTTCCCACCAGTGCGACATCAGCCTGAAACTTCTAAAATTAATATCTAAATTAATAACTCCTCCTTATTTCAGACTGTAATTTACATATGTTAGTTAGGGAAATTTGTTCAAATTTTTGAGACCCCATTTACTTTTCAACAGTGCTTCTATTAAATCATAATTTCTGTTCATGACATAAGCATCTAAGCATGGAAACTCTAGCAATGCTTCTACAATTAAACTTCAAAAATCCTAATTTTCTCCCATAAATTTTGAGCTTTTCATATTTCACATCAATTTGACCATTTCATGCTTTATTAATGGAAATAGATGTGGCGAAATCTATTAACTTTTGAGAAATTAGCCTTTGTAAATTTTATGTTCTTTATGAAGATGGTTTAAAAGTGCTTTACTGTTAAGAAAATTTTTATAAAAGTCTTTTACTGTACAACTATAAGTGATAGACCTCCTTCTGAGCAGTTTTAGGCGAAATTACTGATATATGACAAGGTCAGCTATATATTCAAGTTGAAGGTGAGAGACTATGGCTAACCACTTTCACCTGCAGCCATTACCTCTCTATTAAAACATACAAATCAAAGTTGCTTAACAATACTTGCCTGAAAAGTGTACAGTGAATTCGTTACACTCATGAAACATTTATAATCTAGCCCCATGGTATGGAGAACCCGCACAGGAATTCTTACACCACCCGAACAGTGCCCAGCAAAGAATCCAAGTTACTAAAAGAAGTGGAAGATGCCGTGTACCAAAAGGTGACCAACACTAGCAGGTACTTGTGTGTCAAATCACAATGTTATCTAGTGAAAAAGAGGGGCATATATCACTAAGCTTGAGAATGGAGGAAGTGAGTAACTTGCAGAGTCTGTTGGAGGAAAACGGAAAATCTCACAAGAATATTCTGGACCAATGCCTATTGTGAAACTGATATCAGAAGGGTTTTTAAGAATTTCTAAACCAATGGAAGAAAACACTGCATCCTTAGATAAAAGCTATAATTTGAGATGTGGACCCTTTTTTCTGCACATTTAAGGAGTTACAAATTGAACTGGAAAATTGTTGACATGGATTGAGGTTTAAAAAGCTTATAAGGCAAGCTGCAGACTTTTCCAGGTACTGATTAGGGTGAAAGATTGTTTAGTTTATACCCATTCTAACTCCAGGAATTTTGTAAAATTCCCTGCAGCTGTGCCAATGATTACATTATAGAGAGATTGAAGATCTTACTTCAGTGGACAGACTTCTAGACTATATCAACAAAAACAAACAAAACAATAATCACAGGTTTGCTGAGCAAATAACGCTGGACACACCATCAAATTTGATGACCCAAACCTCTGTGGAGTGAAGAAGAATGGTGGTCCATATGAATGAAGGGAGGGGCTGGAAATTTCAAAGAATAATAATAATAATTATGATAAAAGCAGAATAACACTCTAAGCTCTTTGCTGAGAAACATGTTAACAAGAATGTTGGTATGGAATCCAAAAGCTTATTGGAAGAAAGAATTATTTAGCATTACCAGTAAAACTGAACTATTATTAACAAAGAGAGACATTGAAACCTATGACTTCAGTCTTTTTTTTTTTTTTAACTGGTATCCATGTAAGATAAGATTGAAGGATTTGAAGCCTGGAAGAATTTGGAAGGTTTTTATGATGTAATTCAATTATTGGGTGGGTAAATGGACAGGGAATACTAAGCAATGGTAAAAATATGTGGTGTTATTACTGGGGAGACTGTTGGAAAGACCTAAATCAGTAACAAGAAAGGAAGCATCTTTCAACTCATCCCTACTTCCAACTAAACCCACTTCCAAAATCCAAAAATTAACAACTTACGCTTTACTATTCTCTTAAAAACTCACAACCGTAAAGTTTCATCATCTCTCCTTCAAACACATTGTATCATGCATCAGAAAATAGAATTCATTCTTGTTCTTCTATATGCTCCATTGGTGTTACTACTTCACTTTCAGTGCCAGGGGCTAGAAAGGTGGAAATGAGTCAAATTTCAAGTAATTGCAGTAGCATTCACAGCTTATCCATCACCTCTTCTGAAACCATCTAATTGTTGAAAGAGTTTTGATAACAGTAATAATGAAAATACTGTTACACAGTGAAAATAAGGAAGGAAAATTAAAGTAAACCCACCTCACACCACAGATGAAGGCAGGAGGGCTGCAAACAAATAAATATGTGAAGTCATTTCACAATATTTGGGTATAAACCTTAATCATGATTAGCTGCCAGTTATATACACACTGAGAATCACCACATGCTTGAACGCCAACGATAAGCCATACCAAAGCAAAGTTGCTCCTTTAAGATTATGTTGAAGTAAATGTCGAACAACACACTTCAAAATACTCTGCCTGTGATTAACTGGCAGTAAATGGCCTAGCTGATGATGACATGACTGAAGTCAGAGACAAACAATTGTTTCCATAATAAATAACATTCAATATCTCATTATAATCAGCCAACCAAAAGGAAACTAGGTACAACAAACTGCAGCATAAAAAAATAAAAATTTAAAAAAATGCATTTGTCTAGCCATGCTAATCCTATGGCAGGACATTTCTTTTTCCAAATTCTAAAATTATATGAGATTCCTCTCCAAGAAAGTATGTGTGACCCTCCAACAATAAGCTCCTTTATAATCCCAACCTGAACCTTATCCTTGTTCTCACATGTAAATGTTGAATCCATCATGACAAATCTATTTGCTTCCACACTTGCATCATATCATACTGTAAGATGTGCAAGAAACGCCCTGTTTTTACCTCCTCTAACTACTCATCATTGGTAAGAGTTTACCCATCATACAAGAGACATGTTGTTAGCATGATTCTTGTTGACTGTTTCCTGTCTAAGGCTGGGTATGCCAGCAACAGATCCTTTCCATCATTTCCTGTCATTCCACCTCTCCCACAGGAGTTTGCTCCTCCCAAGACATGCTCAGGAACCTCAGCCAACTCCTAGTCCACACACACAGTCTTTTGTATCCCATTAGACAGTAAAAGTCAGAGTGCTACAAACATTCACATGAGATCTTTAAGTAAAAACAATCATTTTGATATAAGGTTTATATGGATGGAAAGTTTTATTTAAAGCCACAATATGGCTTTAAAAGTTGTAATGCATGCAGTACCAGAGTTGAGTGATGCATCATATTAACTGAGGTACAGTTACACGATAGAATTTCAGATGAAAATGAAGTGACCTTTTTTTAAGTAAATAAAATGAATCTGAATAAGTCAATAAGTTTTCAGCACCTAAATAGAATTTATAACAAAACTTCAAGTTAATTTTTTAATATGATTTGATATAAAATAATAAAACAATAACAGATAAATAAGTAACAGTAAGTTATATAGTGAAAAAGATGGAGTTCAGATATTGTTAGTGACCGACCGAAGATTCGGTTTCGGACAAGAAATGTAGTTTTGACTACAGTTTTGATTTCGGCCAAAAATTGGCCGAACAGAAACTCAGTGCTTGTGAAATGTCGTGCATCGTTCCGTTCACTTCGGGTAAGTTCGTGGCTTGTGTTTGGTCGCCAGCTGAATTCACTGGCCAGCACAATTGTGCTGAACGAGTTTGTATGGTTTTTCTAGTGCATAAATGATTTGGCAAATATTTGTTTTTGTTTTTACTTCTGACATATTTTACTTGATATTGAAATTCTTTTTTCAGTTATTATGCAAAAGTGAGAAGAGCTTGTGTTGGATTCACACATCACTTAAAATACATTTGTTTTTAGGTTATTGTTGTTGGATTACACTTTGTACCCATATTTTAATTTTAACCACCCAAAAAACTAACAGCTGTGATTTAACTGTGTGTGATCAGTTACTTGTTTTTAACCGTGAGAAAGCGCATACACCTCTTGTGAATTAAGTAGTCACCTCCACCCCTCTCGCGCTTACTACGCGGGATTCTGCATGGAAATGACATGCATGACTGTTTTGTTTATGATCGCTTGTTATTCTAAACATGTTTTCATGCAGATCTGAGCATTCAAGGTCAAAGGTGTCCATTTTTAGCATAACATTAGATAGTAAACTCAATTAGGCTGAGGACAGGGAAAGGTTTGAATTCCTTCATTTATTGGACAGTGTGATGTAGGGATGTACTAGAGAAGTGAGGGGATTGGTTTACTAATCCTTGGACAGACAACTGGTTTAATCTCATGATTTAGTTTGGTATCCACATTTTGTACATCAATAGTAGTTGGAGGTGGTGCACAGGAAGATGGCTAGATTTGTTTGTGGAAATAACTGTAGAGTAAAATCGGTAAATGATACTATGCAGGTGCAGAGTTGGAATTTATTGGAAGATAGAATGAATAAAGAGTGTGCTTAAGTCAAATATTTGTGATGAGACTTAGATAACACTGGTCTACAAAAAAAACTTTTTTTCTGTTACAAGAACAAAATTAACTGTTTCTGGAAGATAATGCACTCCTAAATCCAGATCTAATTTCAGAATTACCGTATCGGCCAAAGTCTTCATTTGATAATGATTTTTATATACGCTCAAGTTAGCCTATATATTATATGGATATGCCAATAAGACACGCCCACAACATTTCCAAATGTAAACATTAAAATATATATGTCAATACACAAAAGAATCAGAGAAGTGAGCAACATAAGAGTAAAGGTAAGTAAGAAACGTATCTAAAAATGTTTCCTTTGAGATTTTCTGTGATATTTTGCCTCGGGAACGTCTCTTTGTAAAATCCAGCAGTAGTCGGAAAACATTGTCGCACTCCAAATGTCTCAATAACGCTTTTCCATTTGAGAAATGTTCTGCTGAAATTGTTCGCCATGTTAGTCGCTAACGGTGCCAAGGTTATCCAGGAAGAAGTCCAAATGATCGCTCAAGAAATGCAGTTTGAGTGACATATTGCATCCCATACGATGATATGATCTCAATAATTCATGTACAATATTGCGATAGTTGTCTGCCTTATTATTGAAAAAAAAATTCTTGCAGACACTTGTAAAAGACAGCCAAGCTGCTTTTTCAACATCACTCAAGACATCAAGGAAATTATCATCATCCATTAATTCTCTAATTTGTGGCCCTATTAATATTCCTACCTTTATTTTTGCTTCACTGATTTTTGGGAACTTCTCTCGCAAGTACATGAATTCCTGTGATGTTTTATCCATGGCTTTCACAAAGTTTTTGACTAGCCCCAATTTAATGTGCAGCAAAGGTAGATACACATTTTTGGGGTCAACAAGAGGACTGTTTACCACATTCTTCTGTCCAGGCAGTAGCTCATTCCGAGCAGGCCATGTTTTCCCAACATAGTGGTTTTTTCTGCGCTACTATCCCACTTGCATAGAAAGCAGCAATGTTTTGTGTATCCCTGCTGCATGCCAAGCAGAATTGCAATCACCTTGAGGTCACGACATATAGGTCATTTGTATTTCTCATATTGGGTATGAGTGAGAAGCAGTTTAAAATTCTCATATGTCTCCTTCATATTAACTGCATAGGCTATAGGAACTGAAAGAAATTTGTTTCCATTGTGAAGAAGCACTGCCTTCAGACTAACTTTGCTAGAATCTATGAACAAGCGCCACTCATTTACATTGAAATCATGGCCAAGAGTCTCCATCACTGATTTGATATCATTACAAAAAACCATGTCACCACTCTTGGAGAAATATTTGGAAAAATCAGCATGGCGGTCACGAAAAAAGTCACTTTCGTATCGTGAGAAATAAGATTCCATACTTTCAATCGCAAAGCTAAATGCTCGGCATGTTGCTTCGACAAATTTAAATCACGGACAAGATCATTCATATCCGCTTGAGACAAAATGTGTGGCTGTTTTAATTCAAAAGGGGCTTGAAATATAAGGTCGACATTAATATTTCGTTCAGTGTCTTCTGCATTTTCACCCATGTATTCATCTTCACTCAAAGTCACTGTTTCAGGAGGCACTGGTACTGGTAATTCTTCACTGTGACATACAAGCCCTACAGCAGATGATAAATTAGGATATTGCACAGTTTTCTTTGTTTTCGAGGTAATTCCTGCTATTTTTGTCAGACAGAAATAGCAGTCTGTTGTGTGATCCGTTGGTTCCCTGCAAATCATCGGAACAGCAAAGGGCATGTGACGTGATCCCTTCAACCAGCCCGTCAGGGGTGGGACGCATACCAAAAAACAGAGGTGAGGTGCCCATTTTTTGTCTTGATCGCCAACTTTACACCCAAAATACAGGTCAAAGCACTTCTTCAAAACAGGGGTAAATTATCGTTTTTGTGATTTGAGAGATAATTCTCCACAGATATAACAAAAAGAATATTGGTTATTTACACACGCACGAGGCATTTCTTCTTCTTCTCTATTAACACAAAACAGAAATAAATAAATAATATATAGGAGTTAGTTTTACATATTTTGATTGTTTTCCAACAATTATATCAACACAATAATTAAATTAAGCCACAGGAGAATAAACAATATGGAGTGTTTTCAAGGACTTATGCCGATATCAATAGACAGAGGGAAGCGTGTCACAAGAAAACTGAGCCCGATAGGCAAAAACTGATTTTATTTTCGAATTCAGAACCCACGACTTAGCTAAGAGCACCATTCATTTTCTTTATAACAAAAATGCTGTTGGCCAGTGTAATTAGTACAAGAAAAGGAAGAGGATTATAATCATAAGCTGGAACCTGATTTCGTGAACAAGGGAGCGAGAAAATTTTCATTTGTATGTAAGGGATTGGAATAAATTATAAATTTTAGAGGAACATTGAAAGAATTAAAAATCAAAATTAGCAAAGGGTAACAGTGGGTGGGTGATGACATTGCACTTTTTAAATATAATAATATTATTATTTATAATAATAATAAAATGAGAAAATAAATATATAACTAAATTTTTATCCAACAAAATTAAATTTATTAAATTTAATAACTCTACCCTCAGATGGCCTTAGTAGCTCTAGGCGAGACTGAGTAGAACCAATGTATAAGGGGCAGGGGGGGGGGGGGGGTTTGCCACCATAATGTAATTCAGCCCGCATGATGTTGATTGAGCGTCAGCAAAATGGCTCCGAAAGATAAGTGACGGTTCATAAGCTTCAACACATAGGCTGGTACTTTATCCTCCTGCATTCAGTCTAATTCCTGCATGGTGTACAACGACTAGCAGCCTGATGTAGCTTTTCCATACCATATAGCATTAAACACACCCACATCAATATTCATTTAGGAGTGATTTGTACACTATGAACTACCACACAAATATTCAAAGATATTGCTATTATTAAACTTTTTAATATACTGTTTTCATCAAAAAGTCTTGTGATACACTTAAAGGTACAGTTTTTTTTTTTTTTCTTATCTTTTTGAGGGGACAGATAATTTAAAATAATTGCTTTTGGACCTTTCATCAAAGTAGCCGAGTGCTAGTTCCAACTTCTCCTCGACACCTTAAAAACTGAAGGAGAAACAGGTTGATCATGACAGATAGCAAACAAATTAAAGTGATTTCAAGAACAGACCTTCCAATCGTAGCTTTTGACCAAATTTTTCCAACACATTTGAAGTATGAAAAAAAAAAAAAGAATAAATGAGGCCACTTTTTACTTTCAAAATGAATTTCAAATTGGTCATACAATTTTGTTTTGAAAAAACATCTGCTAAGCAATTGTTTAATATCACAGTCAATTGAAATCAAATGGTTAGCAGAAGTGGAATTTGTTATAGATTCTGTCTAAATAAGAAAAAATATGGGGGTTTACAAGAAAAGTGAATGAAATAATATTTTACTGCATAGGTACAAGCCTGATAATTTACCAACATAAAAAAAGAAATAAGTATATAAACTGAATGTTGTTTTTCTTAAAACTTAGGAAGTTCAAACAACACAAAGATTTTATTGTTACTTGAATTTTGATTTGACTCCTCTAGAACTGCGAAGTCCATGTTCAATGCGTCCTCTTTTTGATGTATTTTCAGCAAGTTGTGCAAGCCGTCTAATAGTATTTGATTCAGTATCTTCATAGCCACCAAGAACCACCAGCAAATATCGTTTTTGCCATATTAAAGACTTTCTGTAACTTTCAGCTTTCAAATATTTGCCAAACAGATGATTCACCTGAGGAAAAAATCAACAGATAAGTTAGTCTTTTAATTAAATGTAAAGTATTGAATATACAACTCTTAAAATTAATTAACTCCTCTTCCGATTCTAAACTATAATAATTCCATGTAAAGACCTGGTAACAGGGTTTCTTTTGACTGCCCCTGTCGTAGCCACCTTAACCTAACCCAGGTACAGGGGCCCTGCAGTTTAACATGGAATCCAAACCACGGTAACGTCCTGACATACTTCACATTGTAGAAAACACTCTCGGGATTCTAGCCGCGTCAAATAAAAGTCGACTGGCGACGTTTTGAGAGCCGGCACTGCTCCCATTGTCAAGCCCTGCTTAACTAACTAAAACTGCCTAGCGGTAGTCTCTATATAGGGCTACCGGACGGGAGAGGAGGGTAACTCGCGCGGAGGGCGGGTCTGCTTGGTGACGTCATGTTCCGGTTGTTGTTATGCCCAAATATGGTCTGCTCCTGTGTGTTTCGTAATTGTCTAATAACTGGCCTCCATGTTTGACTTATGTTAAGTCCTTGATCCCGATTTATCACATTGTTATTAACTCTGATTTCAATCGCCTCTTTCACGACACTATCCCAAAAATTATTAGCATGGCAGAGGCGTGTCGTCTTGTCAAAGCACGGCTCGTGACAGTTTTCAAGGGCGTGCTCTACTATAGCCGATTTTTCTTTCTGCCCCAACTTAAAGTATCTTATATGCTCTTTGCGCCTTTCATCGATCGTTCGCAAAGTCTGTCCTATATAGGAAGAGCCACACTCACAAGGAATTTTATACACTCCAGGGGCCCGGAGATTTATACAATCTTTCGGGGTTCGTAATAACTGACGGATCTTAGGCGGGGGCCGAAAGATGGAGCGGATGCCTTGCTTGTTGAGCAGCCTGGCTATTTTCGATGTCACCGCTCCACAGAAGGGCAAAAAGGCACGTGGGGTTTCTCGTTCCCTGTCATCCATTTTGTTTTTGTTTCTTCTTCCGATAATCGCATGTCGAATTTCTTTGGAGCTATAACCATTGGCCATAAACACGCGTTCTAAGTGTCGCAGCTCTTCTTGTAGATGCTGATTGTCGAAAATAGCCAGGCTGCTCAACAAGCAAGGCATCCGCTCCATCTTTCGGCCCCCGCCTAAGATCCGTCAGTTATTACGAACCCCAAAAGATTGTATAAATCTCCGGGCCCCTGGAGTGTATAAAATTCCTTGTGAGTGTGGCTCTTCCTATATAGGACAGACTTTGCGAACGATCGATGAAAGGCGCAAAGAGCATATAAGATACTTTAAGTTGTGGCAGAAAGAAAAATCGGCTATAGTAGAGCACGCCCTTGAAAACTGTCACGAGCCGTGCTTTGACAAGACGACACGCCTCTGCCATGCTAATAATTTTTGGGATAGTGTCGTGAAAGAGGCGATTGAAATCAGAGTTAATAACAATGTGATAAATCAGGATCAAGGACTTAACATAAGTCAAACATGGAGGCCAGTTATTAGACAATTACGAAACACACGGGAGCGGACCATATTTGGGCATAACAACAACCGGAACATGACGTCACCAAGCAGACCCGCCCTCCGCGCGAGTTCCCCTCCTCTCCCGTCCGGTAGCCCTATATAGAGACTACCGCTAGGCAGTTTTAGTTAGTTAAGCAGGGCTTGACAATGGGAGCAGTGCCGGCTCTCGAAACGTCGCCAGTCGACTTTTATTTGACGCGGCTAGAATCCCGAGAGTGTTTTCTACAGTGCTGCTGCCGCGAAAACGTTCACAGGTACTTCACATTATACAGCAAGCTGTCAGAGGTAAAGGTTGGGTTAAGGACATATGAAAATCCCTGCCTAGACAGGCACCTTAACCACTGAGCCACCAGACTGCTCTGTTCCAAACTGAAAACTAATCATGCCACATCTGCTTAGCAATAACAAATACGTGAATAAAATCACAGTTTGGTTACAAACAGCTGAACTGCGTAAAACTGTTATGGGCTTTTTTATATATAATTAATTTTTGATACACAGTTAAGACCAAATTTATGGTTCAAAGCTATATCTAAAAAACAAAATCTGTCTATATATATTCCACAAAAACTGAAAAACTACAGAGCAGATTTTGAGGGGGTTTTCACCACTTAGCTTAGCTTAGGATCAGACTTGAATTGTTTGGCATATGCCTTGTTACATGATACTGGAGCAGTAAATGAAATTTTGAATGTACACCAAGGATGTAATACTAACAATGTTGCATACATCATACTCCACTAAAAATAATATGGCAGCTACCGGTTTCTCTCCTTAAATTTAAGTTATTCACTCTTTAAACCTTGTAAAGTCTGTATTTAACATGAATGCCACACAAAGAAATAATGTAAGTTAATAATATTATGGAAAAAAATCCCTAAAGCTTCTTTGATTCTTGAAGCTACATTCACAGGCCGCACAACTTCAATCTCTGATGTTTGGAAGTGAAATTATATTCACTGTAAGTAATGCATATGTGATGGGTTTTAAGATGAAAGATTACTGTTTAAAGCCTTAAGTGTTGGCATTAAAAGTAGTTTAGGAAAATTATCCTGGATACATGTTCTTCTACTGAAGCTATTTTGGTAGTACTGCATATAGTGACACATTTTGCATTATATACCTGCCAGTTTCTCCTATAATTTAGCATTTATTCAATTTACAATTAATTGTGTTGTTCAATAGTCCGTTTCTGACCGTTTTATAAGTTATTATTAAACGATTTTGCCTCTTACAAATTTACTGAAAAAAATTCAATGTTCCCATTGCTACATGAATGGCTGGGGTTATTTTAACGAAACTTGGTACACATGTTTCCGATACGCCAACTAAAAATATTATAGGAATAAATCAACCACAACCCAACTTCTGTTGGTCTACTATGGTCTAGTCTTTCAAATACATACAGCAAATGGAGTGACTGACATGAAATTTGATTGGCAGGTGCAAAAAATTAAAATCCGTTATGAACTCCAACATTTTTTAACAATTAATCTGTTGATGGGACTTTCACAATAACAAACTATCTATTCAGATTTAGGAAAATTGAAAGCTTAGAATCTACATCTATACTCTGCAATTCACAAATACTGTGGATGGCAGAGGGTGCTAAGCACCAACCCTAATTCAGTGCATTCCAATCTTGAACAGAACGAGGAAAGAAAGAATACATAAATGTATCAGTACAGCATCTTATTTCTCGTATCTTATCCCTCCAGTCATTGCGACCTAAATAGGTTCGCAGAAGAAGTATTTCGTTGCACTCGTAAATTAAAGATTTTCGCATATTCTCCAACAAATTCAAACGAAAACGACATCGTCTGTCTGCCAAACAATCCCAGCTCAACCCACGTATCAGCTCTGTGACACTTATGTAAGGACTGTAACTAGCAGACACAAATCTGCCGTATGTTTTATGATGGTACATTATCTACCTGCAGAACAGGAAATGAGAATGTGTATGGTCTCAATTTTTATTTAGTGTAATATTTCACTAATCTCTGAAACATCACAATGAGACAATTGTAAAATCTTCTTTTACTCTGAGAACGACAACTATCCTATCCTCTCTCCCCCCCCCCCCCCCTGGGATGGTTGGGATGTAAGTCAAAGTTTCTAAAAAGTTTTGTTATTTTCCGGAAAGGTGGGGAGAATTTGTTACACGTTTCAAATTGTGCAGCTAAAATTACTATATGGGAAAATCAGTCTCAAACGTACTGGGCAACTCTGGGTACTCTGTTAGTAATGTGGTAAAATGTTATCATTACGAAAATTAGTAAGCATTCCTGTAGTTTCAATTTGTGACAATTTAAATTTAAATGAAATCATGCTGCTACTGTATACTGTTTATGGGATCAGTATGCTTATGCCCCCAAAGATGGTCACACAAAATTAACAGTTTGAAGTAACCAAAAATCTGTTAACTGATAACCAGAATGAAGCTAATGCCAAGCCTTAATAAAACAGAAATTAGCTGCTTTTGTCTAAACAACAATGAAACAAACTAATAGTCTCTTATAAAAAGAAACAGTGGTTTCTTTAGTCCAAATTGGTACTGCATGGGTAGCATGGTGGCAGCAGATAGAAGTTTCCTCCTTGAATACTACAGGCAGAAGAGGCAGATTTTCAAAGACGCGATGAGAGAGACAAAACAAAAATACTGGGAAGTCTTTGTGAGGGAAAACCTCAGGAACAATCCATGGGGTATTCCTTACAAAATAGCTGCAGGTAAAATCAGGCCTCCCACAATATTATCCACAGTAAAAAGAACAGATGGACGATTAACCACGAATTGGAGAGACTCAGCGGAGGAGTTATTAAAAGTTTTGCTTCCTGATGACAACCCGGAAGAAGAAACAGTAGAACAAGCTACACTACGAAGGAACATGTGGCAGCCCTGCTGGAGTCAAGAGGAAGGAAATAATATTACACCCGAAGAAGTAATAACTGCGATAAACAAAATGAAAAAAGGAAAGGCTCCCGGTCCAGATGGAATTCCAGCCGAGGTCCTGCAGGAGTTAATCATAAAATTAACCCCCGTCCTATGCAGGCTCCTGAACGAATGTCTATATCAGGGTAGAGTTCCGGGAATATGGAAGAAAAGCGAGGTGGTAATTCTGAAGAAAGGAGACGACAAGGATCCTCTACAACCGAAATCATACCGGCCGATTTGTTTATTGAATGTGCTTGGCAAAGTTCAAGAGAAGATTCTATGCAAAAAATTACAAAGCCACCGGGAGGTTCAGGGAATGAATCCTAGTCAATATGGATTTAGAACCGGGAAGTCGACAGAGGATGCCATAAATCAGTCGATGGAAATAATTTGTAGCAGTACAAAAAACTACGTAGTAGGCTTATTTATTGATATTTCGGGAGCCTTCGACAATTTATGGTGGCCCGCTCTGTTTGAACGGCTGAGGGAGATTGGTTGTCCAAGAAGATTATTTTACACCTTCAGGGACTATTGCAGATTTAGAACTGCTTCCTTGAGATGCCAGAACTCGTTCATCACGAAGATACTTACTAAAGGATGCCCGCAAGGTTCCGTTTGCGGTTCCATATTCTGGGATATAGGGATGGAACCAGTGATTGAACTATTACAAAGAATACCTGAACTTCTAGGTCTAATAGCTTTTGCTGATGACATTTTACTACTCGTGGAAGGAGCAACAAGAGCAGAAATTGAGTACAATAGTAATCTAGTACTTAACTGCCTTAGCCAATGGTGCAGTAAAGTCAAACTGAGTTTAGCACCACATAAAACAACATTTATGTTGCTCAAGGGCAAGCTGACTCGAAAACCAACTATAAGAATTGACGGTAAATCAATTCGTAGAAACCCAGTGTGCAGGTACTTAGGCATTCAATTGGATGAACGTTTAAACTTCGAATCCCACTTAGAGATGACAATAGCAAGAGCAGTGGCGGTCATGAATAAAATCATTAATATTGGCCAACGAAAATTTACTGTTCCAGTCCAAACAATAAGACTATACCATGACGCAATTTTATCCTCTTTAGTGGGCTACTCAGCAAGTGTGTGGGCAAAGCATCTAAGAAAAGTAAAACTAAAACAGCGAGTCAGACGTGTCCAACGAGGAATACTTTTAAGATTGACAGGAGCGTACAGAACCGTGGCAACAAATTCATTAACCGTTGCCATTGGTGTATGGCCACTGGACCTTGAAGTAAGGAAACGGGGCGCCATATACTGGCTCAGAAAAGGGAAACAAGATAAGGTAGCAGAAATTGTAGGCAGCGAAGTAACATCGGAGACGCACATTCGGAAGCTTCTATTGGCGGAATGGCAACAAGAATGGAACAACAGTGAAACAGGTCGAAGAGCATACGATATGTTCCCATCCGTAGAGGAGAGGCTAAAGTTGAAGTACCTTCAACCCACTCCCGGATTGGTACACTACATTACAGGTCACGGGCCATACAATAGCTGGCTCCGAAGTCGAAATATTGTGGACTCGGACAGGTGCGAATGTGGTGAAGAGAGTACGCCGGAGCACGTGGTATGGGAGTGTGAAATAACAGCCAGTTTGAGAGAACACCAACAAGCTCGGCTGCAAGGTAGGAGCATATTTGACATTCTGCGCGACGAAAGTTTGTGGCATTTGCTGGACGAGGCAGCTGATCTAGCCTCAAAATTTTGGAAGGAGAAATTTATAAAAAGAAAAAATGCCGAGCGAAATCAAAGGCCACAGATAGCAGAAGAGGAGAACCCAATTACACCGGATTGACGGAAGATATCCCACGACAATGAGCAACATCAATCGTCGGAGGAACTTCAGTGTGCTCCAGAGAGGCCGTCTTCTGAGCGACAGCTGGGGCCGTCTTGGTATTCCAGGAGGTCAACTCTTGATGGCCTGGGCGGCTGACTTTGCTGCCGGTTCCAGGGGACTCTGCCTTTGGAGCGCACACAACACCAAGAAAAATGAACAATAGTGGACCGAAGTGCGGCTGTGACAATTGGTGGTGGTAATAGTAGAATTAGTAGTATCAGTAATGGTTTTAGTAGTAGCAGTAGTAATGTTAGCAGTAATATTAGGGACAGTAGTAGTAGATTTAGTAGTGGTGTGGTACCCATTCTGTTTAATAACAGTAGATGTAGTAGTTATTGGAAATTGAATCAAAATTTTCTTTCATTCATTGTTTATTTGTTAATATGTTTTATATATATATATATATAAGATACAAACATATGTAAATGTAAATGAGTGAAAATAAGGGCCCAGATTAGATACTAGGTGCTGGGCTATGTTGCATATGGAAAATAAATAAATAGATAAATGGGTAGCATCAGCAAATGTTCTATCAAATTCAGCTTCTAGCCTTGACTATTCTCCAAAGCAGAATACTGTGCTTCCAGTTTACCTAAATAGCAGCCACATAAGGAAAGTAGAGACTAAACTGAAATCTGCAATGATAATGATCACAGGAAGCAGAAAGTTTACACCATTACATTGGCCACTGAAACTTAGTCACATACCTGCACCAGACATATATATATAAAAGGCTCTTGTCCAGGAGTAGTTTAAAATTATAATACCTGCTCTACATTTACACTGTAATACTTCTCCTCAGGTTTGTTTAAAATTCTTGGAAACCACTCACCAAAGTTGAAGGGAGGAGGACAACAGCATCATCATTAATAATAATATATAAAAAAAAAAATGCAAAACAAAGTTTCGACATAAACACTGTATATAAATATTAGTTATACTTGCAATAGATGTACCAGGGTGAGGAAGGTCAGTATTATCTGATAGTGAGACCCAAGGTGTGTCTGGTATCCAGTATGTGTTGGTAGTTGGTTCCAAGTTAACTGAATAGCATGGCTCTATAATGGATTTTCTCTTTGATAACAATTAATGTTGCCAAAGCACACTGGGAAGGAAAATTCAAATCAGGATTTCTCTATCAGACACAGTACCATACCAATAGGGATGTCAACACCTGATTTTTACAGAAAATTTGTAATCAGTGATACTGGAGAATTTTTTGTTCATTAATTGGAAATAGTAATCTCAATGCTTATTTTTTGGATATTGGTAATTCTCTTATCAAGTTGCACGATTTGTCACTGCAAGTTGTTGTCAAACTACTGAGAATTAGTTTACATGGCTTTAAAGCAAACAAAAAGCTTTTCTCCACCCAAATACAAAAATTACTGAATTCAGACACACAGGAATATTTTTTGGTACTCTGTTTGCTATGAACTAATCAATGAATTTCAGAAACAACACTGATGGCTTAGTGAAAACTTCAGACAACACATACTTTCCAAAAGACATTAGACTTCTTGTAGATGTATCAGTAATACAGTAGGTATAAGGGGAGTTTTGTGGCATTATACTTATATTTATTCACCAACTGAGCATTACTGTATACAATAGACAGTGAAAAATAAAAATTGGGTAGGGTACTTAACAGTAAAAAGAAAATTATGAAACCTTAATTTACAATGATAGAATAAGTTGTAAGGATACCGAAAATCAACTTTATTTGTTGGATGGGAGTTAAAAATATATTATTTTTAATAAAATAAAAATGCAGGAAGACAGCTGTTAGTTATGTGAAATGAAACGCAGATCAGAGAGCATGACATCACATATCAGCTTGTACCAGTTTAGCTGCCATGTCTTAAAATCATTCCGTCACATATTTAAGTTTTGTGTTCTGGTTATAAATCAATTAAACTACTTCTGTTTGAAATGGAAGTTGTATTTATCAATTCGAATAACTGTAATTTGCCCAGAATTAAGGTGATGATGCTGGGATTTTTTTTTTTTTTTTTTGCATCCAACAGTGTCCAGGTACAGTATATCTATTCTGTTATACATAATATCTTATAATGATAAAATGTTAGAATATAAGGTATTTTAGAAGAGTGTGTTTGTGAAGTGTTTTACTTAATACAAATCTGTAATTTGTGATTTTAATCAGGGAATCTACATTTTTAGTAGTTTAGAATATTTAATTGTAATATTTTAATTTTTTTAATATGATTCTTGCTATGCAGAAGATTATGTCAGTTGTTAGGCATTAAAGTAATTACTATTTAAAAAAATCCTCGAGTGATTTCTTCAACTATTTTCTGCCATGTTAAAAGTCTGATTAGGTTCATTTGACGTTATATTTCCAATAGTAACATGCTTAACATAAAAGTTTAAAGCTTTTTGTTTCTGTATTAGTGGTTGAACACGTTGTTCTATAGCTAGAAATTTATTTTAAACATATTTTCCAAAAAGGCAAAAGTGTTGTATTATTCAGATGAAAATATTTTTTGGTATTTGTTGAAGCGTATGAAAACTTAAAATAAATGTTCACTAAGAGATTCTTCAATTGCCGTCATTCTTTGTTTATTGAGCATATATACACTCTTTCTGTATTGCCAAATGTTATTTTTTTTTTGTTTTCCTATCTGGCTGACACTCAAATTTTGTTGGAATACATCTAATTTTATGAGTACTTTTCAGACTGATCACATTATATGATACTCCATGTGATTATATTGTAATTATCTGTAAATATATTTAATTGAACAGAATTTAGGTCTAGTGTATCAGCACCTCCAACCCTTTGTACAGAATTACTCTGTGTTTATAAAAGATATACTACATTTCCTTAAATTTCTATCCATACTCTCCACTCCTCTACCACCCAACTCATTTTTGCTTATTGGTTTACTCCTCATCTACATTTAAGTTGTCAGAGGCAGGAAAGGACTGAAAGCAAGGAACAGAAAGGAATTAGACCATGGTATTTTGACAGAATTTACCTTCACCTGGAGTGATTTTGGGAAACCATGGAAAAACCAAATCTGGAAGGCTGGACAGGGGATTCAAACCATGTATTCCTGAGTGAGAGGCCACAGTATTACTGCTCACCCACCATGCTGTCTCATCACTATAGATGTCATTTCCTTGTTCACAAACATAACTAACATAAGGTTTGGAAATTTTGTGTGTAGCAGAATTTATTTGACACAACACCTCAGGAAAACATGTGGTTATAAACAATTGTAACTATGATACCATTTTAGAACATACTCTATGTTCAGTATCCCCATCAGCATCTCCAATTCCTGGGACATTCACTTCTGCCTTCACTCGAGCGAAGGACATCTGAAGAGAGGCACGTTCCTGTGCCCATGCTATCCTTTCAGCAACAAGTTTTGCTTCTGAATTCCGCTTTTCAGCTTCAATTAACTGCAAAAGTAAATAAAAAAATATTACTAATTAGCTGATACACCAACTCTAAAAAGGTGTTTTGTCATTGATTAAAAAATATATATATATTTTTTTCTAGTGACATTTACCTTTGCATGAGACTTTGACTTTTCTAGTTTAACATGCAAATCCTTAATTTGCTTCTGCAATAGCTGCCGTTCTTCAAGAAGTTGCGAAATCCTATTGGTTAGGTCAGAATTGTCTTTCACATGCTGCTCCAACATTGCATTTACATTCTAGAAGCAAAGGCATGAAATATTTTCAAATAAAATACTAATATATCAGAACAAGTTCAAAAAAAATATTGGAAGAATTATGTACTAATGAATTCTTAAAAAGGGTAGAAATAAGGGGAAACATAATGGGCAAATTTATTATATAAAAAATCATGTTTACATTATATAAAAAGGGTTATTCTTATTTATTTTGCATCTTATTTGAGTTGAATTGAATTGAATTGAATTTTATTTGATCCATGAAGTCATAATTTGTGACATAGGACAAGTCATCAGTAATTACAATAAGCATTACAATATAATTTTTTCACACAATATAGGATTACATATCATTATTATAATTATCATACTTAAAATTGCACAGTCAATACATACTCGTATGTTCAACTGAAGTTAAATTAATATTTCAATATTTTACAAGTTACAATACAAAATAATTTAATCATATTTGTTCATTTCTCGAGTGTTCATAAATTCACTAACACTATAGAAGCTATTGACTAATAAAAAATTTTTTAGCTTATATTTAAAATTATGAAAATTTGATATTTGTTTTATGTTTTCAGGAAGAGAGTTGTACAGAATTTTAGGTTGGTAGAGTACACTATTTTGGTATAGAGCTTTCTTGTGCCACTCTATATGAAAATTATTCCTATTCCTTGTTTCGTGTTTATGTATTTCCTTATTTAGCGATGCATATTCCTGATGTGTTTTCAGGAAGCAGATACACTCAAATAAGTATATAGATGGTAGAGTCAGTATTTTTAGTTCTTTAAAAATATCCCTGCAGGATTCTCTACGTTTCATACCTTTCATGATTCTTATAGCTCTCTTTTGAAGTATGAATGCCTGTTTTGCATGTGTTGAATTTCCCCAAAAAATTATACCATATCTTAATAAGCTATGCATATATGAATAGTAGGCACACAGCATTGTTTTCAAAGAGCAGCAATCTTTAAGCATTCTTAAATATAACAACATTTGCTTAACTTCTTATTCAGTGATTCAACATGTTTGTCCCACTTTAAATGTTCATTCAACCATATTCCTAAAAATTTTGTGTCATGTATTTGTTTTATATAGGTGTCTCCTATCTTCACTAAATTACTACTGTTATTTTTGTTTATTATATGAGTGAAACTAATCCATACTGTCTTTTCATGATTTACAATCAAGCAATTGTCATGGAACCATTTTTCCACTTCTTTTGTTGTTGCAGTAATTTTCTGTTGTAGGTCAACTTCATCCTGCCCTTTTATAAAAATATTAGTGTCGTCTGCAAACAATACCTCATCAGCTGTTAATAAATGATTTGGTAAATCATTTATATATATAAGAAATAGTAAGGGTCCTAAGACTTAGCCTTGTGGTACTCCGTGGTCAACTTTCTGATACTCTGAAAAATATTCTTTACCATCATGACATACTTTTACTCTCTGGTACCTGTTGGAGAGATATGATTTAAACCAATCATATGCTTTGCCACGAATACCGTATCTGTACAATTTTATTAATAAGAGGTCATGCCTAATAAGATCAAAGGCCTTGGACAGGTCTAAGAATAACCCACTGTTTATTTCACCCTTATCCACTGCACTGAGAACAGTATTCAGAAAATTGTAAATGGCTGTTTCTGTGGACCTATTTTTCCTAAACCCATGTTGTGAATTGCTAAGTATTTTGTTTCTAGTGAGAAAATCAGTGAGCCTTTCATACATTACTCTTTCAATTATTTTTGAAAAGCCAGGTAGTAGAGACACAGGTCTGTAGTTCTTTATGTTATATTTGTCATCCTTTTTGTAAAGTGGTGTTACTGTTGAATACTTTAGTTCTGTTGGGAATATTCCTGCACTAAAGGAATCATTAATAATATCTGTAAGCTGGGAAACAATGTATCCTGAGCTGAGTTTAATGATTTTGTCTGGGATCCCATCAATACTGCAGGACATTTTATTTTTTAATTTAGAAATAGCATTTCCTACTTCTGTTATAGTAACTGGATATAGAAACATAGTTTTTTCATTCATGGGGACATTTATATTACCATTTCTACTGCACATCTCATTGGTGAAATTTTTTGCTATGTTTGTGTAGTGTTTACTGAAAATATCTGCAATCTTTTTTGGGTCCTGAATAATTTTTCCTTCACTTTTTATAACATATGAATTATTTTTTGCTTTAAAATTGCCTTTGCTTTTATTTATAATTTTCCAAATGGATTTAATTTTATTTGAGCTCTTGGAAATATATGTATCATTTGTCTGCTTTTTTGCTGCTAATATTACTTTTTTGAAAATTTTTCTATAGCATTTTACATGTGACTTTAAATTTTTGTTTTGTTTGGCTAATTTGTTTAAAATTCTAAGATTTTCTGCAGAATTTTTAATGCCCTGGGTTATCCACGTGATTTGATTGCTTGTAATTCTAACTCTTTTTAATGGGAATGCAACTTCAAAACAATACTTATAATTAGACATAAAACAATTGAACTTATCATTTAAAGTCCTACTATTATGCATTCCTTCCCCCCACTTCATATTTTGAAGCATGTAGTTGAAGGTCATGATATTATCATCATTAAAGGACCTCCTCTGCACATACTTTTCACCAGTCCTGCAAGATTTGGTGAATATGTTCTTTACAGATAATTTAATAGCCAGATGATCAGAGTAAAAGCAAAATAGGTTACCCCTTCAACAAAAATCTATGCCATCAATATGATAGTTGATTTCAATCTTAAAATCATACAGCAAAATAAAAGGTACATTTTATGTGGAATATGAATCATATAGAGGAAGCTTTGCCAATAATGATGGTTTGTCTGAGAATGAGAATTTTTTTTTCTCCAATATTGTTATTTGAACTTATTATCTACCCAATAGACATCTTATCACAGAGTACCCAAACCTAGCATCATATTCTGCTGACCTAACTGAAATGTGATGCCAAGAAAGTATCTGATAAAAAAAATAGTGCCAGGAAAAACTTGTTGACCCATTTTGAAACCACACTTCACAGAACATCAAAAAGGAGATGTTATACATATCAAAGATTCAAAAGATTTTCAGCAGTTTCTGGAGGAGGCTTAAATAGAATATATGTTGGGAAAAAGTAAACAATTCATGATGACTTGTTTCTTTGACTTTATTTCCCAAAGTTCAAACACATGCTTTTCAATACCATTTTTATTTCATAGTTATATCTTTTAGAGTAAGTAAAGTAAAAGGTACTAGGAATTCTAAAAAGTTATTAAATGACATTGGAATTCTGCATTCATATTCCTCAAACAACATTAACTTTCAAAGACAAAATTTGAACCTTCAAACTGAACTGACACTTTATGACACAATAGTGTCTATAACTTTCACATTAACATTGAAACACCTGTCAACAGAACTTATAAGGAAACATTGGAAAACATTAATAAACGTGGGGGTAATTCATAAAATCTGAGCTCAGAATCATCAAAAAAAGAATAAGATAAGAGAAAGAAGGTCACAATAATGTGAAAAACCAACAGTATAGTATGAAGATAGAAGAAACACTATGAACTGACTAATTGTCAACCATTGGCTTACACTTACTATACAACGTAAGAAGAGAATAATACATGCTTCTTCCCATAGTCACCATCGAGATAGTAAGGAATCATGTTTTCACTGCTCAGAAAAGAAAGCCTATTTAACTAGTGCAGCCATGGGCTTTAAAGAAACACTATAATATATTGGGCGCAGTATAATGGTTCCCATATTCAAATATCACATCTGATGAATCAGATGTCCATTTTCTGCATTATAAAGCATAAATTTTACAAACAAAATATAAACTTATGATAAATAACACACTTTGAACATACATGGTGGCATTTAATTTTCCCCACTATAGAATCTCATAAAAAAAAGCATTAATTGCAGCATATTGTTTTCATACATGATCTGTGATTATGTTATTGACGCAATGAGATGTACTGGTTTTTGTTTTCAGATGTTCATTTCCTGTAAATTGAATCATCTATAAAAAAAATTGGCATGAAATATAAAATGTTGTATTGCAGCAACAAGTTTTCGTTCAACAGTTCTGCCAAATTTAAATATAAAATATTTTTATGTTTCCACAGAGAAATGAACAATTCATTAATGAGTATACCACTCCTTCCCACCGTTTCCCCACTCCTTTCCAGTTTTTACCTTCAACTTGAGAACAACTGGCTCAGGAACTTCAATCCCAATTTGGAGAGAATGCAGCCGATGAGCAACTTCACCCTCTCGAAGACGAGATTCTGCCAGCAATCGCTGTAATTCTGAATTTTCATGCTGCAACTGAGCCAGTTCCTCACCCTGAATATCAACATTCCTATCAGTGGAGAGCTGTATTTCAAGATCTGCTATTTTTTGTCCCAAGTCAAGCTGAAAACAAAATATACTTCATGTTATTTCAGATACAGAAGAAAACAAAAATTAATAAATTTTAAAATAAAACAAAACAAATTAAACTCACATGTTGTGAATGGGCAAGTTCCAATAGTTGATGTGCTCTGTCTGCATCTTCACAGGCAGTGATGTATTTTTCTTGGCGGTTTGTATCAGCTTCCTGAATTGCACTTACTTTCTTTCCTAATCCCTCAAGTTCCAATCTTTGTATGCTCACCTGCTCACGAGCTGCAATTATCTGCAAACATGAAATAAATAAGTGAATAAATTAAAAAAACACACACACATCAAACTGCCTTCGGAATGTGCACACCTACTGAGCCTCAGAGACATTTTCTCCAACATGAATAAGGTATAATAACCGAAATATTGTGTATATTTGTGTGTTCATAATATATGTTCTTCTCCCATCGGAGCCTTCAACTTTGGTGAGTGATGAGTCATTTTCCCTTTCCTTGAAATTTATACTGCCTAAAGCAGTTTGGTTTTTCCTTAGTTTAATTACTGATGTAAATTATTTCAATACATGAACTGAGTGCCATTATAATATGAAAATTAATTTTGGAATCACATTTATATCAACATACATTGAATGTATTAATGTGTATGTGGTTAAATCTTTCATTTTCATGCAGAAATATTAACACCAGTCTTTACAGCAGAGTGAATGACGCTATTAAAAATTATTTACATTACGAGCCAGAAATCTGCATTCAAACTGTCATTTTTAGCAGCTTTAAAACAATGACATTTTAACACACTGATAAATGCAGCAGTATCTTAATTGGTTCTTAATTGCATTCTTGTTTATTAGTGGCTTTTTGTTTATTTACATTTGTTCGATATTTCATTATATTCTCTGACTGCTGTTATAGTGAGAAAAGAAATATTTCATCATGTTTATATCACAATACAGTACATATATTAATGCACCTGCAATATTGATGCAGATGGATTCATTATATACTCCGAGTACTGTTATGTTATAAAAAGAAATTTGTAATTACATTTATATCACGATGCAGAACATGTATTAATGGGGGTGCAAATAAAAGCTTTGATTTTCATGAAGAAATATTAGCAATGGTCTTTACAGCAGAGTTAATTAAGCTTTCGAAAAATTAAGATATGAGTCAGATAATCTCCATTAAACCTGTCATTTTTTAATACACCTAAAAGCAAGTTGATAATGAATATGCATTCAACCAATCACTTTAGTCAGGCTTAAAAGCTAGTACTAATGAAAACTGTCAAAAATGTTTGGGAGTAGTTTACATAGTCATTCAAGTTGTAATTAACATGGTGTTCATGAAAGCACCTTATTAATTACAAATAATAACTACAAATCATGTGCTTTATGCTGCAACAAGAATATTCTAGTATAGGTGCCATTTTAACCTGAACAGAATCTCTGCTAATACTGCCACTACAAATTGATATGATGTAGAACCATCTAAACACATTAAATGCATCACAAACTACAATTCGTGAAATAAAGACATTTTCTAGATCCGGACTCCTAGTTTGCACAGATAAATGATCACAATTAATTTCATCACATACATTCAGTATGAACTGCAACTGAACTAAACTAGTGCAATCATAAATTCACTGTATCACAGTGTAAACTCTTTAAATTTTCAATAATTTTTATTTGTTTATCAGAATAACTTGGAAAAAGTTCCTATTTACTGTACAAATGCAATATAGTATCATCGTTTGTCCACTCAAGTGCGAAAGAAACATCAACTATAGGAAACACAGTATCAAAAGAAGTGGAAGTAAAAATGGGACTGCCACTGGATAGACTATTGGAACAATTGCTATTCAGCATACTAATAAATGATTGTGTTGATGGTTTACTATCAGAAGTTAGGTTGTTTGCAGATGATATAATGCTATGTAAAAAGATCAAAGTGATAGAGGACTGTGAACAGCTGCAGGGTGATCTGGACAGGATATATAGCTACTTTGGCAAACATGGGATAAATATAAATGCAAAGAAGAGACATCCTAATAGAAACACAGATAAAAAACCACAGGTTGATTAGGATTATAAGATGGGGAAGGAATTGCTTGTAGAAGACTTGAAAAGTATATATCTTGGCATAATCTAATATTATAAAACATTTGTTTGGTCACTTTCTGTCAAGCCATGTCGTCACACTATGACCTTGGGCTATGACGTCATGCTTTTCGTCTTTTTTTGTCTAACTTACGATCAGGGAAGTTGTTCTAGATTAAAGACATTATTTAATAACAGTTCTATTTAGCTAAGCATTAGTAAATAAATTAACTGTCATAACACTGAAAGAAAATTATGTATTCCATTTAAATTAACAAAATAATTATTAGTTGCTTATATTTATTTAATATTCATTGTTGTAAAAGTATTTGTTAAAATCTTTGGCCATAGATATGTAAGATAAACCCTTTAATTTTCATTTAGCAATGATTAGATTGTTCTTATAACTGGTACTTGACTTTAAAGTAGAGGGCATGAGGAATTGTTTTCATGAATCCCTGTTACTTAAATCATTACTTCATTTGAATAAAAGTTGTTACACATTGATCACAATTTTATACAGCCTAGACTACAATTAAATCTAATATTAACTGGTGTGATGTAATTTGTTAACATTTAAAAAAAAATTCTTTTGCTTTCTACTGATGACATGTTTCAGCCGTATATAACTGCATTAGCCATTCAACCGTTGTAATATTGATTTAAATCACAGATAACAAAAAAGGCAGATGCATGAAACCAAGAAGATTTTTGATTTATCTTATGTCATGATGCGTTATTGCCACCAAATTGTGATACATTACAGGTATTAATATGCTTGTGATTGAAGTATTGTTTCTCTGATGACAAGTTTAGCTTAGTATGCGGTTAGGTTGAAATGCAACCTGAACCAGGATGGCAAAGGAAACTTTTGCTACAGCACAAGGCACTAGGAATTACACTGAGCTTTATTTTATAACAATTCTATTTATTTACATAATTGTTAAGAAATGAATTGCCAGAAAAGTATTGGTATATTAATTATCACTTGAATTTTTTTTTTTTTTTTACTGACTTTGGCTTGAATGAAAGAAGTTCCAAATTGATCGCGATCCAGGAGGCCTCAACCGCAATTAAAACTAATATTACGTGGCATAAGGTAAGTTGTTAAGACTTATTTTTTGTATCCTTTGTATTCACTGGGTCATTGTTTCAACCGCATATAAGGTGTATCATGTGTTAAAATACTGATCTTCATCATAGATAATAAGAAAGAAAGATGTAAGAAAACATGACGATTTTGGATCAAGTTTACATCACGATGCATCTTGACATTGACATGCGATGCAGGAAATATATTAAACTTTTTGCCACAGCACAAAGCATGGGAAATTACATCAAGCTTTATTTTATATCACTTCTATTTCGTTAAGCAACTGCAAACAGATTAATTACCAAAACACTCCACTAAACCCATCATTTTTGATGGGCTTTGAGGCTAGTACAACTGGGCAAGACACATTGGACTGGTAGTAGAAAATGATTTCAAAATCCTTCATTTACTGGAGTGATGATAGGATATTTTAGAGAAATTATGAAATTGGAACAAAAAACTTTTGTCAGACCATTGCTTGAATATGACTGTGTAGTATGGAACCCACATTTTGGGTTTCAAATACAGGAGTTGGAGGGAATGTAAAGCAGCTAGATTGGTTTGACGAAATTACCACAGGACCCTGTTAGTAACAGATATGCTAAAGGAACTGGATTAGGATTCATTGGAAGACAGGAGAAGGGTGAAGAGAGTACTGGAACTGCAGAAGGCTTATGTTTGTGATGGGGTTTGGAAGGATATTGGTCGAAGAATTAGGAGTAGTGATTGGAAGGGAAAAGATGACCAGGGGTACAAGCTGGTATTCTATTTCAGGAATAAGGGAGTAGGAAAAATTTCTTTTTTGTGTAAGGATGTCAGGGATTGGAATAAATTACCAAGGAAAGAAATAAATAATTTACAAAAATGCTGAAGGAATTTAAAATCATATTTTGTCAATAGCTAAAGTAGATGGGGAAAGAAATTTTAACATGTTAAGTACATAAGATAGAAATTAAAATGGATAATGAGATGATTAGGGAAATTGCCACTGTAGCCATGCACTCCACCACAATTCATTCAATTCAATACTTCATGTATGACACTATTTGTATTTTCAGAATGATGTCCTCTCCTTACAAACTTAAAGAAATAAAATATGGGCCTAAACAGTATTGAGGTTATGATCATTTCTTCCTCCAATGTTAACATAGTACCTACCATAACAAATGCTGCAGATTTTAAGTCAGCTCTTAAATTATCAAACTGTGAAAACCCAATCAAAATTTGTTTGGTAGTTTTTGTATGAGCTTTAACAAACAAACACACAGAATATGGTCCACAAAAGATTCATTATAAGTAAATAATAAAGGGAAGGGAAATTAACCCATCACATACCAAAGTTGATGGCTGCCATGAGAAAAAACACCTAAGGCGGACACTCAAATACAATATTTCAGTCGTATAGTAGAGAAATGGGCCATTTGGTTTTGGACATGCGTGCATACAGAACGTCATACAATGACTGGCTAGACAGTTGGAGAAATGGTGGGGGAATAGCTAAGGAGTAGACTATCAATATATCGGCAATATCTGAGATAATATGTTGCAGGTGATGGTAAAATGAATATATATATCAAGTGTACCAAGTACTGACACGAAAATTTATTACAAGTTAAAATATATAAGTAGGGGAAAAATTAATTCAATTAAATAGTGATAGGTTAAGTGGTTGGATTTTATCAGTGGTTAAGGTCAGGGAGTTGTCTGGTATTCAGGATATTCTGGTTCGCTAGTTCCTATCTCCGGAGTTCTGATGGAGAAGTGCTATCGGGGAAAACTCTGATCACTGTCACAGTAAAGCAATCACTGAGATTGTTGTAATAATGGCTATTGGGATGTTCTGGTATTGGAAGGTACAAGTTGTGGGAATGGACTGTTTGTCTGTGGCCATTCATTCTAACTGTGAATTGTTGTGTGGTGGGGCCTATAAGTTAAGACACATTCTACAAAATTTATCTGTGTGTTGCAGTTCTGTAATGTGTGTTTAATTATCTTTAGCTTTGATTGAATAGAATTATGGAGAACATGAACACGCCATGATCTTTCAATTTCTGTTATTGCTGAACTATATGTATATAAAAACCTTCGTGTTTTTATGACTCAATCAGGCTGAAATTTTGTGAAGACTACATTACAACACGTCAGCGTTTTTTTTTTTTTTTAATTTGATTACAATGGAGTATGACACAATGCATCTAGTACATTGTACATCACTCATGGTGAAAAAGTAATACTCAGTCGAAGTCCCTAAAAGATATATAAATAAATAAATAAAATATCTTGGATAAATGAAAGGCATGTAAGGCACTAACAACTGTGAGCTATCAAACAGGAAAATTATAACCTACTTGCTTTTCAAGAGCCTCTTTCTGCTTCAGCAATTGAGTCACATCCGATTTCAATTTGAAAATCAGAGATTTTTCAGATTCAAGCTTTTGTTGCCACTGTTTCCTTTCATCTGAATGAGCCTTCTGCAGTTCTATGAGTTTGACATGGTCTTGTTTCATCGCTGTTTCTAACGAGTGACATTTGTCCTGAGAAGGAAAAACATTTCCAAAATCAATAGATTTTGTTCATATATAATTATTTAATCTGAATTTGACACAATATTTAGTATATTGTGTCAGTACTGCAACATATGAATTTATGATGACAATCAAGAATAAAAAACATAATTCACATTAATTAAGGAGCTGAAATTTAAGATTCTTATTATTATATTAGATACTTATTTTGATTATTATAGTAGTGACACTGTGTGAGCAGAAATGCTATAGAAAAACACGAACATTAAATAAATTATTTCTGAGTAAACATTTCAAATAAACTCATGAAAATTAAATAAAAACTAAATTGATAGGTGTTTAAGATTGACTTAAATTGAAGCATACACAAATATTTGCAACAAAAATAATAGTACTACATTCATCATAGAATCACAAAATTAAATTACAAGTATACAGACTCTTCCTAATCGAGAGAAATTACAGTAACAACAATGTTCTCTAAACCTTACAAGGCTATTGTATCAATTAAAGTTTCAAATATTATATAACATCTGGACCCAAAAAAAGACATTATTTAGATACATCTACTAGATATGTTCCAAAAATAACTACTTAATTTTTTAGTTTTTGTTACTTAACATGTACATTTTTGGTTCTTGTTTCTTTCTCAGTATACTACCCAAATTCACATAATTGTATAATTGGTAATAACAGTCCTAGAAAACTTCTTCTAAAATGTCTTTCAATGACTGTGACAAATTTAGGTGTCATCAATGCTATAAAAATAGTGTCCTTATGGCACCGATTTTTACATTGGGAATGATAAAGTCACAGCTAGTCAGGTCTGAGGAGTAGGTAGGCTGGAGGAGAACAGTCATACAGTTTTTGGCATATAACTGACAATGCTCAGAATGTAGGCCTATTATTGTGAAAAAGAAAATAAGTTTTTTTGTCTCTACTATTTATCTTTTTCAGTCAAAGTTTAGTGGCATGCCCCTATTGAGATCCCAATCTCTTCTCCAAATCTTCTAACAGTCAGATGACCATCTGAATACATCAGATTTATTATGTTCTGCATGTCATTGACATCAAGGTCATTAAAGGCAGGAAGGAATTTGGTCATGGTCTCTGTGAAGGAACCATCTATGTATTCACCTGGAGTGATTTGTGGAAAAAACAGTGAAACAAAAGTACTAAAGGAAATAATGGACACGAATAATAAAAAAAAAGGTGTAATTTGGGAGATTGTGATGAACTTAATGCTGCCAATGATAACTAAGATGTCATGTCTCCATGTAATAAAGATAAAAGTTGAATTATTCATCAACCATTTTTGAACAGCAACTTCTCCACAGTCACTTCAACGTACAGTTAAACAATACAGCAGAGCATCGATAATCTGAACGTCAATTATATGAAATGTCAATTATTTGAACAACTATTTTAATTTTTTAAATCTAGTTACAGATTCTGCACTATTTTACAGAAGCACCAACTTTGTTCTTATTAACAGATTTATAATACAGTACACCTTTGCACATATTTTGTTTTGAAATTCCTCTGACAAAGAACTAGGTACAAAGCGTTTGTTATTGAATTATCGCCGTAATATCCTGGTGACCAATCAGACACTGGCTTTGATGCTGAATGTTTGTTCAGTAACCATGATGTGACAGCAATAATGCTTTCAATATGCCAGTAGTTTTGAGTTTCTTTAAGAAATCTGAAATGAGACACGTTTATCTCGCGCCTTTGTTTTGATTTGCCAAATTGGTGAGTTCTGTTGACTTTAGTATCTTATAACAGCATTATATACCTAAAACAGCATCACATTCATCTTCTAAAAGGAAGCATAAGCATTTCCAACATGAAGCAAAATAGGAGACTTATTTTGCTTGGTATATGTAAAATTATAATGCACCTAATGTAATTTTAAAGCAAAAATAAAAATTATACCACCAAATCAGAAGGCGGGAGGATAACAGCGAAATTATATAAAACATTTACTTATTCACTTTCCTTCAAAACTCATTCTTTCGGCATTTATTAGTAATGACTTTATTTAGTATACTCTTGTTCCACTTCATTTACTACTTTTATTTAGATATTCATGCAGTAATTATAATCATAACCAATCAAGTTGTTTTCCCTGTCGCTCCAAATCAGGAGAGTGCCAAACATTCTTGTGATGAACACAAATTCTCAAGGCTCGATTCAAATACGTTTTTTTTCGTTACATTGAATTTGAACATCTTCACTGTTATCACAGTTTATAAAAATAGTATTGGCACAATATTATCCCAGAATTTTTTTCAACTTGTAATTTAAAATAAAATTAAAAACTTAAGCAATTTTGAACATGATAATGCCTTCCTTACCTTTGCATGTGACTAAAAAAAATGTTTCAAACATTACGTTTAACTGCTGCACACTAAACATGCTCAACAATTAAATAATGAACAATGTACAATGTACAATGCACAGGGTGTTGATGAAAAATTTGATTCCTTTCTCAGGAGTAGTTTTTGATAAAGCACTCTGGCCATTTGATCTGGGTTTTCCCGGATCACTCCAGGCGAACGCTGGGATGGTTCCTCACAATAGCCGATGGGTGCCTCCTGCCATATCCCTTCCAAACCATTATCCTTCTGGGTAGGTGCAATGCACACTCCGCCACACACTTTTAGTGAATTGTGGAGTAATAATAATAATAATACAATTTTCAAAGGAAGTTTCAAAAAAAAGTGAAAGTTGTCAATACTCCAAACAATGAACTGGGTAAGGGACAGATAACAAAGGGTATTAGAGTATCTTGTAAAACAAAAAGGGACCTTTACTTAAAAGTAAGAGAATCATATTAGAGAATTCAGGCAATAAGATGAAAACTATATGGAATATAATAAAAACTGAAACAGGAAAATTTGTAAATCACTCTAAAGACATAAAAATAGAACAAAATGGATCAGTTCATAGTGAAGTAGGGGAAGTTTGTGAAATATTTACTAAACAGTTTACTTCAGTTTCAGAGAAATTAGGCATAGAAAAGCAATCCTCACATAATTCCCTAAGGCTTCTTCACACTGCTTTCCCAAATAGATTTGTGGAAATGCAATTTCGAACAGTAACAGTCTCAGAAATAAGTAAACAATTAAAACCTAAACATTCTTCCAGCTATGACAATATTTCAAGCAAATTACTAAAAAGATGTTCAGATTGTATCAATCGTGTACTTGCCCACATTTGTATTGAATCCTTAATGCAAGATGTGTTTCCAAATAGACTAAAATATACAGTTGTAAAACCGTTGTTTAAAAAAGGAGAAGCAACATATGTAGATAACTATCATCCCATTTCATTACTTTCAGGATTCTCCAAGATTTTTGAAAAAAGTCATGTACTCTAGAGTAATAAAGCATGTTATGCAAAATAATATCCTCACTAAATCACAATTTGGGTTCCAAAAAGGATCATCTATAGAAATGGCTATATATTCATTTTTAAATAACACATTTGAGGAACTGAATAATAAAATGAGCCCTGTAGGAATATTTTGTGATCTTGCAAAAGCATTTGACTGTGTAAATCATGAATTACATTTGAACAAAATGGAATACTATGGTATTTATGGAACCGCATGTAAATGGATTAAATCATACATGGAAAGTCAAATGCAAAAAGTTTCTATTTTTTATTCTAAAATAAGTAAAGATTCTTCATCAGACTGGGAGAAAATAATACATGGAATGCCATGAGGAAAGTGTGCGCCAAGCCCATCCCCAAGGTATTGACAGACGACCTAAAGACCAACTGAGCAGAAATCTCAAGAGAACTTTTGCAACGTGTTGAAACTGAACCTCATTATTTGAACAATGTCATCACTGGTGATGAAACCTGGGTTTTTGAATACGACCCTGAAACAAAATCTGTGAGTGGCACACCGAGTATTCCCTCAAGTCCAAAAAGCAAGCAGGAGCAAATAAAAAAATTGGAAACAATGCTCATTGTCTATTTCGACAGCAAAGTAATGATCCATAAGGATTTTGTTCCTCAAGGACAGACAGTTAACACTGCCTACCACATGGATTTGGTGGAAACACTCTGAAAAAGGGTCATCAGGATGAGGAAAGACATCTCCACTACCTGGCAACTCCATCACGACAACGCGCTACGAGTCCACAAGTTCCTGGCAAAATACCAGATGCCAACGCTGCCTCACCTCCCCCCCTCCCCTTTTACAGTCCTGACATAGCCCTAGCAGACTTCTTTTTGCTCCTTTGGATTAAGGCAACCCTGAAAGGAACCCGTTTTTTGACCATGGAATAGATCTAATCAGCCATGACAAAGACCTTGTGAGAGGTCCCCGAAGCCACCTTCCAGGGTGCCAGGGTGCGTACTGGTCATGGCAGAGTCGCTGGAAAGAATGTGTGGAGGCATAAGTACAGCAGTTTGAATAATTTTAAGTGTTTGTGCAAATCAGTTCAATAAATTACTTTAAAAAATTATTTGCTTTACTTACGGAATGCTCCTTGTAAGAGGTCATAATGAAAGGTGTGGTGTGCAATATATAATTTCCTTGAGAGTTAACATCAGTTAAAAATCACATTTTCAAATGAAGATATGGAAAAAACCAATTATAAAACAAGAACAAACCATCTAGATTTGATAAAAGAGGGTTCATCTAAGAGGCAGTAGTATGATCTGCAACATCTACTTGCTCTTGGTATAAACGAGTTTATTCCTCCATTCACTGGTCATGTAGTTTGATAGGAGATACCACATATTTTAATATCAAAAATAAACTTTCAAAATGTGAAATCCTATTCCAAATTGGTGTGGTGTTTTTGGGTGATGCTTCCTCAAAGCCCTCAAACAGATGCAGATTGCTTACAGATTTATAAAAGTACACAAGATTGAAACCAGAAAAGGCCACAATGTCACGTCCCTCCATATATGGATGAAAGTGAAATGTAACCAACTTTATTTAACCCAATTCACACACAATTATAATACCACCAACTCCACCATTAACTATAGTTAAAACCTTTTATGTACCTGTTCTGGGAAAAGATTCAGTCTGCCCAACTCACAATGCATCATGCACGTTTCCTTTGGCAGAACTTAAAAAACTTTAATGTACCAGTGCACTAAGCTGCAAAAATTACTCAAGATCGTCTTTCTGTAAGAAGCAATGATGCTAGGGATGCAGCACTTCCAATACCAGGACAGTTCAAAAAATAACTTGTTAGGCTACAAGGAAAAAATATTTATTATATACATCTTTAAACTACAGCTTTCCACTATTTTTCAACATATTCATCGTTTAAGTATTTGTCATAAAGTTTCAGTAATTTATAAATTCTGTTTTAATAAAATTTGGCTGCTTGGGTACCTATGCAAACTTTAATAGCATTTTAAAGATTGTCGCCATGCTGTGACACAGGCCACTTCTTCATGCTTGTAACAGAAGAAATAAAAATCACTTGGTACCAAGAGGGTTCATAAAAAAGGCATTATTTGTATTTTCTGAAAGGCACTTGAGTTTGCAAGAACTATGATGATGAGTACTGTTATGAAAAACACAACACTGCATGTCAGCGTACTGTAATGTCTGTTTTGAATGGCTTGCCTAAGTTTATATGAAGTTTTACAGTAAAATTTTGAAGTGATTTTCATACTATGTCCCATATATTTGACCAGCAAACCTCCTTGGCATGCAAATAACTGAAGCTATAACCTTCTTTGCTGTCAAAGTTTGGGCTTGCTTTCTTTGATTTCCATGAGAACAGGTCATCATGAATATTTGTTATTTTTACACAACACTGCACAACACTTTCTCTCATAATGTTTGGGTTATATAAAGCAAACAATTGATGACGCATATATCTGCTGTTGAAAAGAAATCTTAATAAAGCATCGGCCTTGAATTTGGTGGGATTTTCTATTCCAGAACTCATTTTGATACAAGTGAACAGCTGAAAGAACAAAGCTCAAACTGTCACAGCTGGATGGTTACTGAACGAGAGAGAACATCAAGGAGGTAATGGTAGCGCTGCTCACACTACAACTTGCACTATTCTACAACAGCAGCTTCTTACCAAACAACTCTTGCAATACACATAATTTATTATCACTTTAACTTCTCAACTGGGAAACTTCTTTATCTTTGGAAATGTAACACATCATGCCCTATACATGAATCTACATGAAAATATGGCCATTGCTTCTGGTATCGAACCAGCTATTAATCCTCATCAATAATCCATACCGGCCACACAAACTTCATACCAGTGTCCACATAACCAATCTTCACAACAGTAACCCTACAGACCATACAACCTGTTCTTCTGAAACCCATAGCTGAGAACTCATGTATCAGCAGCACATAATTATCTTATCCCTAGTGTTCAACTCAGACTTTTGATTTTGTGTGATCAATTGAAAATTTGAATCTTAGCATGTTTACTTAAAAAAAAAAAAAAAAAAAAAAAAAATTGGTGCCAATTATTTTTTGACAACTTTTTTTTTCCTACTTGAATGTAGCATCAAGCAGTGTGAACTGTAATAATAATATCTATATGGAAATTGGCATAATAATCATTGTTATCCTGCAGTAAGTACAAGACCTAAAAGTAAGAATTAAGTAATACGTCCACTAATTTAATCAAACAAGAATTAATCTTGTGACATATTAAAATAATTAATTTTCAGCAAACCTTCAGGGCAGAAACTGTAGCAGATTCTTTTGATGTAGACCTTTCATCACATTGCATCTGTTGAAATTCAAGCTGTGACTTTAATGATTCTTGATTATATTTTGCTTGTTCTAACTGAATACGAAGTTTCATTTCACTGTCCAAGGCATTTTCAAGCTTAATTCTCAATGTCTGAAATACGAAATGACATGCATTAAAGAACATAATTAAAAAAATAAATAAATTAAAAATCAATAGAGCAAATCGAATATATCATACTAGTGTAAGCCCATGACCTTTTTTATTTTATTTTTTGTGTATTGTCACGGGTTTATAAGAGTTCCCATTTTTAGGATCAAAAATGACAGGTTGATCTGATCTGACCAAATATGAACTTGGCCTGGGTTTCACCCTCAGGGTGAATAAAATCTCTTAAGTATTAATAGATGTAGCTATTAAATATGGACAGGGACGATCACACTATTGTAAAATTATTTCAAAGATTGTAGATTCAAACTTGACTTGTTTTTGATCCTTAAAGTTCACACTACAAAATTTAAAGAGTTCCTGTTTGCTTCAAAAGCATCACACTGCTTTATTTATTTATTTTAAATTGAGGATGGGCATTCATAATGTAATCTTTTGTCATAGTGTCTGTAACGACCAGAGAACTTAATACAGATTCCAGATTATTAATTAGTTGAGCAACTACGATGGAATGAATGGCCAGCATACTCGATTCGGTAAAATATTTGGTCTGATGTACACTTCAAACAACCTAATAACCCATGTACAGCAAACATGAACAAAGACTATTAACGAAAGTGGTAAGTAAAATATGTAAAAAGCAAATAAATCGTAATGTATAAACACAGGTCAAGCAACAACATTGTAAAAAGTTTTCATTAAACCGAAATTTAGACTAGATCAGAATGACAATTGGCATTCGATGTTACAGCATAATTTCAGGTTTTTTTTTTTCCTTCTTCTTTTAGTTTTTTATGGTGCTTTCATTAGCAATATGTTACTGAAAAGCAGTTCCATGTTTTTTCACCTGAAAGTTTATCAACACTTTTTTTAAATGTGAAATGCCATAAAAAGAAAAACTTAATGACTGTATTAAGGGAAATAATTTGGTAGCAGTTGTTTAGATATTAAATTTTGGCCATAACTTCGAATTTCTTCTAATGATATATCTGCAGCTGTTAATTTGTAAGTGAAGGCTGAGACCTGATACCGATCTCTAGCCAATCGCTATTGAAATGAGTGAGTAAGTAAGTAAGCTTAGGAAATTATATAGTAGATGGGGAGTAATTTTGCAGAAATATTAATGTTGCTATGCTTGTTTAAATCTTAGGATGGTGAAGAAGTTTCTGTCCTTTAGGCGTTTTAGACATTTGATAATGGAGTTTGAATAACATAAGTTGTGTGAATGAAAAGACAGTGAAAAAATAGCCAATTTACATGTTGATTGACAAACTATTGATTTCTTATTCTTGGTCCTTAGATCCCTGCAGAGGAAGGCATCTGGGATGTGCAACGTGTCAAGGTAGATGATGAAAAATGTTATGAGCTTCAAATAACAAAATTTTAAAATTAAACACTACATCTGAATTTTGTAAAAGTTTATCAGATAAAGTTCATTCTTTTGAATGAATGCTTGAAAGGAGTAGATTTTTTTTTTTTTTTTTTTTTACAGTTTAACGTCCCTTTTTAACAACGTGGTCTTTAGAGACAGGAAAGGATGGGGGCAAGGAATGGGAAGGAATTCGGCCATGGCCTTTTGAAGGAAGCATCCCGGCATTCACCTGGAGTGATTTGGGGAAACCATGGAAAACCCAAATCTGGATGCCCGGACGGGGATTCGAACCGCCGTCCTCCCGAATGCGAGGCCAGAACGCTATCCGTTACACCACCACGCTCGGTGAAAGGAGTAGAAGGAATTGCTAAGCCAGTGTTGGCATGCTGTAAGATTGCTATACCTGAAGCTATCTGACACCAGGTGAAGACAGCAGAGGCAGCTGTCCAAACAATGTTTTCATACGATACCATCCGGCTAAACATTTGTCAAGGTTATATTACAACTTTATTATCTGCTGTTTTCTGCTTTTAGGAAATTTAATATAAAAATATGTCTCAGAATTATTAACTCATATTTGTACTAATGCCAATAATATTTGTGTTTTGTAGAAACTGTTTTTGTCATTTTATATGGAATTATGTACCTGAGAATTTAAAAATGTTCTATGACTATATTTGGCAACTTTGACGAAAAAAGTTGTAGATTACACATCTATGGAATGGAAAAACACCTGTGAAGTGAACCCGAGTGTGTAACTGTCATTTTGCCAAATGAAATTTTAATTCATCGCATGAAAATTGCGATAAGCAGTTGTTCGATTTTCACACTTTGAACTGAGAGTATGAAGAGATTGTATAAAATTCGTTCGTGCTTCCACTATAAACCAATTATTTATGTTGTAGTTGTGCTTAGATTATGGCATCACAACCTTGATTTCCTGTGATTTGTTTACCTTTATCTGCTATGTTCTGTGACAGAATTATCTTTAAAAAACATTTTAGATTGACTGAAAATTTACTCAACTTATAAAAAATTACGAATTTTCTTAATAAGTACAAAATGGAAAAAATAATCTGCAGTTAAGAATTTTCTCGGATTCTCATAAAGAACCTTTACAGAAAGGTCGCAAAACTGGCAGTTAAAACCACAATGTTAATTTTCACAAACTTCCTTTTGGTTAATTTTCTTCCTGCCTGCATGCTGTTCTCACAGTGCAAAGAAAAAAGAGGAGATGACAAAAGTGACCTTTACCATGTACTAAAGTGAAGCCAGGAGGGGAGGTCACCATATTGAATTTTACAAGTATCACTGGGAACGCATATGGAACAGTGTGGAATGTAGAATTTCTTCCAGGTTTTAATATTCACATTCCTAATTATGCAGTCTTATGTGGACCGCATTTATAACACCTTAATAGGTATTATCTACAAACTTTAGAATTGAAGAAAAAATACTAAATAATTTTTTAAATGAATTGTTTATACTGAAACACTAACAAATATAAATAAAAAAAACTAGTGATAATATTTTTAATTAGAAAACAATGAATAAATCACTATTAGTCTCTTTGATTCAATAAAAAAATTCCATGTTCCAGATATTTTATTCTACATGTATGTTCAGATGGAAACTTATCTTGTGTGCTTCAATTTCTGTAGGCTTAATTCTTTAGAACTCATCAAATAAAAGCAATATCACCTCTTTATAAATTCGCCAGCAGCATCAGTGAATTTATCATGCTACCACACATCAAAAGCCACATGCTTAAATTAGGCTTTCAATACTCATTTAGAATAAAGCTAGCTTATTTCGTGCAAAATAATAAGATATGCTGGTTGTTTACATTACACCAACCAATATTTGAAAACAGCATCATCCTATTTATAGCAGGCATTGTAAATCTATAATGACAGGCTTTACTCCTGTAAATAAACACCTCAAGAACAATATTTACAACATGAATTATTTATGAACTAATGTTCCAGGTTGTTTCATATCTGGTATGTGCAACTGTATACAACAAAAAGTGGCATTATAAAATGCTTTGAAATATTAGAAAATGAAATGTTCTGAGCAGCAAACGCAATGTAAACTTCGCAATGTTTTGGAAAAGTAAAATTGCCATTGCACATGTGCGGTAGGATCCAAGAGTTATTAGGAGGGTTCACAGTTGTAGTGGTATATCATTTCATTTCTTTTCCTTCCATGGTTGCTCTTTGCTTTACATTTAAAAAACCAATGACTTATGTTACGTTTGTAAAAATTTGAAAATTTATTTCTAGTCTCGACTTAAATCATTAAAATCATCTTTGAGATATTTTTACACTGCCTCTGGAGGAAGTAGCTCAAGGTCAAACAACTTTTTATTGATGTTTGAGAGTTCTCCACTACATAATATAAAAATACAGCACAAAAAAGCAGGGATAAAACACTTTGGGCCAAAATCAGACATTTATAAGTTTTAAAAATGATTTCAAGTATTTCAAAAGAGAGAGAGAGAGGACCATATTAAACAGTACTTTCAAGGCTTAATTGATTGTGATGTGAATTCTTAGATGTTAATCAATTTTTGTTTAATGCACTTTGACAGATTACATGCTCTGTCTTTAACTCTTTCAGCTCTTTCACTGTTAAGTTCTTGTAAACACACTCCATCATATTCAAAAACAAATGCTAAGTGCCAAATTGGAAGTGAATAGTACCACATTTTGCATGGTGTCCCAGCAGGTTGAGAAAAGATTAACTAATAACTTAAAAAACTCTACACTTACCTTTTTATAGAGTTGTCTCCAAGAAGTCCTTAGTTTTACCCTCTACAGCTTCCTAATAGTGCTTTTCTGCACTTTGGAAACTTTTTTTTTTAGTTTTGTGGATACTTTTCCCAAAAAGTTATGCCACAGGAAATGATTAAATGAAAATAAGAGGAGTAAACCTGTCTCGTTAATTCCAGAACTAATGTTAGAGGAAGTGTTCTTGTTTATAAGGTGGAACTACTTAATACCTTCACTAGTAATATGATATTTTCTTGAGTTTCTCATCCATTTCAGTGCCGAGGAATTTTATGCTCTTTCTTTCCCAAGATAATTATTTAATTTACTAGCCACAAAGCCCGTCAAAAATGATGGGTTTAACGGATTAACTGATTTCTTCTTAGTAGTGTACCTAAATAAAATTGTAATAAAATAAAGCTCAATGTTCTGTAATTTCTCATCCCTTGTGAAATAGCAAAAAGTTTCATTGTCTGTTTGGTCCCGGTTGCGTTTCAGCCTAACAACAATCTTCACCAATATAGCTGGTAGAAAATCAAAACTTAATTCACACGCGAATTAATATTTTCCCTGTATGGCATGTCAATGTCATCATGCATCGATACCAATCATGTATCATGCGATACAAACTTGATTGATCCAAAATCTTCACAGTTTCATACAACTTTCTTATTTTCTATGATGAAGGTCCATGTTTTAACACCTGAAATAATGACCCCTGTGAAAACGAAGGATGCTAAAAATAAATCTTGAAAACCTAATCTATGTCATGTAATATTAGTTTTAATTGTGGTTTAAGTAGCACATATCGCGAACAATTTGGAACTTCTTTCATTCACACCAAGTAATGAGTTCATTAAAAAAAGCAACTGTTTGTGGCGGTAACGTCAAGGGGGGATTCTTAGTTTACTAAAGTTCTTTGTCCTTCACCTCAACTGTCCCGCCATCTACGACTGTGTGGCGCTTACCTGTTGTCGTATTCCTGGTGTTTGCAGCATTCGCCTCTTGGTCGCCACCCAGGGAATTCCACCCTGAGAATCCTATGCCTCTAAGCCCTAAAACCACTTTATAAATGTTTGGATGATTGATTGAACACCAGGTTTTAAAAATACTTCCAACTTTAATTCTCGCCAACACAGCCTTTTAAGATTCAAATCGAACTTCGTTTTATCTTCCGATTGCAGGTTCTAATTTGGGGCACACGTGGGTTGGTCACACACACTAACAACTTACTCACATGAACTAGATGCACTTCTCGCCGCGATTACCGAAAAGGTGACACACATTTTCCACTACTGATGTTCACACTTTCCTTTTATGTTCATCCAGGCAAGGGCACTCCACGATTCACATCACTATTCTCTTTTTTAAGTTACATATCGCGAGCAAACTCACTACACGACCGGCAACTACAAGAACTCGCGCCAGACTGCCCGATCTCCTGAGTTGGCCTATTGGCTCTCTCCTCGGGGTCACGTGACTTGTCTCCGCCAATCACTGGCTTTCTCCCCCATACTGGAGCTAGTCCACAATATGCCCTCGTTTCAATCCTCTTAAACCTCGTAAGTGCCAATCTTGGCCCGTTACAACCCCTCTCAATTTAAAGCTTATTTTGTGAAATGCCAATGCCACAAAAATAAGGTTGAAATTCTAACCACCAAACTCCCCTACTTACAACTCTCATTCCTCACATACATTCAACATATACCAAGTACTCATTTTTATAAATTTGTTAGACATTTGAAAATTACCTATTGGCTTGTGTTGGCGATACAATGTTGCAATACAATTGTCACGTCTTTGAAATACATAATTCTTACAATACAATATATTTTCTACAAGGTACATCTCCTTCAACATATCTTGGAAGTACATACCTTCCCGAAACAACATGCAAATTGGCTCTTTTTCCTTAAAACCCTCAAGTCCTGTGAGGTTGCCAACTTTCCTTACCAAAGGTATACAATAAACAATACATACAGCATTAGGAAAAAACATTTTAAAATAGGAAACAAAAGAAAATTACATACAAAATTAGTTAACTGATTTACACATACATTGGAACAAAGGTTATCAGAGCGTTAGTTTGAAGTGGACTTCAATTTAGGTCTTCAAAAGTAAAATACACAAATAGAATTACAAAAATGTAGTGCTCATAAAACCAAATCATTTGTACATTTTAAATGCAGGTCCAAACCACAGAAATAATGCTGACGGTCGTCGAGCAGATCCCATCTGGTTATATGTCACCTACCCTTTGAAGGAGTCACACTTATTTTACTAATATAACACACCCCTCTCATCAGTTCACTCAGTTTGTAAAATTTCATTGGATAAACTACTTATAGCGCTGTTGTGAGATGTCATTTAAAGGGTTTTATTGAAGTCACATCATATTTTCCCTTTATATCCCCTGTTTGGGTGAGTTACTATATAGGAGTTGCCAATTAATTTCTGTTGTATGATATAAGGGCCTTCATATAATGGTTGGAACTTCTTGATCTCTTGATTCAAGGATGAGGACTTGTAGTGTGTTTGTATAAGCACCCTGTCCCCCTCCTTATACACTGTACGTTGGCCATGTAAGTTGTGTCTTTCCTGTCTCTTCCTAGCATGTTTGTGGAGAGTTTCTAGCACTGATTTTAGCCTTTTTTCAAAGTCTATTGATACGGGAGGGAATTCTAATAGTTCATATGCAATTCTTTGTGGCAGTTTCCGAAACATGACTTCGTATGGCGTTATGGATGTGGCATCATGTGGGATCGTATTGATTACTTCTTCTATGCCCCGTAATTCAAGATTATCATGGCAATACGTTCTGAACCAGCGCCCTAGCTCCCTCATGACGCGCTCTACCGGGTTTGCCTGTGGGTGGTAGTATGCAGTGTGTAGTATCTCAATCCCCAGTTGTTGAAGGTTATTCGTCCACACTTTACTTATGAACTGAGGTGCATTGTCTGTAAGAATTTTTTGTGGTGTGCCCATGTGTACAATGTACTCATTTACAACTTTTGAGCACAATATCTTAGCTGTTGCCCGTTTGACTGGAAAAAGTCTGATGTATTTCGAGTAAACGTCCATAATAACACATATTTGCGTGACTCCCCCTCTCGATTTTGGTAGTGGTCCATAAACATCTATTGCCAGTAGCTCATTTTTTCGGCTTGGGATGACACTGTTCATCTCACCTACTCTTTTTACATTATCTACTTTCATCTTTTGACATATTTCACAAGATGCCACTAATTTCTTTATTCGCCTACTCATATTTGGGAAGTAGAGAGTTTCATTCATTATTTTATAGCATTTGTTTGCCCCAAAATGGCCGTAACTGCTGTGCTGTTGCGTAATGAACTTTTCTACATGTTCTTCCGGTATCCAGAGTTGCCAGTTCTCACTGTCTGGGTGTCTTTTCCTAAACAAGATTCCATCCTTTAGGCAGTAACAAGGTGGCCATTTGGCGGAATCCTCCTCACCCAGTTTGTTAATAACCTGAGCTATGGCATCATCTTTCAGCTGCTCTCTCCGCATGTGTTTCAGGGAATCTCTAACTTCCCGTTCTCCTTCAACCCCTCTCTAAAGTTCTTTGTCCTTCACCTCAACTGTCCCGCCATCTACGACTGTGTGGCGCTTACCTGTTGTCGTATTCCTGGTGTTTGCAGCATTCGCCTCTTGGTCGCCACCCAGGGAATTCCACCCTGAGAATCCTATGCCTCTAAGCCCTAAAACCACTTTATAAATGTTTGGATGATTGATTGAACACCAGGTTTTAAAAATACTTCCAACTTTAATTACATCGAAAATTCTCGCCAACACAGCCTTTTAAGATTCAAATCGAACTTCATTTTATCTTCCGATTGCAGGTTCTAATTTGGGGCACACGTGGGTTGGTCACACACACTAACAACTTACTCACATGAACTAGATGCACTTCTCGCCGCGATTACCGAAAAGGTGACACACATTTTCCACTACTGATGTTCACACTTTCCTTTTATGTTCATCCAGGCAAGGGCACTCCACGATTCACATCACTATTCTCTTTTTTAAGTTACATATCGCGAGCAAACTCACTACACGACCGGCAACTACAAGAACTCGCGCCAGACTGCCCGATCTCCTGAGTTGGCCTATCGGCTCTCTCCTCGGGGTCACGTGACTTGTCTCCGCCAATCACTGGCTTTCTCCCCCATACTGGAGCTAGTCCACAATATGCCCTCGTTTCAATCCTCTTAAACCTCGTAAGTGCCAATCTTGGCCCGTTACATGTTAATTAATATGCCATTCTAGCATTACATTTCTATGCAATTACTTAAATAAATATAATTGTCATAAAATATAGTTCAGTGCAATTCATAGTGCTTTGCCCTGTAAGAAAAGGTTGTCGTTGCTACTCGGGTCCAGATTGTATTTCAATCTAACCAAGTACTGAACTTGCGATAAATGAAACAATACTTTAATCACACGCATGGTGATACATTACATTATCGCATTTTAGTAGTAATAATGCATCACGATATTAAATAAAACAAAATTCTTTACGGGTTCTCCATCTTACTATTTTATATTCGTGTTTCAGATAGATACTAACACCTTTGAATGGCTGACACAGTTACATGCTGCTGAAATATGGTGTCAGTACAAACAAAGGAAATTAAAAATAAATCTTAACAACTTACATCATTTCATGTAATATTAGTATGAATGTAGTGTATGTTGTGTAGATCTGAAAAGTGTGCAACTACTTTCGTTAAAACAAAGCAATGATGAAAGTAACAGAACACTTAAGAAAACAAAATTAAAATTATTAAAAAAAAATTAAATTAGTTATGCCCTCTGCTGTCAAGTGCCAGTTCTAATAACAATCTATCCAAATTGCCGCTAACAATGACAAAATATCTCTTATATATCTGTGGCGAATGATTTTGACAAATACTTCGACATAAAACGAATCTATTACTAAATAAATCAAATCTACTAATACTTATTATGTCGATTTAAATTCAATACATACTTTTATTTCATGTTCTGACAATTCACGGCTTAGTGTAATTCCTCGTGCCTTGCGTTGTAGCAAAAGGTTTCAGTTTCCATTAGGGTCCAGGTTGCATTTCAACCTAACCATTTTAACTTCTGCCAGAAAAACAATACTTCAATTTCACGCATAATAATACATGAACTGTTTCCCGTTTTAGTGGCAATAATGCATCGCGATATAATTTTGATCAAAAATCTTCATGGGTTTTTGCACATTTCTTTTTTGTGATTCAGACTGGTAGTAAAACGTTTGAATGGTTGACACAATTGCTGAACTCATAGGCTCAGTAATATTAAGCAGTGAAAGCCTTATGAACTTATGCCACGTATTATTGTTCTAAGTGTAGTGTAGGATTGCACAGTTCCCGGATCAATGTGCAACTATTTCCATTCAAACGAATTAATAATTTCAATAATAGGACACAGTTTAAAATATTTTGAAATAAACAAAATTATTCATGCCCTATGCTGTAACATCAAATGCCACTTGTAATTCCGATCAATGCGAAGTAATACTGTAACCAAAATTTTCTCTACATTGATGCACGAAATACAAAGCTTTTATCTTACATTTCTATCGACAAAGAATTTAAGGAATACTTCTACATATCAAAAGAATGTTACATAAATATAAGCATCTAATGATTGATATGTCAATTTTAACGCAATACATACTTCAGTGTTCTGTGAGTTAATTTATTCATTGATGCTTGGAAATGTTATTAAATAACGCACATTCCCACAAATAATATCGTAGAGCGTGACGTCATAGATTGACGTAATGGCCTGACATGACGTCAGCGTGACACTTGTCTATTATACTAATAGATATATAAATCTTGTGGAGCATATTTTTTTTTTATTTAAAGCTGAGGTAATATGTTTTATCAAACTTTAATTTGAATGAGTTTGCCTTAAAACAGTCGGCTGAGTTATAAAGCACTTCATTTCCATTAATTCCAAATTACTGTTTTTTGTTTTGTTACTGTCAACAGTAAATAAAACACCTTTAGCCTTGTCAGACAAGATACCAGGAAGATAACTGATGTATAATAAAACCAGAATGGGTTGTAGCACAGTGTGTGTATTTTCTCTCTGTCTGGTGAAGGATTCTCACTGATTTTAGAAACAAAAGGAAGACTTTCCAAATTCGGTTTTCCGTGTATGTATTGAACTATTTATCTGTGATTTCATTTGAAGATTACCAAAAATTTCTTACCTAAAACGAGTGTGTGTGTGTGTGTGTGTGTGTGTGTAATAATAACAATTGACAGGAAAATGCTTTAAGTCAATGAAATTAAGGAGGGATAGGGAAACAAGAGCCAACACTTATGACAGATTATGGCGGCTGGGAAAGACGAACACAAATTATGTAACAATTTGGTGGTTAACCTTATTCTTGCAAGAAGTGAGACACCAGCCAGAATTAGCTAAGCACATAACAACGTCCACCTGCTGAATGAAGCAGCATGGCATGGACGGCATCAGTGGTGGTTGAAGAGGGAGTAAGTACTGAATAGATAATCAATAATGCTAGGGATATATTGTTGCTGGAAGTGTAAAATATTGCCACTATAATTATGTGTCAAAATATAAGTACTATTAATTTTTTTAAAAAAACTTTAAGGCTGTATGTTAGATAAGGAGGGTGGATTTTTATTTTGTGAACTTGTAGCAAGAATGATCCTAAAACTATACAGAAATTAAGCAGGGAAAGGATTGTTACCTGTAGTCGAGCTATTTTGATCACCTGAAAATAAAGAATTTAAGAAACTTCAAGAAGAAATATAAGACAACAATGAGAGATAGCATCACCAGAAATGTCTGTAAGTAAAGGGAAATATTTTGTATCTACAAATATTGTAGATGGTCAGGAAAACTGGGCAAGAGCGATTTCGGTCCTGATGTTATTAACAATAGATTTTTGCAGGAAAGTTGCACAATTCAAGACATTTTCATGGAGATGGTATTTTCGACAAAAGAAGAATGCCAGTGGACATAAGTAACAGAATATAACTAACATGTGGTATTTAAACTCATTTTGTCTTTCATTAATAAGGATGAAGAAACAGTTTGATGAATGTTAATGAGTGATGCAGGGGCAACCTGAAGTTTGGCATAATTTGTATCAAAGCCATTTAAATCAGATGTCCTAAATGAGATAAGTAGAGACTATAGTAAGGACAACAGCATTCAACTTGACTTCATATCATTTTCCATCTTGTGAGTTACCACTTCATCAGTGATTGTGAATAAATGTGCATATGTGTATTCAATATAAGGCTTTATAGCAAAGTAGTGTGTGTAGAATAAAAGGGTCAATTTCAAGTATTTTGTAGCAATCATGATTTAGGAAGTTGTCAGTACTCTAAAAGAGGAGAGGGGCAGTTTTGTCACTGAAGAAGAAGTATGGTAATGGCAGAAGAAGGCTTTGTTAAGTTGAGGAGAAAGCGGCCAGTGTAATACTAATTCTGTTTGATTTGTAGTGTATGAAAGCCAGTATAGTTATTAACCATTGTGATTTTATGAGAAACAAAAATGCAGTAAGTTAACGCACAAATTTGTGTTGGATGAAGATACTACCTAGTTATTTAGAAATTACATTTTAAATTTCAAGTAAGGCGTACGCAAAATCTGTGTGTATTGACATTTTTTGGGCCATATCATTCCCAGCAGGCTACCATTATCAGAAGAAATCAAGTTATAAAGAGAGTCTCGCAAATTTTCGACCCTTGTGCCAGAATTAGCAGTGTAATTAACTCATTGCTTAATGAATTAGAATCATTAGTTGGAGTCAGTGGCAGCAAATATCAGTTGCTGGCAGCAGAAAGCATCGACAACAATTATCAAGTATCTATGGTGGGAAGAAGACCATTGCACCCTAGCCAAGTACGTGAACAATATATTGCAGTTTATCGAAATAATTGCAGTAGAGAAAGTAACATTTTGCTTGGGACGTTTAACTGTAAATTTGAAAAGTGACAAAAAAAATTGGACAGTTGGAAATTAAATCAAGATAAAGTGTTTAAAAACAGTAAAGTTAATGGAAAATACTTTGTTGATATCATAAATGATAAATTTGAAAAGTAAACGTAAAGATATTTGGAAAAGGGAAAAATGTGTAGTTCATTTGTAGGTGAAAGGAAATAAAGAGAGCAAATACAATTCAAAGGAGGATGTAAGCAAATTAATTAGTAATAGAGCCAATAGTAAAAATAAGCATGTATGTGATTGATTTTTTGAGTCGCCATGTTGGAGCTGTATTACTTGTTTTAAAATTAATGTTGCAGCATTACAGCTATCTATATATCTATAAATGAGAAAATGAGAAAGTTCGGATGTGTGTTTGGATGTACGTTGGCAATCAATCACGCCTTAATAACTCAACATATTTAAATGAAATTTGGCATGAAGTCAGTTAATTGCGTGCGAAATGCAATAGGATAGATTTTATCCCGCAAAAACGCATAATTCTTTTAGAAATTGCCATTAATATCAATTCGGAAGCAACAAAGAGTTTCCTACTTCGTAGATAGCCGTGCCACGTTTACTCTTTGCTTTTTAAGTAAATCGCAAACACTACTTCTCAGAAATACATATGCAAGTTTGTGTTTAGTTTAAAAGCCATAAAACTGACGCACCTGACAAATAATAGTTTTGAAGCAGGAAATATAAATCTGTTCTTAAACTTAAATTAAAAAAAGAAAGGTAGGTACTGTTGTCAAGTTCGCAAAGAGATGTTTTCATTTGCGTACATAAAATACTATGACATATCAAATATTACACCATAATTTCGTTCGTAATATATACGTTATAATAAATATAAAAAATCAAAGCTTGGAAAAAAGTAAAATACTATGAGTATACCAGCACGAAAGTCGGTTCACTGAAAGTGCAAAATGGTCGTGCACCAAATGTCGTATTTATAAAAATGTAAAAGATTCCATTTTATCTCGGTTTAAGTTATTTCCTGTTTCTTTTTTGTTACTATACAGTCTGTGTATTACAAATTATTTTTGCCGAAATTTAAAACTTAACTAATCCTTTTTATTTTTTGTTCAGAATTTTTGTACGAATAGTACTGCTTTTTATTTACTGTTCAATATTCTGCAAATATCTATCGAACGCTACACTTGAAATGAATGTATTCAATGGGCTAATGTAGAAACTTATTGTTTCATGAAGTAACACTGAAAGTCGTTTACAACACAATACACCTCATTTGCATGGAACATATGAAAGCTGCTTACTTATTACAAATAATAACTAAATTCCTTCTGCCATCTGCTGTAACAAAAAACATTCTGGTCCAGGCAGCATTTCAACCAAACCACATTTCTGCTAATACTGCCGCTACAAAATCAAACGATACGAACACATCTCAACACATTAAATGCTCTGGACCTACATTTCGAGTGGTAAAAGAATTTTCTATATCAAAATTCCTAATTAGTATATCATAAATTACTATCACAATTAATTTCATTATACACCTTACTAAATCACGAGCAATAAAAGTCACTTTATCGCGATGTACATTTGACCTGCAATATTAACGATCGTAGAGAATTGTGGACTTTCCGTTGTACACTGTAAGTTAAAAGCATTTTAGCATAAATTTTTTAATTACGTTACCTCAATAACTGTCATGAAGCTGACTACATAGTTCATGCGGCTGAATGTAGTTTTAGACATATTCAGTATTTAATTTACTACGTTAATAATAAGTCAAGTTTATTTCGCTATTCATGACGTCACTAACATACAATATAGTGAATGTATTAATGTGCGAGTGATAGAAGCTTTGATTTTCTAGCGGTAATTTTAAAACGCAGCCTGGGCCAGAATGAGAACTGAAACATTATTAGTTATTAAGCTTCTTTCATGAGCACCATTTTAGTGACATCATGTATCGCTTTGTACCGATATTGTATCAAAAGATCTATATTAAGCTTGGACGATTTAGCAGAACCATGCGGCGTTGCCCGAAGTAAATTTTTTAAATTTATCAATGTTTTATTCAGATAGTGGAGTGGCGGAAAAGCGGAGTGGTAATTCGCCGGTAGTCATTCAATTCTGTATGCAAAATAAGAAACCGAATATGAAGAAACAATCTATTACTACTTTTATATTGAAATTTATATTTTAGCGCAGAATTAATGGATCGAAACGAATGAACTATAGTAAACTGGTCTATAGGAAATTCAGTTGTTTCCAGAGATAGAGAAACCATTACCGCAATACCACTGATTATTATGGATAAAAGAATCAATTACTACTATACTTACTACTATAATATGTAAATTTCTGTTGATGGAACCAATATATCCTAAAAAAAATCAATATTCAAAGAGCAAATTAAGTTCTTCTTTTTTAAAGATTTTTTTTCAGGTACTCAATGCAAATCAAAATATTCATTTTTAGTATCGCAATTTACTAATGGAAATGAACGTCCTTGGGCCACTTAAGTATTTATTTGCTGTTTGGATGTTAGTATTTTTTTGTTGTTGATATTTAGTCGATTCCATCAATGTATTGCTAATATTTTGACGTTTTGAGCTTCCATTAATTAAAACTATATTCATTTCTATTCGCGTGATGAAATTAGTAATTTTAAGAGATGTTGGGTAAACGAAATTCAAACCTTTCAAAGAAATGTAAGAAAACTAGGGCTATGAAAATAGCCAAAACCTAGGAGACAAATCCTCAATATTGTATATACGGATATATTAAACTGAAAATACTCCTTACAAACAGAATATTTTTACTGTTTTAAAAATTCAGAGAAGTAGTTGTGGAACATAAATAGATTTTTTTAATTTTATTACTACTATTACTAATAAAAATAGCTCTAAAATAAACTGTATGGTCGTATTGACCTGGTGACAAGACTTCTTTACGTCTCCGGAATCAGTCCCTTTCGTAGCCTCTTAACGTAACCCAGTAATCCTACCGGACATAGAGGACCCACAGTTCAACACGGAATCAGAACAAAGTGAGCATTCTGGCGTAATTCACATCACACACCAACCTATGCCAGAGGTGATGGTCGAGCTAGGGACCTTTGAAAATCCTCGCCAAGACTGGAATTCAAGCTGGGGACTTTTCGATCTCCAGTTGGACGCCCTAACCACTGAGCAACCAGACCTCTCAAGAAAATCTTATATTACAACACTTTTCAACGCGGACGAAGTCGCGGGTAACTGCTAGTTTTGTCATAAAAGTAAATAATTTTGAATGGGTTTAAGAGTCTATTTCAAATTCTATCATCTTTGTGTACCAGTGTTGTGTTGTTATGTTTCAAATTGAATTTATAAGTACTGTATTGTAGTGTGGCTTTGTGGGATGTGTAGTCTATAATGTATTAAGTTGTGATTTATTTAATTTTTCATGATAATGGAGGGAAGTTGTGGGGAATTGGTCAGATATAATGCTGAATTTGTTCTTGGTGGGGAAGGAATTAGTTATTCCAGTTGTGATGGTGATAGTTTGGGATTTGTAGGTTTCGAAATAAACTAGGAGGAAGTGGAGAATTGTTTAAGGTTGTGGTGGTATGGTCAGTGATAGCATGATGGGAAGTGTAGTCAAGGAATTGATCAGAGATAATGGTAATAGCATTTTTTTTTTAACTGCTTTACGTCTCTTTTTAACATCGAGGTCTTTTAGAGACGGGAAAGGATGGGGGGCAAGGATGGGGGCAAGGAATGGGAAGGAATTCGGCCATGGCATTTTGAAGGAAGCATCCCGGCGTTTGCCTGGAGTGATTTGGGGAAACCATGGAAAACCCAAATCTGGATGCCCAGACGGGGATTCGAACCGCCATCCTCCCGAATGCGAGGCGCGAACGCTAACCGTTACACCGCCCCACTCGGTGGTAATAGCATAGACAGTAGCATGGAGAGAAGTGACTAAGAGATGGAAAAATGCATTGCGAATATTATGTCTAAGACAATTCTAGTCAGTTCGGAAATATTTGAGAAAAATAAATGGGCAATGAACAATCCGTCCCTCGGAAACAGAAAGAGAACAAATTTTCAATGCCATTTGCCTCAATGGAAAAAAATTAGATAAGATAATAGAAACGCACGAGAGGAATTGAAACAAAAAACAGAAGAAATGGGAATAAAAATTACAAAGAACTTAAAAACTAGCAAACAGAAAGCAGAAGAAATGGGAAAACAAACAGGACAAATGCAAGAGAGATGGAAAGAAATGCAAGTGCTGAAGCAGGATATTATGTTAAAAATGGATGAGTGTATTCAGCAGGCAGAAGTGTGGAATGACAGGAAGATAGAGGACTTAAAGCAGATGTTGAAAGAGGATGTCAAAGCAGGTGTAGAAGCAGAAGTAGCAATCATTTATGAGTACATCGAAAGGCAAGAAGAAACTATTAGGCAGAGTACAGCATGCTTAGTGCAATGAAGGATTGAAGAGAAGTGAAGAAAAAATATGACATGATACAGGGAGAACAGCAGGCAGTGAAAGAAGAAAATAAAATTGTTTATGAGAATCAGAAAGATTGTGGAAAAAGGACTGATGAACTGAAGGCCAAAACAGAAGCAAAAATAATTTCAAAAAAAAAAGGAGAGAGATTAATGATCATGGATAAGGATGTCAAAGGAGTAACATGAAAAGTAGCAGAAGTAGCCAACCAGATGGAGGCACAGGTGAATGGTGTCAAAGAGTCGAGGAAGAGGAGTGGTGAAATGTAACTACTTTGGAATACGACAACACCATTATGAACCATTTTAAATTACTGGAGGCAAAGTTTGAACCTGAAAAAGGAGTGCCTTCAGTAGAATTTGTTGGAGTCTATGGCTTGCCTCGCTGAGTGGGCACAAGTTCATAAAATAAGGTAGATCAGAAACATGATGCGAGGAGATGCATTTGTTTGGAGTTGTCAAAATACTGAGGAATACAAAGAATTGTTATGGTTTTTTTGAGCAAGTATTGGTCACAGAAGAAGCAAAGAAGAGTAAAAAGGGATTTTTAAAACTGCCACTACTACATTAGATGTGATGGAAGCATGTAGAATTTTTGTGAAGCAGTCATGAGAGTTAGCAGTCTGGTAGCTCAGTTGTTAATGCGCTTGCTTTCGAAAGTTCACTGCTCCAGTCCCAGGTTCAAATCACGGTGGGCGCAAAAAATTTTAAGAGTTGTGAGTGGTTCGAACTCCACATTAAACTGTAGGTCCCAGAGGGAAGGAACTGGCCCTCCTACCTTTGACATGATGACTTAGTATACCTCCTTTGGAAGGATCCAACTAACCTCCAGGTTGTGTAACAAGTTAATTTAATGAGAGAACTATATTATTTTGATCAGGAGATAGATGACGATGAGAAACAGAGTTATTTCTGCAGAAATTACCCAGACTAGTTCAGAAGAAGTTGATCATAAACCTTTGGAACAGTATAGAAGGTTTTCTCAATGCTGTTGAAAGATTATATTGGTAGAGGAGCACTAACGAACATGAGTCATGGGACAAAAGAAGGAATGACTATAAGAACAATGATAGAATATACCAAATGCCACCATGGTATAATTTTGCGAAAGACAAAGGCCGTGCATTTGGATACAAAACACAGAGGCAGTTCAATAGGAACTATGGTGGTAATGGAAGACAGGAGTATTAAGACAGATGACAGAATAACTAATGCGTGTATCAAAACAACGGTCAGATGGCAAGAAGAGAAGAAGAAAGGCAACGTGATTCAGGAAGAATGATGGTAAAATCGATGCCACAACTGGGGCAGTCTGAACAATAGCGGAAACAGGGAAAACAGGACCAAATGAATGAAAAGACAAGACCAACCTGAATAACAAGAACAGTTGCAGTGGAAACAGATGGACAAGATACAGTGAGTGTGAGGTGTGGTACCATATCGCATACAAAGAGAATATGCAAGTGTTGAATGAAGAAGAATGCTCAAATGGTGGGAATGTTTTGAGTCATTAGATGAAAGAGAGCTGCAGACTATTTTGAGAAGTTGTGAGCATAGTTGGCAGGAAGGAGAAACTGCAAAGTTGGCTGAAATCAACGTGTGGAGAGACAATAATTGAGACGAGCTTGTATTGAGAGAAATTGATGAAGGAAGGTATGAGAGTATGTCCGTGGATGGTGATGATAGAAATTATAGCGAAGAAGTGGAAAACTTGAAATTGTGTAGTGATGAAGACAGTAGTGAAGAAGACAACGATTATAAAGAAAATGGAATATTAAATAATGAGGAAGATCAACAGATAAGATTTATTCTTGTCAGGAAATATGACAGGAGTAGTGTTGTAAAAAAACGGTTTTTTTTCAAGCCTGAAAAAAAACATGAAAAAAAACTTTGAAAAAAAACATGTTTTTTTTCTGGAACACGTTTTTTTTCACAACTACTAAATCTCAATTTTGTAAGGCAGTTATCGTTTAATATGACTGTTTTAGAGTTTATACTAAGTACTTATCTTAATTTTTAAATGTACTATATTTTTCTGGTTCAGTAAAACAATAATTACGAAAGTATTGGCGACATTGACTGAAAATTTCCTTTTACGAACGGTGCCAGCGCATAGTGATACTGATACCGAGTCATAAAATTGTCAGTAATTATGAATCGTTTCCTTGCAACCGTTTGCGTAAACCAACTATTGAAAAGAAATAAAGCTCATATTTTGTATGTTAATAGATTTAAATTCAAACTTAAAAGACCGTAATACAGAACTAACGGCGCAGTATTTATGACCGGAAAATCATCTCACACTGCCGAATATATGGCTCAAGAAATCAGTTGTGTGATTGATGAAATAGGACAACATAAGATATTTGGCCTCGTGACCGTCAATGCAGCGAATATGAAGGCAACTTGGAAACTACTTGAAGCAAAATACGAAAAGACAAACCTATTTACTTATGGTTGCCTAGCCCACTGTATCCAGCTAATATTGAATGATATGAAAGATTTGTCTCCTTTGAAGACTCTGACAGCGAATGCAATAGCTTGTATCAAGGCCATAAAAAACTCTCACAAGCTTAATACAGCCTTCGTAGAAAAAACAATTAACCACCGGCATCAAAATAAGCCTTAAACTGCCAGTGAAAACTCGCTGGGGCTCACTTGTGTCTTGCTTCGAAAGTTTAAAAGAAAACAAACAAACTATTAGAGCAATGGCGATTGAAGAGGAACTTTCAAATGCATTAAATAAGATTAGCACAGTAAAGAAATTAATGTTAAGCGATGACTTTTGGGATAAGGTGTCCAGTTTCAGTAATCTACTGAAACCTATATCTGACACTATTAAAATTGTGGAAAGGGACACACCTCAACTGTCTCATGTTTTAAGTTTATATAAAAAAATGGAAGATGAAGTGATAGAAAAGATGGGCAAAAGCCTTCTGGCGTTATCTGAAGTAAAAAAGGTCAAGGAAATATTAAAAGACAGAAAAGAATATGCAATATATGACGTACACAAAATTGCAAACTTGTTAGATCCTCAGTTTAAAGGATGCGATCTAACATCAGATGATGAAACTTTTGCCACCGAACAAATTTATAATGCTGCAGTAAAAATTCCTGATATTGACGAGGACACGGTTCTGGCAGAACTTGCAAATTATATTGCAAAAGAAGGTTTTTTTTCTAAACCTTTTCTTTGGTCTTCAGTGAAAAAACTTACTCCTATTGCTTGGTGGGCAGGACTTTGCAAGTCGACTGCCTTATCTAAAGTAGCGATCAGAGTTCTAACCCTTCCAACTACATCGGCTGCAGTTGAGAGAACATTTAGTACTTACAGTGACATTCATTCCAAAAAAAGGAATAGACTGACAAATTATAGAGCTAGCAAAATTGTGTACATTGCTCACAATTTAAAATTGAAATCTAAAAATCGTCTGAGAACAATACAAGAACAACCAGGAAAAGGAAATGCAAATGTTTCTGAAGTGATGGAACTAGAGGAAACAGAAGGAGAAAGTGAAAACACCGACACCGACCAAACTAGTGTTGGTAGCGCTGATTCCAGTGAATGTGATACTAATACTGACACCGATGATGAATAATATTATGTAACCTATAGAGATACATTTATCAAACATTATGTAATAATTTATATCATTCAGTAATATTTAAAACAACAATGTAAAATGTAAATAAAACTATAATTTATCAAATATATTGTTTTTCTGAAAAAAAACCAAATTTAGAAAAAAAACAACGGTGCCATGTTTTTTTTCATGTTTTTTTTCAAAATTTTGAAAAAAAAAAACAAAATGTTTTTTTTCAATTTGCAACACTAGACAGGAGTAATGATGAAGAAACTATGATGCCAGAGGGGGCAAAAATAGAAATTTTAGGAGACAGTACTCATTACATTATGAGCTCACCTGTGAAAAACAACAAATCTGGAACAGTGAATTACCTGTCTAATCAAGTGGGAAGAGAAGAGTGTATAAAAGGAAACGATAGTGTGCAGAATACGGATGATGATAAGCAAAGATAAACAAAAGTGCACTATTATGACAGCTGTGTTCTAGACAGTGGAAGCAGAATGGAATTATTGGATTGGTCTCACAAAGAAGATGAAAAGGATTTGTTATGAGAAGAAAATCTGCATAATGGGAAGGAGGAAGTAAAATAGCCACTATTTGTGGCGAAACAGTGAAGCATTTGCAAATATTGGTAGTGAATTGACTGCTGTATCTAACACATTGTATGCTGGAGTGACCAAAGACCGTAATTCACAGAGTTTCCAGTCCACAATGCTGGATTGTTGCTGACGCACAGCAGTTACAAATTGCTGAGTTTGACATGCAGCTGTGAAGTGCATAAGACAAAGACAATTATGAATCATTGAGGAGCAGAAATGAAGTAAAATTCCTTGTGGAAGGGACAACTAACATTCATAGAGCATATAAAGAAGGACTAAAAGACTGGAAGAAATTTAAAAAAAAAGAATATTATGGGGGCATGACGTTAAAGCTAACAAAGTGCAATTTTGTAAAAGAAAAAAAAAAAAAAAAACAAGAGAGAGAGAGAAAGGATGACTAAAAAGACAAAAGAAAGAAAAAGAAGTCATGACCAAGGACACAACAAACCTACAGAATTTAGTTTGTGTGATTTGGTAGTTTTAAAGACCCAAGAGAGATCCTGTGAATTAAATGCAGAGATACAAAAATTCTTTAATATTTCTCATGGAACTTTTCAGGTGGCAGGTAGCCACACAATAACACATACTGGTTACTGTATCCTAAGTCTGGGAAAAAATTTGGACTGAGTAATGTAGTTGACTTGAAACTGTATAAAGCAACTGATTTTGGAGATGGGCCACAATTTTGATTCTAAGTTCACAATATCAATACTAAGTTATCCTGCAGGCCACATAATGCTTGCTTATAGTTACAGAAGATATTTAAATATAACAAGGATATAAGAAACTCGGTTTAATTACAGTGAAAAAGTAAAAACTATAAATAAGACCTTTGCAGAAGTTTTTTTTTCCTATTATTATTATTATTACAGGGAAAAAGTAAAAAATGTCAATGAGACCTTTGCAGAGGTTTTCAAATTAGCATTTTGTAGACTGCTGTTGTTGGAGGGACAATTCAAATGGACTGGCGGCCCACTTACTGGGGTTGGGCAGTCTTGGCAAACAGTGAGACATCACAAGTGAAAAGATTGACTTCTCTTTATATTTGCGTAAATGAGTGGCCCGAAAAAGTATGAACTGGCTAAGATAGTGACTGTGTATGGGTACAGACATTAGTGTAGTACAGTAATATTTTATAACGTGAGTGAAGCAATGCCTCCAAACAAACATTTCTTTAAAAAAAATATGCTTGATTTGTTGTAAAGTGGTGGCACGCACGAGTTCTCACCTCACCAGTCACTAGTATATGACATTGTGAATAAATGTAGACTAGACGACCATGCAAAATTTTTGGAAATAAAATACGATGAATAGTGAGGTTGAATGCTTGTAATACAATGAAAAGTAGAACCGAACATTTGTACCAAATATTTATTTGTTTAGTGGAATAGGTACGCATCAAAATACGTACAACATATTATGAAACAGGTAAATTTAAAATACCCAGTATGTACGACAAACTGTCACTGACCTTAACACAATACAACCAACCTGAACAAAATACACACAGCATATCAACATCTCTGTGATATGTGTAGCTGTGCGAACAAATGTTTACATTGGAATTGTATATCAAAATAAAAATGTTTCCGTAACAGAAAAAAAATATCTAAATAGCTACTTATTGTATAAAATACAGTTTATTGACACCTCTGTGATATCTGCTGCTGCAATCTAAGGACTTGGCTCTGAACTGCCTTTTGTGCACGACCATTTTCAGCAAGAAATTCTGAAAAATTCTTTCTTAATTTATGATTTTACCTAACTGGAGACCTTAATATTTCTCATTTGTTGATTTTGGTTAGGTATCGAAGGAGATAAATGGCTCATAATAATATATAATAATAAAAAAAAACATGCTATAGAAATAATATTGATACTTTTGCCCTTTAAGAGTCAAATTCCGAATAATTCCTTTTATAAAATATGGTGTCACCAAAGCAGACACCTTGGTCTTTAAAATGATACCTCATTTATCGATTTCAGTTAGGCATCAAGTGAGGTTAAATAAAAGAAAAAGAAAAAAAAAAAAAGATTTAGAAATGATGATACTTAAGGGTTAAATTTGGAGAAAGTTCTTTCTTAAAATGTGATGTGACCAAAGCGAATATTTTAATATTTAAAACGAAACCTTATATATCGATTTTGGTTAGGTATCAAGGGAGACATATAGCCCATGACAGGAAAATGTGTTGTAGAAATGAAAAATTTCTTTCTTAAAATGTGGTGTAACCGAAGATCTCAGTTTTTAAAATGATACCACGTTTATCAATTTAGTTTAATTATCAATGGAGATAAATTACAAAAGACACAAAAAACACGTTTCAGAAGTACTGATATTTCTGCCCCTATAAGGGTTCAATTACAAAAATAATAATAAAAAAAAAATCCTTTCTTAAAATATGATTTAACCACAGTGAAACCTTAATTTTTAGAATGGTACCTCATTTATCTATTTCGGTTAGATATGAATGGAGATAAATGGCTCATGATACAAAAATGCACTGTAAAACCATTTATACTTTTTTTCCCTTTAAGGGATAATTTTTTATTATTATTATTTTTTTATTATTATTTTTTAATCTTTCTTAATATATGTTGTCACCAAAGGTGAGACATTGAGGCATTACCCTTCATAATACTTCTTCATTTATCGATTTCAGTTTGATATCCAGGGAGATAAATGGCTCATGATACAAAAACACGTTGCAAAACTACTACAACTTTTGCCATTTAAGGGTTGACTCCACAAAATTCCCATCTTAATATATGATGTCACCAAAGCAGAGATCTTAATATTTAAAATGATATTCCATTAAACGAGTTCAGATAGGTATCCAGGGAGATAAATGACTCGTAACACAAAGAACAGCATTTTAGCAATATTGACATTTTTGCCCTTTAAGGGTCAAATTACAAAAAATTCCTATCTTAAAATATGATGTGACCAAAGTAGAAAGCATAAGCTTTAAAATCACACCTCATTCATTGATTTGGGTTAAGTATGCAGGGAGATAACATCTTGTGACAAAAATTACCTTATAAAAATAATATATATGATATATGTATTCAATATAAGGCTTTAAAGCAAAGTAGTGTGTGTGATAATAAAAGGGACAATTTGAAGTATTTCGTAGCAATTAGGTTTTAAGTATTTGGCAGTACTGTAAAAGAGAGAGGGGCAGTTCTGCTGCTGAAAAAGTATGGTAATGGCAGGAAAAGGATTTTATTTTATTTTTTATTTTTTTATTTCTTTTAAGTTGAGGAGTGAGTGGCCAGTGTAATACTATTACTGTTTGATTTCTAGTGTATGAAAGTCAGTTTAATTATTAATCATTGTGATTTTTTGAAATATCAGAATGCATTTAGTAAACACACAGATCTTTCGTGATTGTGTTGGATAAAGAAACTACCTTGACATCTTATTTAAAAACTACATTTTAAAATTGAAGTGAGACGGTAGCAAAGTCCATGTGTAAAGACATTTTTTAGGCCATATGTAATCCCAGTGGGCTACCATTATTAGAATTAATCAAATTATAAAGAGAGCCTCACAATCTCCTTAGCATTACACTGGAAGCAATGTCGTTTCTAGGCTAATGAGCAAGCATACGAAAAAAAATTAAATTTTCTACCCTAGAAGAAATACACAAAATTTCTGCTTATTATCTTATGACACAGCACCATTCAAAAAGCAAAAACCACATGCCTCAATCAAATAAGCCTATGATAATATCGTAACTCTTGTTGATACTTTTGTTTTCATCTATACATAGACTGATGGAAAAATTATACATTTTAAACCCACTGAGCATTGTATCAAAACAGACTCAAGTTAATGGTTGTGACCAAATAGAATAATTACTAATGCTAGTATATTCTAATTAAACTTAAAGGCTTTACATTTCACTATATTGCATCTAGCCTTCAATTCTCCAGTTTTTGATTTATAATACCAGATCATTTCAAGATTTCTATGCTTACATTTGATTCAAATTCCGACAAACAATCAGACAGTAAATCTACTTGCAAAGGTTCAGCTTTGGTTCCATATGCAAAGGATTGCTCTGCAAAGATAGGTAGAATATTGGCTTGCCACAAGGGCAACTGATGTGTGTATCAGAGTGTACATAAATACGAAATGAAACTTCTATGTAATTTTATTTGTGTATTTTGTTGTGTATTTTTATTATACTTTTGATTTTTCTTTCACACTCAGGAGGACAAACGATAATATCTTAATTGCATTTGTACAGTAAATGGAACTTTGTTAAAGTTATTTTTATAAGCAACACAAAAATATTAAAAAGTTTAAGCATACCTTGCTGGATTATAAAGTATTGAATCTAATCTTAGTTTGTATTTTGTGTTTAGAAATTTTATGTTGGAGAATATCTGAGACAAAATCATCTGATAAACAAACTCACAATCAATTTTTGTTAATTACTGGCTTCTAAACCCATCAAAAACGATGGGTTGGAAACAGATTTCTTGCTCATAACTTAAATAATTTTTAAAAGCTTAAATAACTCATTTTCTTTGCTGTAAATAGCACAGAATGTTAAGGATGTAAGCACAGAATGTGCAAATTCTGAAGGCATAACATTAACAATTTTATCCCTACAGTGCCCAAGGAATTCTCACTTTAACAAAAAAAACTGCAATAATTTATGTAGTTAATACAAATTGAGATTAAATTAATTGTGATGCATCATATGAATTTGTATATAACAGAAAGGAAGATAAAAAGCCACAGTTTAAATACAATATGGATGTGCAAGTGCCAGGATTGTTATCAGCAAACTATTTGAAATATGCATCTGAAATTTTAATATGTTTGAAGGTATCCTCAGTCTTTGGAGCTGTCTGTCCCATGTGTGATGCATCCCATATCTGAATCACCAGTGCAGTCATTTAATTCTAATAAAATATTATATTAGCTAGTCCAACCCTTTAAGATACAATGCAGTTTGTATTACAAACACTTGCAACCAAAGAGTATTATTATATGACGAAATAACAGCAAAATAAAACTTTTGCCCATTTTGGTCAGAAATTAAAAACTATATTAGACATGAGTACTTTCAGTATTTGTTGTTAAATATAAAAAGTCACTGATATTGGAAAAAATTTCAAGATTATTACTAACAGCATTTTTGAGATAGAATTGGTAATAAATATGATAACATGTAGACAGACAGTTCACAACAATTATAGTGTTCCATTTTCGTTCAGTTAAAGAATTTTAATAAAATATAGAAAAAATTCTTTATATTGAAAAACCTTAAACAATATTTCATTTACTAATTACTGAATGTTCAATCACATTTTACACAAAATTGGGAAAATTATCTGCAGACAAACTGCAAATTTTCAATCATTTACAAGCAATCAAAAGATCACCTCCTGCACTTTGTGACATTAAATATTCATATATATTAGAAATAAACATTATGTAATCTTTCAGAATGCAATAGTTACTTAGTTACAGAAGATCTTGCCAGCCCAGATATTGATGGCTGATACTGTCCAAAATATCAAGTATGGATGGAGATAGATAATAACCAAGGAGGAAGATTAACACAAATATATGAATATTTCAGTTTAAATCCTACCAACATGAATAAGGTTTTGAGCCGAAATATTTTAATGTGTGTCCTGCATTCATCTGTGGTAAGTGATGGGTTATTTCCTATCCTTCCTTATTTCCATTACTTAACATCACTTTCATTGTCACCATTATCCAAAATAACAAGATTTTAGACAGATAATATTTAATTTTAATCATTACTATATAGGGTAAGAGAGTGGTAAATGAGCATGGATTTGTATCTGAAATGATGCCATTAACTGCATCACTGTAGTTTTAAACTCTCTTTCTATTGTTCAGTTTTTTTTTCCAATTTGTCCTGTAAACCAATCAATGCAGAGATGATTAGAGCCAGGAGGTGAAGGAGAACATGGAATTAAAAAAAAAAAAAGATTGTCCTTTGGCATAAATTAAAAAAAAAAAAAAAAAAAAGAGTAAGGGATGGTAAAATTGGAACCTCATATTTTCACAAACAGCAGTGGCATGTCAAATAGAAGTAAGGTACACCATTGAGTAAAATTAATTGTCTGTTTTTGTATATTCACTAATCTACCGTTGAACTAGAAATCAAATATTCCTGACATAATTTTACAAGTCACATCTGCAAGAGATGAATGCTAGGTTCACAAAAACTTTGATAATACTGATATTTAAACTAAACATCCTATGGTACCAGGTACACATTTTGTAACTGAAACACTAAGCAATTCCATTAAATGTTTCCCCTCATAGAATAACCAATTCCAGAATCATCCAGCCAGTAATGGGATACTTTTCAGTCTACGTACACCTCCAGAACTAAATAGCTCATTGTCTATTGCATGAGTAAGGTTTTATCCCAAAATATTGTATTTGTGTGTCTGTCTTAAGTGTTATTCCATCTTGTGTGTTATCTACTCATCGCAGCCCTAATACTTTGGCAAGTGATGGGTTATTTTACCTCTCCTTCCTTATTGATAATGTTAACAAGAATAAGACAATTAAGTGTCCCAAAGATACCTTTAAAAACCATTTCAATGATGATAACTTGAAAATAAACATCTACATATTCATTCCAACTAATATTAAATTAGCTACATAACTTACCTCAATAAGGTCTGAATCTTTTTTGTTTGAATCCCTAGCTAGTTTTCTTTCAGCATCAAGAAGTGATTGTAAATGATTGACTTTATTACCCTCTTTTTTAAGGTTATCTTCTAAGTCTCTGACTCTTTCCCTCTCCTTCTCCAAAATTACACTGAAAATAAGTGTTGTCAACAACATTCTGTTACAATAATAATTTAAAAAATGTAAAAAGATAAGTATAGTAGATAGCTACTGACATTAACTGTTGCATCTGCTCTTTGTGATATGTTGTCTGACATTTCAGGTTCACAATTTCCACTTCATATTCACCCTGAGTTCTCAGAAGCTCATTTACTTTCTTCTCAAGTTCTATAACACGCCCCTTTTCGACTTCCAGGTTTCCAAGTAGCTCGACGATTTGCTGATTTTTCTTTTCCAATGATGAATCAGTCTGACATTCTAAAAAATAAATCAATAAATAAAATTTATCTAGTGTTCTAATGTTCTGTGAAGGAGGTATAGGAAAATCATTATAAACAATCAAAGAAAGCAAAGTTAGCTAAAAAAAGGACGAGAGAGAAAAAAGGGGGAAAGTGAATAACCATCAGTCATATAAAAAGAATGAAACAGCTTCAAGCTCTTATACTCCTCAGTTCATAACACTAAGTGTGACAGATAATGCTTTGCACCAAATTTTCTACTGTGTGCATTCCAATCCCAGATGGCATGATGGAAGACAAAATTTATATAAGCATCAATACGGCACCTTAATTCTCTCATCTTATCTCTTCTACCACTGCAACCCAAGTATGTAGGTGGAGGAAGTATTTCTTCACAGATGTGAATGAAATTGAGAGTTCGCATTTTTACCAATAAGTTCAAACGAAAACTATATTGTTTGTCTGCTAGTTAATCCCAGCCCATTTTGTGACACATTCGTAACGACAGGCAGTTACAAATCAAGTGGCTCTTCTCTATACTGTCAATTAATACCTTGTGAAATGGATCAGAAATGGCACAACATTAGTTCAAGAGTGGACATATCAGAGTTTTGTACACTATTTCTTTTGTTTGTGCACAGCAACTTTCTCAAATCTGACCTATGAATCACAGTCTAGAATCAGCTCTATCTACAACTGAAGTTATGTGCAGGCCCCATTTCATGTTGTTTTGAATCATTAAAGCCCTCACACATCGCATTTTTAACATGTTCTCTTTACATGTGCTTAAATCACTACAGTACCACACTTTTTTGAATGTGCATGTAATTATTCTTTGCTTTTTAAGTAATCTTTTAACTTCATGTGTATACATACCATGGGTATCATTCCAATACTTGATTGTCTGTATCTTCACTGACTAATCTCTTCAATTGTGCCTCTGGTTAGTTTGAAGGTATGGTAATTCATCAAGTATGCTCTAAAACATTAGTTTGAGGCTTTTACAAATCTGTAAATTGTCATTTTTGTTTTCTTTTTGCACTCAGTTATTGCTTTTATGATCAAAGGTACCATTTTGTGATCTCTTATTATGGTGATCATTGAAATGTTTGGGAATAAATATGGCCTATTGGTAATCATAAGATCTAAGCTTTTGTTGTCACTTATGACACCACATTACTACAGCATTCAACTGCTGAGGATTATGATCTAAGAATGGGTCAAGAATGACTTCAGAAGCTGTTTTATGCATGCCACCAATAACGTGAAAATGGCTTCACCAGTCAATATAAGGCAGGCTGAAATCATCTCTTAGCATTACAGCACAATCCATAAATCAAAAATGATATTATTTATATTTTTTTCTTAATGCTTCAGTGACAGCTATGTCAGCATAAGGTAGATGGCAAAAAGTGCCTATGACAAGGGAATGTATTTATTGATATCTACAAATATGCCACCTCTATTGTAATTCTATCTATCCTTACCAAAAACATTCATGCTTTTATTCAAAACTTTTATTGTTACACTGAAATGCTGTTGGGGTGTTTCTTGCAACATTCTACATAAACTTTGACCATTACTGATACCATTACTGAAGATTACTAGGTTAAAACGCCTGCAAAACTAATGAAATAATCCCACAATAGTTAATGGGTAGTTTCATTAGAAAATCAAACAGTTCACTAAGAATAAAAATGTTTATACCCTGGAAAATTGTTCCTAAAACACTTTGGATATGGTAAGAAATTGAAACTATCGCATCCTTGAAGTTAAGATTACAGGTCATCAATACTTAAGAGTTCAAGCATACTCACAGCATTCTTTCACAATCACCCTTAATATTTTTAAAAGAAATTATACATCAACATGGACCACAAAACAAAATATCACTCCTACTTTAAGAAGGTTACCAGAACTGAATACTGGTGACATCGTCGAATGTATTACAAGTCCCCGAACCGACTCTTCAAAATTCTTATTAGTCCAGCTAGCTATTGTACATTTCTCAATCTGGCTCCAGTTTGCGATGTCCACACTCGACAAAGTCCTGGATGATAATGGCTCCCACACAAGGAAATCTGGGCTCTTTATATAGAGGCAGGCCAAAATTGACCTTGGGAACTACTTTCTTTTGTACAATAACTTGAATCTCATTAAAACTTTTGATATTGTGTAGTTCATATTTTTATGATTATTTTATTCCATGATGAGTTTTGCCTCTGTGCTTCATATAAAAGTTATAAATTTACCAAGTTTTAAATCCCAAAATTATGGTTAACTTTTAAATTCTTTAATCCCCAGTGATGGTTCTGGTGTCAAATTACCTAATCTTCTGACATATATCACTCTACCAAATTCTTTGTACTTCGGAAGAAATTAGTACAAAACTGAAACCACACCATAACCTTACCTTGATCTCGCCACCATGATGTAATTGCAGAAATCTACTACAATCTATCTCTCCCAAACTACTGCTTTGTTTGAGATGGGATAAACACTATAACAACAAAATGATTCCCAGGGTTGGAGATAAATACTTTGTCATTAACTGTAACTGTGTTACTCATGTGCCTTTGGATATTCTATTGTTCTAAAATTCTTTCGGCCGCCACCTAAATTCATTAAACCCCAAATTGGGAAAGGTAAGGTTCACATAGTAATAAAAGTGACTGATGCTAAGTTAAAGTTCAAAGTTTCCCTACATTCTCAAAAAATGGCACAAGTCTGAACAATCGATAGGCTATTGGAAAATCTTCACCAAGTTTATTGACTGCAAGTTATGAAAAGCAATCAGACCAGACCACGCCCCATTGTAAAAATTTAAAAGTCACATTGAAATTATTTTCAACTGTTCAGCTGTACTCCAAAAATCTACTCCTATACATGCATCACTACGCGGCACTCCAACTGTTTCACGCCAAGCACAGCACAAACTGACAACCTTCCTGCTACAGTGATAACCACCATCAAAAGACACCATATACTCCCCGGCGGTCGTATAAATAGCCTAGCCTGATAATTCCGCGTTCAAAGGTCAACTGGCCTCCCGGAGTGTGAAAATCATGTATTCATGCGCCTTTATTTTGCAACAATTTTTTTAATTTTGACTCCAACTACTATCATTCCGAAATTTTAACAGTAGCTTAGATTTTAAGTAATTGTAAATTCTTATCTGTATGAAAATTTTTGTATCTTCAATATTTTGGCTGTAAAAAAATGGTTTTCTGTTCTACTCAAAACCACTGCTAATTTCTACAATTTTATAGCTTAATTGAATTCTCTTTCATTCGATACTAAGCAAGCCATGTTTACTATTTTCTAACAATTTGCTCGAAAGTCTTGTGCAATCCTAATTCGACCCCGCTAAGAACTTTCTGATGTCTTTGAAACCTACTTTAAATGATTCTACGTGTTCCCAAATGCCTGTTGAACGATTTTGAAGTTGCTACATATTTTCTTCAATTAACTATTAAATTTCAAAGTAAATGCTATCTTCAGCTGATGTAACGAGGAAACCTAGCTCGTCCAGACATAATTAAAAAATCTCTATTTTGTTTCATCCAGATCAAAATACTGCATGTATCTTGGTGAGACTTACTGGAAACTGTTTCTAATAAATTATAGTGTATCCTGAATATGTTTCCCCCTCCCTCCCTTGAATTTTGGTGTATTACTCAAAATGATTAATTTTTCCTTATTACCTGTGTCTGAAGCTACTATATAATTTTTGAAATACAACCTTTAAACTTCACTGAGCTTTTCCAAACTTTAGTATGTTATTTAAGAAAAAATTAAATTTCTGCCAAGGCATCAGCTGACTTTCTATATCTTTCCAAAATACGACTTCTTGAATTTAAAGTATGTAATTGTATGTTCATTTTCCATACCGTCTTTTGGCTATTACTGTATTTAAATTTTTTAGTATGCTTTCCTCGCTACAAGGTTTATTATCTCTCAACTATTTATAATCCTGAATCACTCAAAAAATGATTGAATGTTAACTTTAACAAAATTATATCGAAATCAAATATTAAATATGCTGATTATATGTTCAATCCTTCTACGGCTGTTTAGATAGATTTAGAGTGCCTGAATTGATTGTATAGTTTAATTTATTCCTGAATTAACTGTGTAAATGACACTACAGCTGAGGTATCGCGTTGTTCAACTGGCCTGCTATTGTGTAAACAAATTTCGTCATGCAATTTACCAAATTCTCGGTTAGCTTACAGTTCCTTACAAAAAAAAATCATTTATCTCCTAGTATTTTCCTCTTATCCTTCAAGTGATTCTCTGTCATTTTCTATCAACACATGTCTTAAGTGAATCATACGATGCCTATGTCACTCAACAAGGAAGTTCTAACAGTGGACTCTAAAATTTCACTTTTAGCTCTTAAATCTTGAAGTAATTGAGAAACTAATCTGTGAATACCTTTCGTATATTTTCAACCATTCCGCTCAAGTTTTTTCTAAACTTTCATGTCTTTATTTACCTATTTCTATTTTACCTATGGAGTCTAGTTTTACATACAATGTATAGCTTCGTATTATAAATCTTTTGGTGTAACAATATTTAAGCTATTTTTAAAATTTAAGAATCTTTTTTTACTAAACAAATTTCTTCTTCTACCTACTCCACGTGGCATGAAAGTCACTAAATTTGTAATAACTTCTTAAATAAAATTTTCAAGCTATATTTATTACACCTTAAATTAATCATAATTTTCTGCTTTACCTATGGAAATGTATGCAAAATGAGGGGCTCAACTAACCTCCTAAACCTACGTTTTATTATGATGATGTTTTATTTCGAAATTCTAAAGTGTCTTACCACTAGGAAAATGACCCTAAAAGTGCCTTGCTAAGTGACTGCCATAAGATGAGCCACTTTTCAAACTGTTTTCAAACATATTATGGATATATGATACTGTGAAACTTGTATCTGGTTTTAGCCAAGTATCTGTACCAATTACAATGTCCACTTCTGTGCTACTAACAAGCAGCAGTTAGTGGTCTGGTGCTCAGCTGGTTTACGCACTTAATGGAGCAGGTGAAACCAATTTTTCTCTGAATCTCTATTTTTTAAATGGTTGTTCCTAGCTCTTACTGATGACTGTTGTAATTTTGGTTTGCTCCATGAGCACTCAGTCTTTTGCTATGTTGCCTCCAGTTTCTATACCAATTTTTGTTCAATGATTCTTATTCTGTAATTAAATAAGAAAAGAAAGGGAAATTAACCCACCACATACCAAAGTGGACGGATGCGATGAGAGAACACTAATGTGGACAAACAACTACACAATATTTCGGCATCTGCCTTGCTCACAAATAGAAAAACGGGCCATTAGGCTCGGAACGTGTGCGCACACCGAACGTTACCTAATGACTCTATTGAGTAGTATTGTGTAGTTGTTTGTCCGCATTAGTGTTCTCTCATCGCATCCGTCCACTTTGGTATGTGGTGGGTTAATTTCCCTTTATTTTCTTATTTATATCGCCTAGAAGCCGCTTCCATTTTCCTTAGTTGCATCACTATTCTGTAATTAGACTTACATCTTCACATGAAGGAATTTACATAGTTTCTATGAAATCTCATAACTGATGTAACTAAACAAGTCATGTTAGTTCACCTGTTGCTGTCGTCCCTGGGGAACTAAATTAAAATAATACAATAATTATTTACAAAAATAAGTACAGAGATGGGAAAAGTGCTAAGGTGATGGCAGAGCAATCTAAAATCCTGGCATAAAACACATGAGCAAAACATGAATTTTTTGATATAAATACTTAACTGAGAAAGGAACATAAGAGCACAAAGGGATGGAGAGCCTACTTCATTAAAGTGGGTACCAGCTTCACATATCAAGCAAGGGTGTAACCAAGATTTTGCACTCTGCTTCTCTGCATCACTTCATTACATCTACAAAATTTCTACAACTGAATTTATTATTAAATGATAAGTCCTACAAACCACCGTCCACTTCCTATTTCACAAAATCCTATGTATTTTTTAACCTCACAGCTAATAAGGTTAACAATTTAATCCTGTTAAAACTTAACTGATTCCACAACCTGAGGGTTGGATGGATGCTGCCAAAGCTAGCACACTAAGCCTGTATTTCATAGATAGGATGACCAGGTTTTTTCCTCTGGTCCTATAACTTTATATGAAATCTGAGCCACAGAGATATCTTGTTGTTCCATATTAGGTCATCTGTTATTAATCCACAAAAAAAAAAAAACTCCATTAAAATAATGAACAGCAATTGTGCCTTAGTTACTTGCACATACTTGAATAGTTCCTCTTTCATCGCCACAGTTTTAAAATTACTATACTCTTGAAGGCTCCTACTGATTAGTTGTAATGGTTTAATCTTTCTTACAACTATTTCATGATTGACCCTGTCAAATGAGATGGAGAGATCCAGCATCATACCATCAACATATTCTTCCATATCCATCTCAACTATATTATTATAAATCTGTAAGCAAGCTGTGCATATCTCATTATTTGAACAGGAACTGCAGAAAGACTACCGCAGTAATTTGGATGATGTTTTCAAATTTCTATAGCAAATGGTCCAAATTAAAATCTCCGGAAATAGCTAATCTCCGGAAATAGCTAATGACTTATATCTACCAAGCAACAGAGGAAATAATTAAGTATATTTCCAGACAGAACATTGTGAGCCACTGATCACAATGTAATTGAGATGTTCACTCTTTCCACAAAAAACAGAAAAAATATCACACAACTTAACGTGGGATTCTGTTTAATATTATGACTTCAAATATTTAGTTTCTCAGGTTTCTTGAACACAGTAAATAAATGGAATACCTGAATCAGATGCAATAAGCATCTTGAGTTAAGATGGCCGCCGCGTCGTGTCGCCAGTCGGGTCGCTCTCGCTTTTGATCGCGATACTTGTGGGAAAACGAAACTTTAAGTATTTAGTATAAAACACATAGTTTAAGAAAGTATTCTAAGACCTGTGCGCGAAGGGACGTAAAGCTTTTCGTTGTTGTTGTTGTTGTTATTGGTGTTTAAGGGCGCGTCGACGTCGGGGTCATTAGCGCCCTTACAATAACCAGCAATTACTGTGGCTTTAAAATGTACTAAAATACTGTCTGCATGGTCGACTGTAAAGGGGTCGGCCATACAGACAGCAAATAAAATAAAACATGAAATTACACGTGGCTTTAAAAGAGCCACCAATACTTCAAACCGTACGGCACATGGATGGCTGTAAAGGGGCCAAGATTGTTAAAAAGAGGATTAAAAACACTACACGTCTCGCTGGCTGTATAGTGGCCAGCGAGACATGAATATAACAATATAAAAAATAATAACAATTCGCATGCATGGGTGGCTGTAAAGAGGCCACCCATCCATCTTAAAACTAGGCCGATCTGCCTAAAATTTTAGGCGCTAGACCGGCCAAAACACAAAATCTTAAAACCCTCGCCACGTTGCTGGTCTCATTGTTTAAAATGAGGGACAGATCGTTGGCCAAGCCAACATCTGCCCTCAAGTCTAAAAATAAAACACATTCAGTTAAAATGTGGCGTACCGTCAAAGGTACGCCACAGGCATCACACTCCGGAGGGTCCTCTCGGCGGAGAAGGAAACCATGTGTCAGAGGACAGTGCCCTATACGGAGGCGAGTAAGGAGAACCTCATCCCTCCTCGCCCGCTGGAAGGAGCTGCTCCACGGCTGAACGGTCGGTTTGACCAGCCGGAGCTTATTATGCTCTACCTCCAGCCACTGCCTCTGCCAGATGTCGGAAACAAATCTTTTCACCACCGAGGCAAGGTCAGACTTTGGGACCGGATCAAAGTCAATTCTGACCTTGTTGCAGGCTAACTTGGCAGCTCCATCAGCTGCCTCATTCCCCCTGATTCCCACATGTCCAGGTACCCAGCAGAATATGACCTCCTTTCCAGAAGTTTGGAGGGATTGGAGGGTGTCCTGTATGTCCTGGACAAGACGATCTGCTGGGTACATGCTTCCAATGGCCTGGATACAGCTGAGGGAATCACAGCATATGATGTACTTCATGCTGCGACTTACTTTCACATGCTGGAGCGACTTTAACATAGCGTAACACTCTGCAGTGTATACGCTGCAACAGCTATTCAGTTTGTAGTTATATGTCGCTCGAGGGAACACTACGGAGCAGCCTACTCCGTTAGCCTGCTTAGACCCATCCGTATACACCGGGGTAAAATCCTGATACTTGTTTAAAATGTCGCTAAAAATTATGGTAAAAACGCTAGCAGCAGTTGACTGCTTGTTGAAGCTTTTCGAAACGTTGAGTTTTTATTGAGTGATAAGCGATTGATTGGTACGTGGCTGACGTGCGAACAGTTCCTCACCGCGAGCGCTGTCGTCGAGCTGAGTCGGCGCCTTCCAACCTGCCAGCGGTGCTCTGCCGAGTGAACGGCTACGCGCGGCGCAAACACCGTGCCGGACACCTGATGCCGGCGATCAGCTGCGGTGAGTCACTACAGTAAACAACTTTTCTGCTGCCGCCAACATGGGGTCACCAGAAGAAAACTCTGACAGGGTTTTAAACCAGTGTAGCGAAAAAATTGGAAATGAGTATGTGGAACTAGTCAAGCATCTAAACGATTTTTGTGGCCAAAAATTCACTGAAGTTAGAGTTAGAGAAATAAAAGATAAGCTAGCCTGTTGGACAATAAACATTTCCTTCTTGGAGGGCCAGTTGTCTCAGCTAGGAAAGGAAAATGAAACACTAAAAAAAGAAAATGAGCAACTCAAACAAAATAGAGGAGAAATAGTCCCCAGCTATGCTGCAATGGCGAAATCTGGAGGATCGACTGGTGTGAATCCCAAAATCACTCAGTCCACAAAAAGTGCGGTTTTCATTACTTCCAAAGGGGGGGAGAACCCGAAGCAAGTGGCTGAACAAGTTACAAAAATCATAAAACCTGGGAGGGATAAAATTAGAATCAACAGAATTAGCACAACTAACAATGCTATTATAGTGGAAACAGAATCTCCTGAGGATTCACAAAAAAATCTAAATAACAAGGAATTGGCTGATAAGATGCGATGCGAACTCCCTAGAAAACGAAGGCCACTCATGATTTTTTATGACATACCAATAACAATTCATGTAGACAACCTTGCTGATGCTGTCTACCAGCAAAACCTTGAGGATAAAATAGAGAAAGGACAATTTATGGATGGTTTTCAATCAAAATTTAAGACTGGACCTAGGGAAAGAGCAACAGTTCATTAGGTTGTGGAGGTGAGTCCTTCTGTTACAGCAAAAGAAAGTCTTCATAGAATTTTCTGCTATAGCAGTGAAAGACTACGTTGTCGTTCCAAAATGCAATAAATGTTTGGATTTAGGACACGTCAGTAAGCATTGTAAGAAGAACAATAGTTCTTGTTCACACTGTGGAGAAGAAAACCACCAAAGGGATCAGTGCAAGAAAAGTTCTCAACCTTCAATATGCATACCGTGTAACAGACAGGGAAAAAGCTGCAACAAGAAGGGTAAAGAGTGTCCTACCTACCAATTACTCCTACAACGAGCTGTAAACAGGACTGATTATGGATAGTTTACTACAAGGAATAGATATGGGAAACGACATATACTCTCAACTGGCTAATGTAATTAGGAAAATAGTTGAGGATGTAATTGGGAAGCAGACTACAAAAACGAAAGGAAACCCCCCTTCAAGACAAAAAAGAAATGCAAAAAGGGCTGCCTGCTTCAGAGAGAAACTAAAAATGGAGAAGAATCGTAAGAAACAAGATGTTAGAACGCAGGCGGACGACCACTTATTACAGATTAACGAAATCTCTTCGAGTTCCGCCAGTCATCCCCGGAACCCTTATGTCAAAAGGACTGGTCTGGGATGGAACACAGACAGACCAAATTGGGTTGAACATTACTCACGACCTGTAGCGAGTCCAAAATTGGAGGAACAAACGCTGAAGATTGGAAACATAGAAGACAGACGCAATTCTATAAACCCTAAAACAATATACAGTGATTTTGAAACTAATTTAAAACTCGGTCGACTGGAGGAGGCTCCGAATCTCAATGTGGCGCTGAGGCATCTAACTCGAATAGCGCATCCAGCCGGTAAATACGTAACCTTCCCTCAGCTAGAAGCGATTGATCGTATACATCTAAAATCTATCAATCTTCCTACAGAGACTTCTCAGCTTCTCTCTCTTGTGCATAAAGTCTTCGAAAGAAGGAATGAAACTTTTGATCCCAATCAAATATATAAACAGTACGTATTAACTCATGGGCATATAGTTTTCGATTCAAAACTCCCGTGGCCACAGTGCAATATCCACACCAGACATCCATAAAACACAAAATGTCTTGTAAGCTACGAATTGCACAACTAAACGCCAGGAGAAGCAAGTTGGTTTTGCAGGAGGTGAGGAAGCTGTCAGAAGAACATAAATGGGATGTCATATGCCTTCAGGAGACACATTCATGCTTCGGGAAGATTCCTTACATGCCGGTATCGTCACAGATAATCTCAACGGGTAGAAACCCTATGACAGCAATAGTAGTGCTATCCAGACAAGTTACTGTAACTAAGATAGTGCAGTTCTGTGATGAACATACGACATGTGTGGAACTCATTGCTGACTGGGGTAGTGTAATTCTCGTCAACATGTATTTTCAATATAGTGATCCCATTGAACCATACATTGGGAAGATAAGAGAAGTGTGCACTGCCCTAGACAACAGACCAATAGTGATAATGGCTGACGCCAATGCTAGATCCGAACTCTGGCATAGCGGGGAGACAAATATGAGAGGCGAGCTTTTAGTGGAAGCTATTAGTGAACTGAATCTAGAAGTAAGAAATCTACCACATAAACCCTACACATATAGCAACTGATCAGGAGCTAGGTCAAACATTGATGTAACATTGACCAATCTGTGAGGTGGGAACTTATTGAGGAATTGGAACGTTTTAGAGTTTTTAACTACCAGTGATCACAATGTTATTACTTTTGAGTTGGTCAGAGGGAGGAACGATTTTGACACATCGGAGGTGCAGACTTCCAAGGTGCATTACAACATCCGACAGGCAGACTGGAACAGGCTGAGGGAAAGTTTTACACAACAAGGAATCCTATTAGATGATAATGATGTAGAACGAGCCGCAAAGGACCTTACTCGGGCACTCCAAATATCAATGAGGAGATCTATTCCTCTTAAGAGAACCATTGGCACAGTCGACAGACCATGGACTGATAGACTGCAAAGACTACGACTAAGGATGCACAAAGCAAGAAAAGATTACCAACGTTGCCTCATCTACAACGTTAGAGGACAGCTCCTGGAAAGATATAGACAAATTAAGAATGAATTCCGAGAACTGTTAATACTAAGTAAACAAAAAAGCTGGGAAACATTTGTGAAAACAAACTTGCGTACAGACCCCTGGGGTATCCCATACAAAATTGCAGCAGGGAAGGTAAAACCCCCAACTACACTGTCTACTGCACAGAAACAAGATGGAACCATGACTATAAGCTGGAAATCTACTTCAGAAGTGTTACTCCAGGAACTCCTTCCAGATGATAAAATGGAAGATGACGAGATGGAGCACAGAGGGCTCCGTCTGGAAATTCACCAACATAGGAAAAGTACCACCGACACTCCTGATATTAGCATCTTGGAGGTAGTACAAGCAATAAATGCCTTGTCCAGGAATAAAGCTCCGGGTCCGGATGGTATTCCAGCTGAAGTAGTACAACAACTGGTAGTGCCAGTAGCCCCCACTCTGTGTAAGCTCTATAATGCATGCCTGCATCAGGGAAGAGTACCAAACATCTGGAAGCAGAGTGAGATATTAACCATCAAGAAGGGAGATGACAAGGATCCAAAATTACCTAAATCATATCGACCCATCTGCTTGCTAAACGTGCTGGGAAAAATACACGAAAAGGTGCTGTGCAAGAGGTTACAAGAGCATTGGGAGAAGGAAGGGATGAATCCAAACCAATTTGGATTCAGAGCGGGGAGATCTACAGAAGATGCAATCAACCGGACAATGAATCTGATACAGAACTCAAATCAGAATTACGTGATAGGGGTCCTTGTCGATATATCGGGGGTATTTGATAATCTATGGTGGCCTGCACTTTTTGCACGGCTTAAGGAACTTAACTGTCCAAAGAACTTGTATAGCACCTTTAAAGATTACTGTAAGAACAGATATGTTAAACTTAAGTGTTCTGGAGTATCCATTGATAAAAAACTAACAAAGGGTTGCCCACAGGGATCCATTTTTGGTCCGATATTTTGGAACATTGGGCTTGAACCGGGAATGGCAAGGCTGCAAAGAATGCCGGAACTCCTGGGACTTGTTGCATTTGCAGATGACCTATTCTTAATTATAGAGGGTAAAACCAGAGCCGAAATTGAGGCTAAAAGCGCAAAGGTTCTGCATGAACTCAGTCGATGGTGCAGACAAGTCAAACTAAGATTAGCACCTCAAAAAACCTGTTATAATGTTACTGAAAGGCAGATTACAGAGCAATCCAACCATTAAAATAGACGGAGTTACAATAAGAAGAAGTCCCTTCAGTCGATACCTTGGTGTGAAATTAGACGAAAGTCTAAATTTTATGGCCCATATGGAGGAAGCATGTGGGAGAGCCACCTCAGCCATGAATAAATTAATCAGTATGGGACAAAGGCGTTTCCAACTTTCACCGCTTGTTATTCGAATATACCACAATACAATATTAACTTCAATTGTAGGGTATGCAGCCAGCATCTGGCCGAAACACCTCTGAAAAGTAAAACCCAGCAAACTTTTGAGGAGGACACAGCGAAGTATTCTAATCAGGCTGAGTGGTGCTTACAAAACAACAGCAACTGATGCCCTTACCGTGGCACTGGCGGTGTGGCCTCTGGACTTGGAAGTTCGCAAGCGGGGAGCATTATACTGGCTCAGGAAAGGGAATCCGGAACAGGTAGAGAAAATCACGGGAGCACCAGCAACAACAGCTGCAGAAGTAAACAAATTGTTATTGGAAGAATGGCAGCAAAGGTGGAATGATAGCACAACAGGAAGAAGGACATATGATATGTTTCCATGTGTCTGTGAAAGGCTCAAAATGTCGCATCTTCTCCCATCGCCTGGGCTGGTACATTACATAACAGGTCATGGCCCTTACAACAGTGAATTGCAAAGAAGAGGAGTAGTGGACAATGGTAGCTGTGACTGCGGAAGCGAGGGCACTCCGGAACATGTTGTATGGGAGTGTATTTCAACAGCGGAACAAAGAACCCCATATCAGCAAATATTACAGGGCAGGCGAATTTTTGACATATTGCAGTGACCAGGAATTGTGGTACTATCTTGATGAAGCTTGCAATCTGGCCTCACAAGCAGCCAAAGAAAGGTTCTTGGCACTTAGAAACCATTTCAACCGACAGCGACCAGCGACCGAGCAGTGATGATTCCCGAATAAAGAAACTCCCGATGGGTCGAAGGAGGACGCCTCTACTTCCAGAAGTCATCTCCTGAGGGAGGTAAGTTACTCCGAAGTGGCTGTGCCGGGAGTAAATGTGTAAAAGTGTCATAAATATACAAAGTGAGAAACAGTGGGACAACAGTGATTTGTGTATGTGAAAGTTTCTTTGTTTAATTATATATAGTAGTATTGTGTGTGAATGTATGTTATTCAAATTACTAATTTACAGTATATATGTATATATCAAAAAACACTAACACATATCATATACATTCTTACACATTGTTAATTTAATTATGTAACAAATTTTTGTGAAATTTGATAAGTTTATGCGTTACTAACTTGTTTTACATCCTGAACAATATTTAGCTATTAGCTGCAAACTATAATTTTATCTTATGTACCTCTTGTAATATATTGATAATATGGGCCCAGAGTAGAAACTAGGTGCTGGGCTATTATGTACCAGGATATAAAAATAAAAATAATAAAATAAAAAAAATAAATAAGCATTACTACTATTTAATTTACTGTAAAAGTGAAGCGTTTGAAGACTTTGACCAAAAACATGAATATACTGATCTCTGGATTAATTATATTGTATTTGGTTATATTTTCTCAGTTTTATTAATTTTGATAAATATAATTAAATTGATTTTGTTACTCAAACCACTACATAATATATTAATTCTTCAATAATTGTAATATTGTTGTGTGAATGAAGGATTTCTCGGAATTTCACTGCAATGTAATATTTGAGGGTTTGCTGCCAGATTGTGTGGGTGAAAGACGAGCTTTTGGTGCGACGAACTCTGCCGCCATCTTCAGGCCTGGTTCTCATGCTGTGATGACCAGAGCTGCAATGTCAGTCTCTTGCACTGACGCCTCCTTATACAGGCTCCACCCAGCATTACGGGCACAATACAGAGCAGCAGTTGGTGGAACTACGTAGTGTGGTGGTAAGGAGGGAGGGGCGCAGCCTTTAAAAGGATGCGTCTGTGCAGAGACTGACATTGTAGCTCTGACCTGTCACAGTGCGAGCACCCCCCTTGAAGATGGTGGCAGAGTTTGTCGTCAAAAGCTTGTCTTTCACCCATACAATCTGGCAAGTGAACTCGAGAAGATTATATTGCAGAATTATAAAATTTACAGTAACTAATTTTTTGCCTAATATTAATAGTAAAGGGTTTTCAAGATACCGTGTCACTGCAATTTGATAAACAATTTGAAAGTAAAGAATAAATTTTGAGAAATATCACTTACCAGTAGTTCTTGAGATAAAGGAAGTCAACAATCAGTTATAAGAAAGTTCCTTTTGCCTTTGGCAATGTTTTTTTAATCTGGTCCAGACTGAATTTTAACCTAACCACAACCGTTAATAAGAAAACAAGAATAAACTTTATATCATGATACAGTCGTTTCCCGTGTTTTAGTCCTCTTGCAATTCAAACCAAAGTTGTATTAAGATATTAATTGTAATAATTTATGCTAAGCGTACTTTTGAATCTTGAAATAGACAATGCTGTCATTACCAAAAATGTATTTAGTGATGCACTTTATGTTTTTAGGTGTATCTGAATCATTTGATTTTGAAACAGTAATATCAGTATAGATTGTGGTTAGGTCAAACTGCAGCCTGGTCCAAAATTTTCTTGGAACCACATAATCCACGAGGAATACCATTGTTAGTAATTAACAAGCTGTTTTAATGAGTGCAATGTTAGTGGGATTCACATGGATAATTTCTTCTAAAACATATTTCTGATTTACAAAACACTGCATTTCCTCTTAGATTTTTTCTGCTTACTTGGATTTCAAGTTGTCCACAGAGTGCTACCAATAAGGTCAAATTACTCAGTGCATAGTTGTCATCTGTATTTGGCTTTCCATCTTAGTAAATTGCTGTCATCTATATCAATATAAATGAGAAAGTTTGGATGTTCTGTCCGTCTTAATCATGCCTTAACTGCTCAACTGATTCAAGTTAAATTTTTCACATAGTTAGTAACTGTTGTGTGAAGTGACATAGGATAGTTTTTATCCTGCAAAAAATGAATTCAACCTTTAGCCATCATAAATTCGCAAACTCAAATAGTTTTCTATTTTGTACTCAGCAGTGCCACAATTACTCTTTGCTTTTTATGTACACACTTTGACAATAAATTTGTCCGCCGCTGAAAAATTCTATCACTCTTATTTTGCACAATCTGACATCAATGTCATCCTAAGAAACAGTAATGCAATACTGGCTTGCCAGTATTACATTACTGTTTCCTGGGATGACATCGATGACAGATTTTGTAAAATAAGAGTGAAAAAGTTTTCAACGGCGGCAAAATTTATTGTCCAAGTGTGTACATAACAAAAACTTTTTTTCAGAAATAAAAGCAAAAAACCTTCTGATATATACATGTGTGTATTTAGTTTAAAGGTGCTAAAACTGATGCACTTGACATATAATAGTTAGGAAACAGGAAATATAAATCTGTAATTAACCGTAAATTTTTTAAATTGTACTGTCGGTAAGTTCACAAAGAGACATCTTCAGTCATGTATATGAAATGGTATGACACCACATGTATTACAGCATAATTCCGTTTGTAATATATGTATCATAATTTATGTAAAAAATCAATGCTTGGAAAAAAAGAAAAAAAAATGTATAACACTAAGAGAATAACGGTGCAAAAGTTGTTTCTCTAAAGGTCGTGTGCGAAATGTTTTTGTATGTTCATGACAAATATGTAATGGTTTCGATTCCACCTCGGTTCGATTTATTATTGCCTAGATGTCTTTTGCTTTCTACTATAGTCTCTGTAACATTACAAATTATTTTTGCCAAAATTCAAAACTGAACCAAAGATAACCAACCCTTTTTGGTTTTTTTGTCCAAAATTTTTGCAGAACTCAGTTAAATAGTAGCTTATTATAAAAAACAGCGTTTTCTGCTCACTGTTCAATATTCTGACAATAACTATTAAATCCTGAACTTTAAATAAATGTATTCAATGGTTTAAGGAAGAAACACTTCGTTCAAGAAGTCACTGTCAGGGTCGAAGGCGGGATACTGGGGTTGGTATCGGCTTCATCACCTGAACTCGAAGTCTTCCAAAAATATGCAAAGTCCTGAAAAGTTCTGTTACCGTGTTAAACCATATAGGTGCTAACTGTTAAAATGACCACAGTCGCCACTTACAGCTTTAACCTCCTGCAAGAAAGGTGCTATTGTAGAAATGAAAGTCAAAAGTTGAATAACTGAATTATATTCTTGAAATTCTCACATTAATTACACAAGTTCACAGTTAGCAAAGGCATTGGGTTGTAAATCGTTCACCAAAAATCACAGATTATGAAACAGAGCAAAACACGCACTTCCCCAGAATGAAAATGAAAGTTGAAAAGTCACATTGTCGAAAACTGTTAGGCTGAATATGGGCAGAGCCGAATTTTGAAAATGGTGCCGGCAAGCGTGCTTGCTGTCGGCCATAATGCCAACCTTCCCCCCACTCTAACTGCATCCCCGCGTGTCCCAACACGTCCGCACTCTTACACGTTAGACGACAGACTGAATATTACCGGCCCTGCTTGCGCGAGCTGTCTCGCCTATATAGGTTTACCTCACGTGATGCTACACTCCGGCTGAGCGCTTGCTCACTCTCAAATATTCCCTTAAGTTTAACTTTATAACTTCTCTAACAAGTGTTTGATTTAAAACTTGAAAAGTCAAAAGTTGTTGGAGTATACGGGTGTAGTAGTTTATGAAAAAATTTTAATATTATTTTAGCTTTAATTCTCATGTCTGATGACATGACCAAATATGGACGGTATTACACCACAGGCCAGAAATTTTAGAATTTTTAAATCGGCTTTAAGTACAAACATGAAACTATGCTCAAAATGTTGGCCCCGATTTTAGCCTCTCAAAAATATAAACTTTATTTAAATCGGTTATGAAATGATTGAGTTATTACAAGAACAGAGATTTCCCAAATTCCGCCATATTTATTATTGTGTATTTTTATGTGTAACTCTGAAGGTATATTGATTATTAAACTGGAAAAATTACTAATATGTAGCCTGAATTAAACTGCGTATTTTAAAGGTTGTCTCATCTCTGTAGGTGCTATATCATAGGCACAATAAAATCGTTCGGTTATTGCCTTGTGGGAGGTTGTCGAATGAATTTAGAAATTCTTTAACATTGATGTTACTGCTTTAAATAACATGAAATTAATGTGTATGAAACTAGAATAATGGATCTTTAAGACGAACTACTTTTTAAACCGGAATCACAGTAGGCTTTTGAATAAGATAATGTTAAAGTTGAGTGTTCCATTTTAATGTATTCAGATAGCATTTAAAAATACTTAGACGGTTGGAAACTATCAGATTTAGTTGAATTTAATTCTCTTTAGGATTGTTTTAATTTATTAGTTACTTTATATCGGGTGACAATGTTTAAAATCAGTGTAAAAGCATATAGTGTGTACGGTGCCTATTGAAAGTTACTTCGAAATTGGATTAACAGACAGAAGGTTAGTAAAATGTCTTTTATTGGTTATAGAAAATTGATTACATGTGTTTACTGGCATTTACATGTTCTTAGCGCTCTTGAAATAGTTTTGCTTTATTGGAATTAATTCTGAAAGTATTGAAAATTTCGCCTATTTACCAGCTTCTTGTTTTCACTGATATATCATATTTTACGGATTAAAACTACTTGAAACCTATTAAAACTGAAAGATTAGATTATTTACTATGTCTTTATCCACTTTTTAAGTCCTGAAACTATTTAAAAGGGTCTCAAATTGTTTATGTAAACTACTTATGAAATGTGTTTACAAACTTTACAAACTGCTTTAAATCTCACTGAAACTACATATTACTGTGATGTTATGGTTATTGTCGGTCTAGGCCTGGCTTTTATTAGTTCTTTACAATCTTTACTGTATAAAAATCTCTCCCGAAATACCAAAATCTGGTATTTGCCAAAATTTAGGGTTAGGTTTGACTTATATTGAAATTAACTATTTATCTCTGGAATAATGCTTAGTAATCATGATAAAAAGTTTGTTTAGGCACTCTATTTACTATTATACAACATTTACTTCTTTTAAATAAGTTCAGAATATCTCCCTAACCAATGTTAGGATCTGGTATTGAAAGTTTACTTTTATTTGGAATAACCTATTTCCTGCTGAAATATCATTAGTTTATTGCATTTTATAGTTTATTTATGTTGTCTATGTGCTATTTATTTACTTCACTGTACTAGAAGTGTTGTTATCTTGATTTTACCTGTGGTATCTTGTATTGAAGTTAACCTCAAACTTGGTCGGGTTTTAACAGAATATTGAAAATAGAACGAAGGATACCTTACACCATTATTAGGAGTAGTTTACATCGCGATACTCGTCGTCACTAACACGGTGCTAATGAAAGCAGCTTTTTGTTACTAATAATAACTAAAATCCTGCTGCCTCGTATTATAACAAGAACATTCTGGTCCAGGCAGCATTTCAACCTAGCCGCTATATCTGCTAATATTACCATTACAAAAACAAACAATACAGAGAAACCTTAACAGATTAAATGCATCAGAACTAATGTCGAGTAGTAGCCACAATTTCTATATCAGGATTCCTATCAGCATAGTATAAATTATCATAATTAATTTTATTATACAATTTCAGTATAATTGCCACTAAAGCATGTGTAATAACACAATCACTGTATCACGATGAAAACTTGACCTGTAATATTAATGTAAGCTGTGTTAAGAGTTGTAATGAATTCTGGACTTTCTGTTGTACAGCATAAGTTACAAGCATTTTAGTACACATATTTAAATTACGTTACTTTAATAATTGTCATGATGCCGTAGTTCATGTGACTGGATGTAGCTCCACATATATTCATTATTTACTTCGCTTTTACTATTGCCATATTGCAAAGGTCATTTTTCAGCCAGTTTTTAGCGGTTTGATATCACAAACTGAAATTGTGGGTCAAGTTTAAAACAAAATTCATGATGTCACTAACATGCAATATAGTGAATGTATTAATGCATGGGTGATAGAACCCTTGATTTTCTAGTGACAATATTGGTAGAGTTTGTGGCTTGGTTGCAATACAGCTTGAACCAGAATGACAACTAAAAAATTATTAATAATTTAAGTTGCTTCATTAGCGCCAATTTAGTGACATGTATTGCATTGTACTTAAATTGTATCAAAAGATCAATAATAATAGTTCCAGACCAGGAAATATAAATCTGTACTTAACCTATTTTTTTAAAAAGTTGTACTGTGTGTAAGTTTAAAAGAAGATGTCTGCATAGAATAGTGTGACATCTCAGGTATCAAACCGTAATTCAGTTTGTAATATATGTGTCACAATATATGTGAAAAATAAAAATTTGGAAAAAAGTGCCGATTTCCAAGGAGCTGTATTAACCCTTTGACTGCTGTAGACGCGTTAACGCGCGTGGCTACTACTGCGCCCAGGTGCTACAGACGTGTATACACGCGCCGCCTTGCCGCTCTGTCTCTGCTCCAGACGTGTATACACGCGCCGCCTCGCCGCCCTGTCTGTACTCCAGACGTGTTAAGACGCTAGCCTCTTAGCGGCCTGGCTATGAAGCCATATTTCCACCCAGGGTGGTTAGTTGTTTTCCTCATTCGGCCCTTGAGGATTGGCAGCTGCGATCTAATTTGTGTTGCTCTTTTCCTTTTAGTTTTCGCTGAGAAAATGGCATACAGTCATTATTTTTTTTAACTGCTTAACGTCTCTTAACAGCGAGGACTTTAGAGATGGTAAAGATTGGGAGGCAAGGAATGGGAAGGAATTCGGCTATGGCCTTTTGAAGGAAACATTCCGGCATTCACCTGGAGTGATTTGGGGAAACCATGGAAAACCCAAATCTGGATGCCTGGACGGGGATTCGAAGCATCGTCCTCCCGAATACGCCGTCGTGTTTGTACCGCGGAAGAAATCATGGAGATTCTTACTAGAAGCGACAGTGAATATGATCACTTTGATAAGGATGACAGTGATAACCCTTCGACAGGATCTCGATGTAATTTTCCTATGCTGTGTACATCAGCTAGTGGAAAATGACCATTTTTCAGAGTTTGAAGCTACAGATTGTGCGAGCGAAATGTGTTGAAAAAGAGAATGCTTTAGTGACGCGTTTGACAGTATGTGCTTGTCGATTAAGCTGCAGTACACAAGTGTGGATTACGTTAACATTCCAGCAGTTTGTCATTTTTCCTGATATTTCTACCGGAATATCATATGATATCTATTGCTGATGAGACCAACAGACACGCGAGAATCAATTCACACTATATTTTCACTATGAAGTGGTTTAAAAAGTTCTTTTTCCACATTCTCGAACACTGCATTTTAAATGCTCACGCTCTTCACCGCGTAGTAACCGGACGAAAAATGCCAGTTGCAGAGTTTCGTCTGTTGCATCCATAAATTTAAATTTCGTGAGGTATTTTTCAGGATTTCCTGACACCCCCCCCCCCTCCCCGTCTTGTAAGATCAGGTCCGTGAGACGCCACCCCCCCCCCCCTAGAAATCGCCCTCGCAACTTTTTGAGACCTTTTTTTTACAAATTTCATTCATATTGCAAATTCAAAGAAGAGCACGCCAATGCGTAAATGCGCTGTATGTTCGATACAGAAAATGCGTCGAGAAACCAATGCAGAACATGTAATGTATCACTGTGTGTTGCACCATTTTTCAAGGCTTATCACACAAAAAGAATTACTAACCATGGTTAACTGCAGAGTTATAATTATATTACATTTACTACGCTCACAAACTAAAAACATTTCAGTTGCTGTAATATCTATTTAGTATATGAAGTACCGGCATGTTTGATTACGCAGACACTCACTTTTAGAGGAGTTTTAAACAGAAAACCTTTAAATGTTATATTAACTATATTTATTTTGTATCTGCGGTTTCAAATCGCAGAGCGACAGCAGAAGAACGCCACACACGACGCTCCAGACGTATTCAGCACACAGCGGTCCGGTCTAACGCGGCAGGCCAGCGCAGGTAAACAGCTTAGGCGTAAACAAAGCCGCACTCGGCGAGGGCTCGGCCGGCCGAACCGTAGCAGTTAAAGGGTTAACAAAGGTTGTGGTAAGGTTGATGTATAACCTGGACCAGAATGATTACTAATATTCCATGGTTCACAGTGAATGAGTGAAAACATATACAAAATTTTGGTTTTGCACCTTATTCATGTGGTAGGGAACGAGCCATATGGTTCTTGAGATGTGCCTTTGCTGAAGTTTACCACATGACTTGTCATATATGTTTTCACTCATTGCCTTCTACTTTGATGAGCAGACCTCAGATTTTTAGGTTCAAAAATCTTATTTTAGGTTCCTAAAATAGGGTCTACTCCAATGCAAAATAGATTCCAAAAATGTCAAAATAGGCTATCAAAACTGCGGTTAAGTTTATGAAACATCACGAATACAAATTCTTTAAGCGTACTTTAGCAGAACATTATTTTATTTAGTTGATTCTAGCTGGCTGCAATTATCTAAAATCAATGAAAATTTTGATGTGCATTTGTCACGTATTTCCTATTAATGGCGAAATAGATTTTTAATACATCCCTGTTGGATATTTATTGATACAAAAAATCATATGTTTGTAAGAATGGATGTTTATTATATATTACTATTTTTACTGTTTGTACATTATTTTTATTTGATTATTTAAAAATAGTTAGTTAAATTTACAATGCAGATAGTTGCGTCAACATTCTCAGATTGTAAATTCCAAAAATTTGCGGATTGTTAAACTATTAACCCAACACAACCAGTCATTCATTTTGAACAAGCAAATTGCACCATCTATATATTTAAAATCCACTGTTTACAACCTCGATTGTTTAGCAAACCAGCACTGTTGGCCTAATTTTTTTTTTTTTTTTAAATATTTTATTTTGATGTAACTATTAATACCAAGCTAAAAGTTTCATGCAGACGGTCACATAACTCAGGTGGTAAATCAAGTTGCCTGATTGCAGCCCGGTCAATCTGGGTTTGATCCCCGATGAAACCAAAGATGAAGCTGAATGTCCAGAACAGCTCCCCAGGCCCATTCAGCCTGCTATCCACCGAGTACCATGGTGGAAACTCCGTCGGAAGGTAAAGAATGGCTGGAGCGTGGTGTGGTCCAAGACACATCCTTCTATTGTCAATGATTGTAATGGAAATGCAGAGGCATAACTCTGTGAATGTCGGTTTGGACATATATATTTATTTGAAAGAATGAGGATTTTTTAGGTAGACGAAATATTTTGTAAAGTTAGTGGAACCTCAAGTCAGAGCAGAACGGAAGTGCGAGTGTCAGCAAGTGCTGTTTATTGGTAAAACACTGATGGCTGACTAAGAGGACATCGCTCCGTTCAGTAACACAAAACCGAAATTACGAGCGAGCACAGCTAGCCATACTTGCCCTTACACTTGGTCGATCCTTGCCAACCAGTCAATATGGATTAATTCTTAGCTAAACCGCATCTCGTTAGCTTGCTTCGCCACCAAGCATCCATCACATCAATTCGCCAATCAATCAATTAGTTAACATTTTAGACAGTCAATACGCGCAGCAGAGATGCGGCTCAGTCAATGATTATTATTTGTACAAACTATTGGGAGTTATCCTTACAGATCGCATTCTCAACTGTATTCAAACAACCTTCAGTGGTCAATAAAAGGGACTCTAGTCACCTAGATTATTTATTAGGTAGATTCCCAGCCAGATTATCATTTTGCCCTAGCCTTTCCCTGCCTAACCGGTTATCCAAACATAACTAATGAAGTGGTGTCAACAATTCCTGACAATTAACATCTTACTATGGCCCACAAGTCATTGCTTAGATCATCAGAAGACAGAAGACATTTTGAAGAGAGAAGACAGCGCTAGAGGTATAGAAGACTTATCAAATGTCCCGAAGGTCAGTAAAATTCCAGCTTAAAGTCTGCTTCCACGAAAGCCCACAAATTCATCCCCCATCCGCTCAGGCCACAATGTAAGGTGCAGCACAGGGGGTACAAGCCAGCCATTTACACTTCTGTGAATCATCGGGGAAGTGCAAAGAACTGTAAAAACCCGTGTCCCTTACCTCTTAATAGTACTGAACTAATTACTACACACAGGCATGATAACGGGGCAATCTGACATTAGGAAAATCCTGGGCAGTTTTTACTATTTCAATTTCTGTCCAGTGTCCAGAAGCGATATTCAATTTTGCAATGCTGTGGAAGGATACCTAATCATTTTTTTTTTTTTTTTTTTTTTTTTTTTTGCTTACGGCTTTATACCTCATGAATGTTGAGGTCATTAGAGGTGGGATGGGATTGAAGACAAGGACTGGGAAGGAATTCGGCCATGGCCTTATTGGCCTTATGAAGCAAACATTCCGGCATTCGCCTGGAGTGATTTGTGGAAACCATGGATGACCGAAATCTGAATGACCGGACGCGGATTCGAACCGGTGTCCTCCCGAACGTGGGGTCAGAATGTTAACCATTCACCCACCACGTTTGGTGATACCTGCCCTGTTTTCCATTAAATGAGCCTGGATACTTGCTGCTTACCACAGGACTGGAAAAATGCGATAGTAGCACCAGCACATGAAGGAGGGGTGAGAATTACAGTAGAAAATTACAGGCCAATCAGTTTGACATCAGAGGTAGGTAAATTAATAGAGAAATAACTGTGAACGTTTTCGCAGCGGCAGCACTGTAGATAACACTCTCGGGATTCTAGCTGCGTCAAATAAAAGTCGAATGGCGACGTTTCAAGAGCCGGCACTGCTCCCATTGTCAATCCCTGCTTAACTAACTAGGGCCAGACCACCTAAGCCCAGTATGACCGCAGCTGAACGAGCCGGCTTACGTGTTTTACGGGAAGACACCAAAATCGTGGTTTTACCAGCTGACAAGGGAAATTTGACCGTAATTCTGACCAACACTGACTACCACTAGAAGATGTGTGAAGTTTTAGATGATGAGGCATATCGTGTGCTGGCTGACCTTTCCGTATGTCGGAGACATGCGCCAGAAGGCGCACGGAAAGGTCAGCCAGTCGTTGGGCGTGGGCCGGTGGGAGGGGGCCATTGGCAAGTAACCAGTGAAAGCTAGACACACATTACGCAGCAAGGAGAGCTAGATATACGGGTATATAAGAAGCTAGCATTTGCTAGTCAATTCAGTTACAAGCAGAATCCAAACAGAACAGAAGCACTCTGATAAACAGTCTTTTGAGTGTAGTTTGGTTTGTAACAGTGTTATAAAACTGAATAGTAAAGTAAGGTAAATTGTAATGGAATTTATTAGATACTGATAGTTCCGATGAAGAATATATTGTACCATTACGTGAGTTGAGTATTTTTGAAACTGTGTTTAATGGTCATACTAGAATAAGCGGTGATAATAGTGAGTTTATGTTCTGCAATTTCTGATCCTTTGAATTCAGATAAGAATTCTGTAATAAGAACTAATCAGATGGCAAAAGTGAGTTATATTTCGAAGAGGTTTACAGATATTGTAAATACTCTGCATTGGTCGTCATGTTTAACAAACTTGAATGTAAAATTAAATTCAGAGAATACTTTTAAACTTTATCCAGTTCATCAAGAGTTTAAATATAAGTTTGATTGGATTGATCCTTTTAAAACGGTATGACCATTTTATGAGAGCTGTTGAATTATTTAATTGTTTTGAGTTAATCCCTATGTCTATACATATACATATATGAGTTATAATTTAGCGATAAATATTAACTTGATGGTAACAAATTATAGATTAGTTCAGATAAATCAACCACACTGGTACTGCCATAGACACAGTAAATTTGTTAAACAACCCATTTTGTATAAAGTGCTTTGTATCAAGTGGTTGGCATAGAAATATTATCGAAAAATTTGATCATAATTCCATAGAAATAATGACAAGAACACATATACCGAGTAATGCCAATTTCTTACCTAATGTTATGTCACCATCTCAAGACCATTACGATTTAAATAACCTAGATATATGCGCCGGGAAAACTAAAACAAATTTTTATCAAACTTTATTCATGAATTCTGACTTATTATTTTGTGGTATATGTTTAGAAAGTACTTTTGGTGTAAGAATAGCTACTGAATCGACTAACTACTTTTTATATGTATCTGAAAAAAATGTATCTAGAAATTATCCTTTGGAATTATGATTTTTCAGAAGTGTTTGGAATATAATTAATGGTGTTAAAGTAATTTCATATTACACTCCATCGCAAGAAGATATAAACAATTTTTTTCAAAGGAAGATGTCTGACAAAAGTGTTGAATCTGATTTTGATGAAAGTAAAGTACCCAGCGAACCAAAGGAAATTAGTGAATCAGAAGAAGAAGAAGTTAAACCAAGTAAGAAAAGAAAAGTTGTATTTGACGAAACTGATTCTTGTATCACTGATTTAGTAGTGTTGTAGATTTAATTTTAAAATTATATCTCGCTTTAATAATTCTGAAGAATGTCTGGTTTCACTGCTTGGCTTTATAAACACTTTAACGAAAATCTCCAAAATTGATTCTCTTCAAAATATTATCACATGTAAAGAACATATGGGAACAGAACGAACACAAAAAATCACTGAATACTTGTGTGCTGAATTCACAGAATGCGATTGACACATTCTGTCTTCTCACAAGACCAGTACCAAGTAATCTTAAAATGTTTACAACCTTCTTAGACAGTATACCAAAAGCAGAAAAACACAGATTCTTCCTTATCGTCTTTGAAAAACTTGGAACAGGAAACGAACACTGTCATGTCATCCACACTTGCAACCGATACAACGGATGGTGCAAATGTCTCTTCCGAAAGCACATCTTTAATAGATTGGGAAAATCTAAATACACCTCTGTTATTTCAAGATCAAATGACAGAGGAAGAAAAAATATTTTGCAGTATTTCTTCAACAAAAGACAATCAGAAAACTACATTTTCGTGGACAGACGAGGAACAACCTTTTTCATGATAATGCAATTTTATCCCACGAGAACGATACGGTCGATAGAGAGACAACACTGGTGAAACACAAGAAGATGGAAATCAAGATGTTTTGTCAACCAGACAAATCGCACACTGTAATGAATCAATCGATTCGGAATGTGATCTTGAATTCTCAAACTATCTAGCAAAATTACAGAAAACTGGGAAGGATATAAAAAAAATCAAGTACTCAACCGAGGAGATACTACAATTAATTTCTAACATATAACTGTTCCCATAAGTTCTATAACTCACACTGATGAATGGCTAAGTAATATTAAGCTTGTAAATTTAAATCCAAATGTTTATAAAAATTGTATTAAAACTATGGAATTAAAAATTTCTAAAATGTGTTTAAAATCTCTATATGAATATATTCATAATGCTAAAAAAGTATATTTTCAAAGTTACTGTTCAGATTCGATACTTACTACTATTCTGAACAATGTCTCAACAAATTATATTTGATTTATTAGAATATCAGTTCAATGATGACTATGACGCTATTAAGTATTTTATAACTTGTATATATAATGTTTTGAATAGGACTAATTGAAAGAAAAATTGTATTAATTTAATTGGTGAACCTAACAGTTTTAAGAGTACATTTGTGTCAATGATATCTGCAGCCATGATAAATACAGGCTGGTGTAACAAAAATAATAAATATGTATCTTTTGGACTACAAGAATGTGCAAGAAGAAGGCTAATTGTAATGGACGATCCAAACTTTGATCCTGGCAGTTTAGAACAGTTAAAAACAATTTTTTCTGGCAATTCAACAAACATATCTGTAAAATTTGAAAGTGATTATATATTACCAAAAACTCCAGTTATTGTATGTAGCAATGTGGATTATTTTAAAGGACATGTTTGGGACGAAAGGATTGAAAAGATTTTATTGAAAAAATGGAATTGTAGACTTGTTAAAGAATTAAACCCATTTTCTTTGTACAATATATTTATTGAATACAATTTATTGTAATACATGTACATACATAGACTTATAAATTTATTAATAAATTTGTTTTGAAATTTATCACCTGAGTTTATCTTTATTTAAATCCTCTACTTCTAGATTAATCCTTTCCTCAATATCTCTCTTTCTTTTCTTGCCAATATCGTCAGTAGTAATTGCTGCAGCATGATCACTACTTGCATTTACTGTTGTTGCTACAGCTGCACCAGAATCGAAAGAAATTCCCTCATAAAGAATGTTACACTGTCAAGATCTCCCTTTGAATACAATTCATTACTATGATCTAATGTTTGAACCATAGTGTTATAAGTTTCAATAGAAAATGCTATTTCAATTGCAGTTTCCATCTTTAAAATCATTTTGGCATTAACATAACTGTTTGCATCAGCAGGTGCATTATTCGCTACAGGATTAATTCCTAAAGTAAATGAAGGCATTAATTTTACATTTGTCTGTTTATTAAGTTCACCAAGAGTATGAGATTTTTCAATACCTTGTTGGTAACTCAAATAACCTAGATTAACAGATAACGGTTTCACACCTTTATCCTTTACCTCGTTAAGTTTCTTATGATCTGATGAAGTATAACGGCCAGGAAGAGAATTACTACCAATATAATAGTCTGTTCCAGTACAAGCCAATCCATGTGCCCGTTTTCTACTTTTAATAACTCCAATTCGTGGTTCATATTCATATTTAAAACTTACATTCCCATCTACAGCTTTAGCAGCAACTCCTTGTTCATATAGTTTATGTAAATGTGGAACTCCATACATTTCATTGGTAGAAAACAAATTACCATTGTCATCAGATTTGCCACTAGGTATTATGAATGAATCATATATTGGCCAATTACGAGGTACTGTTAAACAACTTGGGAAATCATTCATGGCTGTGGAACCCCACATAACTTTATCTAAACTACTAATGGCACTTATTTTACTGATTTCCATTGGTTTAGTAGATTCACTAGTTACAGTAACTGGTTCATGTGCAATTGCTAAATTAGCTCCTTTATTGTAAATTAACATAGGTACATGGCTTATACTGGCACTTGCACTTAAAGTACTACCAGTTTGAAAACTAGCTTCCAATCCAATCGGAGTTAAAGTAATCCACAGTTTCTTGACAAAACAATTATTTGGTAATGAATTAAATTGAGCTCTACTTAAAAACTGACTTAATCTATTCGTCATAAATTGTGCTCCTGAAGTTACAAGACGTTTTGCAATTACCTTTTTTGAAGGACCGACAACATCAAACCACTTGTAAGCATAACCCCAAACAAAGAATGTATGAGTATTACTAATAACCACAGAGTTTTGTTTAATTTGTTCTACCGCTTTCCATAGAACAAACGGAGTCGAAGTTTTTGATTCTTGACTGCCACTAGAAGACTGTGCACTAGTGTTGGATTGAGTAAGTCGAGCCATCGGTCTCTGGTCGGTAGCCATTTCTTCTTCAGCTGGAATGACAACACTGCTTTCTTGGAAACCACTGTCGGAGAAGTCTGCAGCACGTGAAGTACCAGGCTGAGGTTGATTTGATGTATCAGATTTCAAACGTTTAGAGATATTTCCTTCTTCAGAAAAAAATTCATCCAAATGCAACTCTTCCAAAGCACCAAAATAATCTTTGTCACTATCACTAAGTTTTAAAGTTTCCTCTAAACTATCTCTCTTTCGTTTACGTAATTCTTGAGCTTCTTTCCTTTTCTTGTTAATTTCACTTATAGCAGACCAAGGTAACTTTTTCTTACCACGATCCATACTGAAATATCTAAGAATTACTAGACACTTATATATATCCTAGCCAAGGACTCTTTACTGGTTACTTGCCAATGGCCCCCTCCCACCGGCCACGCCCAACGACTGGCTGACCTTTCCGTATGTCGGAGACATGCGCCAGAAGCGCACGGATAGGTCAGAAAAACCAATATTTTAATAAAAGAAGCTGGATTGGCGGAAGAAACAGTGAAGAATTTGACAGTCCGAGCCCCAAGACCACCAAGATTGTATGGCCTACCAAAAATACACAAAGAGCATGTTCCGATGCGGCCGATAGTTAGTGCCATAGATTCACCGACGTACAGGTTGGCCAAATACCTCACACGTCAGCTAAGTCCGTTTGTGGGTCAATGTGCACACCACGTTAAGAACTCTGCTGCATTTGTGGAAGTGGTTAAAACAATGAGACTAGAGTGTGACGATATTATGGTCAGTTTGGATGTCACATCGTTATTTACGCGGGTGCCGTTAAGGGAAACAATCGAACTACTTAGTGAACATTTTGACCAAAAACTCGTGGAATTATTCAGACACACACTCACGTAGACGTATTTCGTGTACCAAGAAAAATATTACGAACAAACGGACGGTGTGGCCATGGGGTCCCCGTTATCCCCAGCAATTGCCGATTTTTACATGGAACATTTTGAGCATGTAGCTCTTGACGCGGCCCCTTTAAAGCCCAAATGTTTTTATAGATTTGTTGACGACACATTCCTCGTGTGGCCTCATGGGATACCAGCCCTATATGAATTTGTGTAACTATCTCAACGGCGTCCACCCCAATATCAAGTTCACGATGGAAATCGAAAAAGATGGCGCACTTCCTTTTCTGGATGTATTGGTATGTCGAAAGCCGAACAGAAGGTTGGGGCACAGTGTTTATAGAAAACCCACACACACTGATCGTTATCTAAACGCCCTTAGTTTTCATCACCCATCTCAGAAGCGCGGCGTACTGAATACGTTGGTCCACAGGGCAAAGGCGGTATCCGACAAACAGCATCTACAAGAAGAGCTGCGACACTTAGAACGAGTGTTTAGGGCCAATGGTTATAGTTCCAAAGAAATTCGACATGCGATTATCGGAAGAAGAAACAAAAACAAAACGGATGACAGGGAACGAGAAACCCCACGTGCCTTTTTGCCCTTCTGCGGAGCGGTGACATCGAAAAATAGCCAGGCTGCTCAACAAGCAAGGCATCCGCTCCATCTTTCGGCCCCCGCCTAAGATCCGTCAGTTATTACGAACCCCGAAAGATTGTATAAATCTCCGGGCCCCTGGAGTGTATAAAATTCCTTGTGAGTGTGGCTCTTCCTATATAGGACAGACTTTGAGAACGATCGATGAAAGGTGCAAAGAGCATATAAGATACTTTAAGTTTGGCGCAGAAAGAAAAATTCGGCTATAGTAGAGCACGCCCTTGAAAACTGTCATGAGCCGTGCTTTGACAAGACGACACGCCTCTGCCATGCTAATAATTTTTGGGATAGTGTCGTGAAAGAGGCGATTGAAATCAGAGTTAATAACAATGTGATAAATCGGGATCAAGGACTTAACATAAGTCAAACATGGAGGCCAGTTATTAGACAATTACGAAACACACGGGAACGGACCATATTTGGGTATAACAACAACCGGAACATGACGTCACCAATCATACCCGCCATCCGCGCGAGTTCCCCTCCTCTCCCGTCCGGTAGCCCTATATAGAGACTACCGCTAGGCAGTTTTTAGTTAGTTAAGCAGGGCTTGACAATGGGAGCAGTGCCGGCTCTCGAAACTTCGCCAGTCGACTTTTATTTGACGCGGCTAGAAATCCCTGAGAGTGTTATCTACAAATTAATAGAGAGATTGATATCCAACCACATCAGAAGTATATGTGAGGAGTGTAAGTGGTTTTCAAGTCGGCAACATGGTTTTAGTCAAGGATATTCATGTGAATTTCAGTTAGTGGGATATATGCAAGATATTTCAGATGAAATGGAAAAGGGAAGCAAAATTGATAGTCTAGCACCAGATCTTTCAAAGGCTTTTGACAAAATGAAGCCATAAAATGGCAGTAAGTAAGTTAAAACTAATGGCATGGATGTGAAAGTGATTTGCTGGGTACAAGAATTTTTAAAAGGTAGAAAACAAAAATGTTACAGCAGGAAATGCAGTATCAAAAGAAGTGGAACTAAAAATGGGAGTGTCACAGGGTAACATATTAGGATCATTGCTATTCATTATTCCAATGAATAACAGGGTTGCTCATTTACTATCAGAAATTAGATTGTTTGCAGATGACATAACTGCTATATAAAAGGATAACATTGATGGTGGACTGTAAACAGCTGCAGGTATATCTGGATAGTATATCTAGTTGGATTGGTAAACATGGGATGAAGATAAATGCAAAGAAGAGTCAGCTTATTAGACACAAAAAACTAAATGTTGTTTATCATTATAAGGTGGGGAAAGAATTGCTTGTTGAAGACTTTGAAATGTAACTATCTTTGCTTCGAGAATAAGCTTAACTGGGTTGGACACATTGGACAGGTAGTAAGAAAAGGTTTAAAAATTCTGTACTTGTTGGAGAGAGTGATGACAGGATGATGATAGAAGTAAAGGAATTAGGTTACAAAACGTTTGTCAAACCATTGATTGAATATGGTGGAATAGTATGGGACCCACATTTTGAGTATCAAATACAGGAGTTGGAGAGGGTGCAAAAAAGGACTGCTAGATTTTTTTCTAAAATATAATGCAGAATGCAATTAGTAACAAATATGATAAAAGAACTGGAATGGGATTCATTTGAAGACAGAAGGAGGGAGAAGAGGGTCATAATGTACAAGGCATATATTGGTGATGAGGCTTGGAATGATATTGGTGTAAGAATGAAAAGTAGTGCATGGAAGGGAAAAGATTACCATGACCATAAGTTGGCACTTGATTTTTTAGGCACGAGGGTGTAGGAATATGCTCTTTTTTAGGTAAGGGTGTCAGGGATTCGAATAAGTTACCAAGAGAAATGATGAATAATTTACCAAAAATGTTGAAAGAATTTAAACTTGAAATTTGAAGAGGGCAAAATTAGGAGGGTACAGGAAAAGGAGGGAAGGGGGGTGGTAGATGGGCGTGTAAGGAAATTGCCACTGGAATCGGTTGCTTCATATTAATTAAATTAAAAACTTAATAAAGGTCACTGTTAAAATATTGTTACTATAACAGAGAAAACTGTTCAATGTATTGTTACTGTTTACTCAGCTGCTTAAATAAATAAATAATTTCAGCAAGAGGCATGATTCTTACTGTTTGTTGCACACTACGGAATATACAATGTTTCCATCTGTTGAGAAATCGGGAAACTAAGTAATCCACTGCCTAATTAAAGACAATTTGGAGATCGGTACCTTAATCTTACTGGTTTTTTAAGAGAACACACTGCTGACTCATACTGTCTCTGGTTGACTGCAGCTTCTGTGCAAACTAATAGTAAACAAGGAGCATGTGACAACCCCCCCCCTCCCCCCATACACATTCACTTCAATTGGATATTAACACCTAATGAAATATTTGTGTTGTTCTGAGTTAAAATGCTTTTGTTGAAATTTGAAAGAAAAATAGATCCTAACGACATTACGCATTTTTAGGCACTATAAAATCACTTATTACAGCCTTAAATGTCAATAAATCATACATATATGTTATTATGTTATTTTCATGTGCTTCAATCAATAATAAAATAGATTTTTGCCTAAAATCCAAGGTCTGGTGATGAGTCATTTTCCCTATCTTTTGTTATTTTATTATAATAATGTGACTATCCTCTATCGTAATTACATCATTCATTACTATCTGTTACTATCTATTACTATCATTATAAAAAAATATGTAGTTCTGTTTGTTTGAATACCAGTTATTTTCTAATTTATTTTTGCTTACTTAGATTTATGTTGTAAAGATTTTAGTGTATTATTCTACTCTTTTAACAACATTTTGCAGTGCTTGTATACTAGCTCCAATACACTATCCCCCTCTCCCTGTCTTCTGTTTGAATTAACCCCCATCACCTTTCTGACTAAAAGTCATTCTGTAAGACAGTCTCCTACAGAACCAACTCTCCATTGTGTTCTTCTGTTGAAAGAGACCTGAAATATACGTTATTTGTGTTATTGTATTTTTTTTAGTGTTAACATCATGAAACTATCATCTAACGTAAGTGGTGGTTAATTTCGCTATATATATAAAATCTAGCCTTGTGATATTGTGTGGCACATAATTATCAGAATCGAAATGTTTGCCATGATTAGCTCCATAGGCATGATGATGGTATTTTATACCATAGTTTATCGAGAAGTTTGGTAGATCAGTGGATAGGGCATTTGGCTTCTAAATTCAAACTCTTGGATCCAGGAATATTTACTGGACTGTGCTTTCTTCATATGAGGTAAACTATAGTGCTCCGAGGTTCGTATTCCATATTAAGCTGTAGGCCCCAGAGGAAAGGGACAAGCCGTACTACCTCTGATGCACTGGTTAGAATGCCTCCTCCAGGAGGATCCAACCAAATTTTGGGTTACAGATCGATATTAGTTTATATATTTATCACTAGCCTCAAAGCCCATAAAAATGACAGGGTTTAAGTGGCGTGTCCTGGCAATTCATTTCTTTGCAGTTGCTAAATAGAATTGTTATAAAATAAGCTAAGTGTAATATCTCGTCCCTTCTGCTGTAGAAAAATAGTTTCAGTTGTCAACATGGTCCAGATTGCATTTCAGTCTAACTGCAATCTCCACTAATATTGCCACCAGAAAATCATAGCAATCCCACATGAATAAATACATTCCCAGTATTGCATGCCATCTTCATCATGCACCGCGATATAAATGTGAGCCAAAACTTTCATGGGTTCTTAAATTTTGCTTTTTTGTTATCTGTGTGGCACATTGATGTTTTAATGGCTGACACATCTTACATACAGCTCAAATAATGACTCCAGTGAAAACAAAGAATGGTAAAAATAAATCTTAACAACTCACTCTATGCAACGTAATATTAGTTTTAATTGTGGTGTAGGCCACATAGATCATGATCAATTTGGAACTATTTTCATTAAAACCAAGAAATGACTTCAGTAATAATTACTATTCCAATTTAAATGAAATACATACTTTTCTTTCATGGTTCTGGCAATTAATTTCTTTGTAGTTGATTAACTAAATAGCATGGTCATAAAACAAAGCTCAATCTAAATCCTCGTGCCTTGCACTGTAGCAAAATGTTTGTTGCCATCCTGGTCCAGGTTGCATTTCAACCTAGCCTAAACTTGCGGTCAGAAAAACAATACTTCAATCACAAGCATATTGATACAAATATTGTATCGTATTTTAGTGGCAATAATGCATAGTGATATAACCTTGATTAAAAATCTTCGTGGGTTCTTACATCTTCCTTTTTCTTTATTCGTGGTTCAGATTGATAATACAATGTTTGAATGACATGCAACTGAAATATGTCATCAGTGAAAGTAAAGGAAATATAATATAAGGTTTAATTGTAGTCTAGGCTTGCAAGACCCAAGGCTGATACCGAGGCTGTAGTATAGCCTTAGTGCCTCAACTAAACTCTTGATGTTGACTCACAGTTCATTAGAAAATTTACGAAATAATTTTGATTTGGTTTGACCATGTAGCCAGGATAACTCAACCTAAATGCTTAAGGTCGCCACAATATTTGTTAACCCACAAATAGAGAAAAGGTTGTCTAATAACTATGAAATGAAAACAGTTCACTTTCCGAAAATTCCAAATTTATTCAAAAGTTCAAAATAGTATTTAATAGTTGAATTGGCAAATCGAACACTCTTTTCCAAAAGTTTGCAAGTTGTGGAGAGATATTAGAACCGACCGACCCCTGATGTAAAATTACTAGTTCATGTTAAGAGTGATGAGCGCCATACACCAAAGTCCCAAAATGGCCGACTCGGTAGCTGCACCTTAACCGTCTTCCTCCCCTACCGACCCGACTCTTACACAGACAATACGCACATACTGCTCAGCTCTCAAAGGAATACAGATGGTGGATCAAGTGCGCACCAGATTATATAGGTTCTATGACGTCACAGCCTAAGCGCAGCTTTCTGCTTCCACCTGGCAAAATTAGGCCTTAGCTAACTCTATAACCAAACAGATATACGGTAATTAAAGGCTGACAGTTTTTAGACTTTTTTAATAGAGAAACAGTGGATAAGCAGTGAGTAACATTAAGTGCTTGGTTTTAAAGATCTATTATATCCTACGCGTATGAGGCGATCTACTTTCTGCTTAGGGGAATTACTACTCTTTTTTGAGCTTACATCATTTCGGCTAAATCACAATTTATCTAAATATTATTATAATCAACGTGTTCTCCCAAAATTCCTGAGTTTAGCGGTGTAAGTTTTATTAAGATTGATGCCCAGATAGTGAAATTACAGTTTTGACAAGATTTACAAAAATGCTATATGTGTTATAATTTAATAACTTTACTTCTATTGCTTTTATCAAAAATGTAAAATTACCAGAATATTCTCCAAATTAAATTACGTATTCTGAAAGTTGTCTCATCTCTGTATCTAACATCGATTGGCTGTAATAAATTCCTAAACTAGGCACATGGCTACATGATGAAATAATTTCTAAAATCTTTATAGAATCGGTTCTACTGCATGAAATGGCCTGAAATTAATATATATGATATTAGATTTTTGGATCTTTCAAGAGATCTACTTTTTATTCCGAAAGCTTTCTAGGATTCTGTGATAAAAAATGCTAAAAGTGAAGTGCATCTAACGAAGTGTTTAAAAATTGATTTAAGTTATTTACACGTCCAGAAACTACGGAATTTTAGTGAATTTATTCTTTTATTGTTTCCCTTTCTTTTCCATGTAAATATTGCCTCGCGGCATTTCTTTCCTTTCATTGTTACCTATATTATTCCTTTAAAATTACTTTATTTCATCTGAAAGTGTGCAGAAATGGTGAAATATCGAATATCAAAGATCTATTGTTTGGTCAGCTGAATTATTACGGATTATCACATTTCAGGTTAGTAAAAGGTTTTTATATCATTATAGAAAGTTAATTTAGTTGTTTTATTAAATGTTGAGCCACTTTATTGCTCTTAAATTGGTTTAGAAATGACAAAATGCTCCAATAGTAGAAGCTCATTGTTTCAAAACTGAATTATTGAAGATTATTTTATTTTCAGTTGATTTAGAGTTTGTTTACTGTTATACAAAGATTATACATGGCTTTTATTAAATACTGGCAGTCTTTACTGCATTTAAATTGGTTTAGAAATGGTGAAATTAACCTATAGCAAAGTTTATTGTTTGGAAATTAAATTTTTGGGAATTAACCTATTTCCTACCAAGATAATGTTTTCTTACTGTTATAGGAAGTTTATTTAGGTCTTTTATTAACTTTTGAATACCTTTACTGCTTCTAAAAGGGTTTATTTAGTCTGTTTGGTCATGGTATCTGCATGCTATATAAAGCCTCACTCTCCTAACCTATATATGAAACGAAACTATTTGTTACTGAAGAGTTAGCTTCCTCCCCCTATGCCTAAAGGTGAGGAGCTAGAATTTGCTAAAATTCTAAGGTGCTTACAGGCTGTATAGATGGCAATCACTGTGGAGCTACTTTAATTCAAAAGAAGTAATGACTTAAGTAACAGGACACCAATGAGAAAATTTAAATTGTTCTAAAAAATTAAATTACTCATGCACTCTGCTATAACGTCAGATGCCAATTGCATAACTGCCAACTTCCAAAATTGTGTTTCTGTAAAAACCCTGGGCCACCAATACAGTGTTTTCATAAAGAACGTGGATCACACAATTTAAAATCTACATTTAATTGACAATTAACTAAAGATCCAGAAATTTGTATAAAGAACATATTAAAAATTAATCATGTCAACATACTTCATAATAAATATTGAAACTAAAACTTTGAAGAGACAATATCTTGTTTTACTTAGCACTGAACCTATTTACACTGTTTGATATACATTATATGCGTACTTTCAATCAGACTTCAAAGATGAAGCAGTGTCGTTCTTAAGAAAGTATGGAGAAAAACTTTTTGCATAACAAAGACCAGACCTGGTGGTCTTCAGAATGGAAACAGTCTCTAGGATTCCATTTGAGAGGGATGACCTGAACTGTGTTCTATTCTTCTTAACCATACTGAAAACAGGTTCACACTCTGTATTGCTTTGGGGAATAGTAAGTTTGAACAAAATCCTATTATATTTCCATCAGCACCATGGATATTTGATAACAGGGCCCACCTAACATCATTTGGAGCATCTACATCTGCAACAATTGAAGTGTCATCTAACTGAAGAACTATGAACTGTGTGTGAATTGCATTTACAGCATCATCCATTGTTTCATTTTCCTTCTTATGTAAGATAACTGGAAATGTTTCTAATAAGAAATTGACTGAAGAAAATTGTGCATCTTCATTTTTGTCAAATGTGGCCACTTGTGCATGTCGCATCACAGCACTTGTTAGGGGAAATGACAGGCTGCAGAAAAGTAACTTTGAACTGATGAAAAGAATAGAGCTTCATATTCATTATTAAGTTTCTTAACAATGTTCACAGTTTAAAGGCCAATAAATAATTCATCATCATCTTTCTGATTTTGAATTAGGTGGTACTTCACTTCAAGCAATGCAGAACTTTTAATTAAATGAAACTTCTTAAGACTCTCTTTTCTTTTGTTGCTCTTCTCTAAATAATAAAAAATATCAACAAGAATCTCAACTATTTTAAGTGGTAATCATGCAGCAGCTTTCTCAGCAGCTAAATTAATTAAGTGGCACACACATCCAACAATCACAATATTTGGGTGAGTTTATTTCAAAACTACTGAAACTCCATTCTTCTGCTCCATCATTACAGGTGCACTATTGGAACAGAATGCTACGAAGTTTCCAATTGGTATTCGGCGATGTTCCAACTGTGATAAAATGAGGTTACCTATATTTAGCCCTGTTGACTTCCCTTCCAATGCTGTACTTACAATTTTTTTCTTGTTTACCGTCATAAAATGTAACAACAATGGGATTTAATTTTGTATTGTTTTCATTGCTTTCATCTGTTGCCATTGAAATTGGTCCATTCTGAAGACTCTTAACAACTTCTGATATTGTATTTTCAGACATTTCTTTTGAAATGTAAGTTGTGTTAGTGCCACCACATCCATATTTCTTCACTTCTTCTGATGAAGGGAACATCTTCCTGAATAAGGCAACTGCTTGTTCAGCTGCACTTAGTGGAATATTGTGTTCCACCATAAATGAAGTGAACAAACACTTTGCTTTAATCACATCCAAATTAGAATTTCCTGATTTTGTGAAAAAGTATTGATTTTGTGAATCTTTTCTTTTGATTTTAAACATGCAATGTGTTTACCGCATTTAATGTGAAATGCCAAATCATTTCTTCCGCTATGTGCTATATTTATATCACAACCACACACGGTACGAAATGCAAATTTTATCCCTTTTCTTGATCTTATTATACACGGAAACTCTACGGAATACACTTCCCTAAATGTCTGGAAATATTGCTTCTTAGCATTACTCATAGTTACACAGTTTACACAAACTATCAACCAAACAAAAAATGCACGCGGGACTATCCGGAACTCGAAGTTCAAATGATTGCTGATTCGACTTTCAGAAAAATATCGATGAAAAATCAGAGAGAGAGAGATCAATTAATTATTGACTGCAGTAAAATTAGCATATCTTGACTTAATTTCAGAGTGAAATGAAAGAAGTTTTAACGCACATGTAAGAGCACTTACAACCATGAAATAAATCATAAAACTTTCCACAATTGTCCATATAAACTGCAATAACCTTGCCCCATATAAAGATAAGAACTAAGCGATTGAATTTTGGTTTGGAAATCCATAAAATAACACAGCTTATCTGTAAAACTGTACAGCCCTTTTCTGTAAATATTACGGAAAAACTGTAAAAGTTGGCAGGTATGCAATTGTAATAATAATCTAATCAAAACTGCTGCTAATATTGCTGATCAAAAATTAAAGCTTTTATCTTACACATCTATTGCAAAAGATTTTAATGAATAGTTTTACTTTGAATGAATATTAAATAAATATAAGCAACTAATAATTATTATGTTGACATAAATGGAATATATATTTTTCATGCAGTGTTCTGACAGTTAAATCATATGAAGATGATTAGGTAAAACAGAATTGTTATTAAATAACATGCATAACATAGAAAAACATCTCTGGTTATTGTAAGTTGGGCAGAGAAGGTGAAAAGTGTAACATCATGGTGTGACATCACCGTGTGACAGAACATCATGACTAAAACTGGCATTTTGCAGGTATAGATAAATGAAGCCAAATATTGTTTATACAGAAGCTTAGTGAATACTGAAGCATGCCTACAGGTCATTCAGAACCATACAATCTCCCTAATTCGTGAGAGTTTTAAGGAGAGGTTAAAAAAAAAAAGATAGAATATGATACACAAATGTAACAATCTGGCAATTTGGGAGGATGCTGCTCAGACTTGCACATTTTGGTTTTCCTTGGTTTCCTAAAACCACTCTGAGTGAATGCCAGATTTGGTTCTTCCTTGCTGCAGCCCTTTTCCATCATCTTTAATGACTTCAATGACGACAATGCCAAACACAGAAACAGATGATGCACAAAAATGTATTATATACAACCTAAAATTAGAAGGAAAGAAGAAAATCCAAGAAAAATGAAAAAAAAAGAATGGTTGCTTTTCCTACTCAGCTAAACTTTAACTAAGAGTTTATCTGCAAACTATGAGCATAACAGTTCCTCATGGATGAAACTGCACGTGCAGCTGGCAAATAACAATCTTTCTCTATTAGAATAGGCTAACAAAGCTCTCCTTGAAGTAGGTGAGCATTCCTCACTCCTACTAACACCTGTAACGTGCAGTTTGTTGCAGATCCACTAATGCTTTGAATGTTAAATCTTTATTATTTATTGTCCCTATAGCTCATATTTTAAATTATATCATTGGTACATTGGTTCCCCTTCATATAATAATGACACTTTTTATTGTTCCACCCATTTTTCCTATTTCTTGGCAACAATTATTATATTGTTGCATGTATAATACATGACCATCCAATTTCTATTCACTCACGTAACTTAAACAAGATTGTATTATACCACTTATAAGTTAAAGTTCCTATAGCTAGAAACTCAGTAAAAGAAATTCCCTCTATTCTTTTGATGAGTAAGTAGTAACCTGCGTAATGTCAGCTATCAATGCTTATCAAGGATTTCTGTGTAGCTGGCCGGCTCCCAGCTTACTGTGGCAGAACATGGCGATCCAAGAACTGAAAAAAAAGCCTCAACTCATGTGTTATGCACTTTCACCATCAACATCAGGTCACGATTCATGCTGCATTTTTTCCTTGGGCATTCCTGTAACCTCTTGAAGAATAGTATAGCTTGAAGTATAGTGTTTTTGTATTTGCGGAGTGTTTTTCCTTGCTGCTGATCTCCTTCCTTCATCTTTAGAGAGTTATGGGTATATTTTACTTTTCATTTCCCTATAAATATCACCTCATGGCATTTCTTCCCATTTCATTGTTACAGCGATTTTGATTTTAACACATACTCTCATACAGGAGTTTAGCTGATATATGTAATATTCAGAAACAGTATATATTTTTTTCTAATCCAAAGTCAGAAACATGCACTTACCTCTTTAGCACCTCCTATCATAATACTCATCACAAGTTTTTATTTTACTGAAAGATAAGTGAAACAGGGGAGATGTTTAAGTTGTTCAATTTATTGGAAAAATTATTCAATCAATTGGGATTTGAACACCAAACATCTATTCTGCCATCTAATTTAACTGTGTGGCAATTCTGTAGCTACATGATTTTCATTTTTGTACATACTTCCCTTATAAAGAAAGAGGACTGAAACATGTCATATATCAACAAATGATCTGTCAACATGTATGGCAGGATACTTTTAGCCACATTTTGGGGCAAGAATAGGATAGAAATTAATATCTACACAACTATCTAGAACCATCTTTTCTTACTTGTCCTAATTTAAAATACTGAGTTGACAGTGCCACTCCAATTTAACTACTAAAAAATGTTTGTTAAATGTTTAGTACGAGATAAGGAATTTAGTGAGTCTTTGTAAATTGATACATAATCATAAGGAATAGTTTCTTTTTAACTTAGTTATAGCTTAAAAGCCCTAGATATTACAAATGCGGCTTGTATTTCAAGTGGACTAAATTTTTCGGAGAAGTATTTTTTTCAATAACTGTTGTTTCAGTAACGTGCCGGAAATAAATTACCTAAGAATTAGTCAAGTTTTGTAAATGTTAAAAAATATTTATTTCTACTGTGTCTGCAATATCACCTTTGTTATATTTTTTGGAGAAGGTCATTTGTAGCAACAGTGCATTCCTCTGAAGAATTTTTTAAGTTCAAGTGCTTTCCACTAGCAGAAGACGTAAGGTCCTGAAGAAATTTCAGTTCCTCAAATGATAAGACCTGAAACAATAAATTAAATATCTGGATTGATTGAAAACAAAAGCTAAAATAAAATTAATGAATTTAACTTATAACAATGAACCAGACAACTACCCACATAATCATTTACATTAATGGCAGTGTTTAGAGGATACCATTACTTATTACTCCTGTGTCAAAATCAATAATTCAAATTGAAATGAGCTGTCTCCTGTGAAGTTCCCCATTTTGAAACTATTTATGTGTTGCGGTGTCAGAGTTTCCCTGATACTGCAACCTCTTCTGAACCGCGTAGATGGGAACTAGCCTACCAGAATATCCTAGACACCCGACATCTTCCAGGCCTCAATGTCCAATAAGTCCCTACTACCACGCCCAGCAATTATTATTTCTTATGGCTTATATTTTATTTTGCCTACTTATTCTCAAAATATATTTGATAACATTTAACCCTCACCCAGTAATTATGTTGAAGTTCCCTTACCTCCAAAGATAATAGACCTTCAGAATTATTGATTATCGATCTAGAAATTGCCCCCTCCCTTTTTTCTATACTGCAATCTTTGTTAGCCATGCCACGCTACCTCCATTCATCAGAGAGCCCTTGGCATGTACATGTCGTGACCTGCCTGGTGTATCACTCCTTGGAAGAATAAGGCTAACAGCCGAAATACTGCATTTGTTGTGTTCATTTTTTCCATGTTCATCATTACCAGCCGCCTTCATCATGTTTTGGGTCATATTTCCCTGTCCTTCCTACATTTATCTCCTTAAAGCATTTTCCTGCTCATTGTTATTATATATATACGCAAAATTAAATAAATTTTTTTATGGGGGCACTTATAGATCGTTTTCAGTAGATTCCACCCCCCCCCCCCCCCACCCCCGTGCTTTCCTTGGTTTGTTTTATGCCAGTGACCTTATGACCGCAACCGTGTTTCCACTGTGCAGTCTAATTATCATTTTCGGGCTTAGGTCCTTCCACCCCCACCCCCGCCTCCCGCCATGTTGTTTCTCCCCCCTCCCTCTCCACCCCGACCAGCCGACCATGTGCACCCCGTGTGGTCTCCTCAGTTGGTTGCTAGCTTCCGCGGGGCAGCCATCTCATCCTACAACCTGATGAAGAGCTAAGCTCGAAAATTTGTATTATGTTTGTGTTTGTGTGTTTTTTCGTGTTTTGACGCCGCTGGAGCCCTCATCTTTGGTAAGCGGTGGTTTTTCTCCTATCCCAATGTCTAATATATATATATATATATATATATAGATAGATAGATATGAGAGACTGTAAATTTTTAAAATTGAAAGTGAAAATGATTTTTTTTTTAATTTATTTTACCTCGACTGAAAGTCACAGAGATTATTTTGTGACTTGTGTTTGAGTTTACTGTATTTTTTCATGTTCATTTGGTACTCCTGCCTTCATCTGTGGCAAGTGATGTACTATTTTCCCTATCCCATCTTATTTTCAGAGCTTAACAGCAGTTTGATTATCACCATTATCCAATATAATGTACAATGGAATAACTGTAAAGGCAGACCAAAGTGAAGTAAACTTTTGAGTTTGGAGAGTACAACATTCATAGATTTTTTATTTCTTTTTTTTTTTAAACAAGTGACTTTACATAGATACGTCATTCATTCAGCAAAATTGTCTTTCATGACTGTTGTTGTGCACATGCGCATTCAGTTCTCCAAATGCTAAGCAACTTTTACATGCAGTTTAAGATTGCTAGTCCTTAGGTGTGGTTTGTGGTGAACATTTGACATGTAATCAAATGGGCCCAACAACTGTGAGAAACCATCTGTTATCCATTTTTTGAATGTGAAAAATGTTAAACTGGGTGACAGTCATCACCAAATTCATGAGGTGTATGATGAAGGTGCCATGAGTGATGGAATGGTCACGAGATAGGTAAGGAAGTCTAATGAGGGCCACCATTCTCTGCACACCAAACAGCTTATCGTTTTACCATCTCTGGTCGATGAAGATTTGGTTAGTGCAGTCAAAGTAAAAATTCTTGAGAACGGGAGGTTTACAATTTCAGCATTTTCTACAAATTTCACGGAGAGTTCTTTACAACATTGTGACAGATCAATTAGTTTCAAAAATTGTGCTCACAATGGGTGCCCAAGATGCTCACTGAGGAACACAAAACCAAACGGGATTCCAAGACATTGATCTTTTTCACATTTTAGAAAGGTGATGAGTTTCTGGACCAAATCATGACAGGTGATGAGACTTGGGTTACATGAACTTAAGCAGCAATCCATGGAATGGAGGTACACTTCATCGCCAACAAAAAAGAAATTCAAACAAACCATTTCAACACTACCAATGATATTTAACACTTGGTGGGCCAGTCTTTACCTAGAACATTCCAATTACTCACCATCAAATACATACAAAGACAAGCAATATTACAATGTGTGTACAAATGACTTAACAACTGGAGACCTGAATGCATATGCATGAAATGACAATCACAGAATTCCAATGGCAACAACTGCTAACAGAACTTATTTTAATAATACACCTTGTAAATTTGTTAGTCATTTATCTACCTTACGAAAACAGCAGGAAGATTACTGTAGACATCCTGTAATCATTACAAGGCTACAATTGCTGCAAACAATGAAAGAATTTTTGTATTACTAATTTTGGAAATAAAGTGTGGAATTAAATTAATTTAGTTATTTTTTGACAAAACTCTAATAAATCATGGAATAATAATATAAAAAATGTTAATATTTTTTTAAAGCTGTTGGATACTGAAGATGACCTAAAACCAAAATTTCTTTCAACCTCCCACCAAGCCTTGTGTACTTAATTTTACTCCACATTTTTGGGGGGAATTTTAGGTTATAATAATCTTTAAAATAGTACAACTATAACATTGTACAATGACAAAAGTTCTTAATTAAATGGTTAAGAAGCTATAAGGATGTGACAGAGGATAAAAAATTGATTCAATTTGGGTTATGTCTTTCATTAAGAAGGTATAGTGCCCTTTATTACAATTGTAACAATGCATGCTACCATACACAAAATAATTAAGACAATTCATTCCTCTAGCTTTCATCAAACTAGTTAGCAAAAACTACCACAGTTCACTGGTGTTCAAAGATTAAGACCATGAGTTAATTGGGGTAGATTTTTAAGGTAATAAAAAAGAAAAATCAGAATGTTGGCTGCTTGCCACATTGGAAGAATGACTAATGAATATGAAGCTCTTGGGGAGAAATTAAATTCATACTCAGATTTCAGAGGTGAGAATAGAATGGTCATCATTGGTGGTGATTTGAATTTACCAGGTGTAAACTGGATATGAAATAAGATTAATAACACAAGGGAACAAAGATTTGCAAATACCTTAATAAGGGAAGGAGGATTTACACAAGTGGTAGAGCAAAACACTAGGGGACAAAATATTTTGGACATTTTCCTAATAAAGCCCAATGACAACCTTGTGGGGTGTCAAGTAATGGAAGGAATAAGTCATCATGAAGCAGTTCTGATGGATATTAGAGGATTCAGTGAACCAGCAGCCAAAGTTGAAGGGGGAAGTAAAAAGAGATTTCAAATTTGAAGAGATGTTTCAGAGAACGTTTCAGCTAATGGAAGGAAGGCACGAATACAGTAGAGGCAAGGAGAGAAGAGTTGAAGGATATATTAAGAAAGGGTGAAGAAAAATTTATTCCAAAACAGAAAATAAAGAGAAGTAGAGAACCTGTCCACTATAATAGGAAAGTGAGGAAGTTAAAGAGGTTGGTAAGAAGAGAAAATAACAGAGTTAAGAGACAGCAGGGTGGTAGGGAATATTTGAAACAACTAAACAAGGACTTAATAATAGCAAAGAAAGTGGCTAAAGATGGGTTTATGAAGACTATTGTCAGTGCAGGAGGTCCATTGACTGACGCATCTAAAAATTTCTATGGCTATGTTAGAAAACTAAGGTGAAGGGAGGATGTTGAGACACTTATAGATAAAGATGGAGAAGAAGTTACTGAAGATTTGAAAAAGGCAGAGATTTTAAGTAACTGGTTTAGTAAGAGCATTAGGGACAATGAATCAGAAACAGGAGGGTATAATTCAGAGAAGCTTAACAATACAATTAGAAATGAAGATACCAAAAAATTTTGAAATACATCCTGAGGAAATCATGAAGGAAATAAGAAAGCTGAAAAAACACAAAGGGGCTGGTGTAGATAATATTGCTACAGATATCTTAAAGATTGCTGGATGTAACATTGTACCTTATATTGAAATATTATTTAAATTTAGTCTAGATACTTGCTTCTTACCACAGGACTGGAAAAGTACGATAGTAGAGCTGGTACATAAAGGAGGGGTGAGAAATAGAAGTGAAAATTGTAGGCCAATCAGTTTGACATCAGTGGTAGGTAAATTAATGGCAACACTGATATACAACAACATCGGAAATATATGTGAGGAATGTAAGTGGTTTTCAAGTAGGCAACATGGCTTTAGGCAAGGATATTCATGCAAATCTCAGTTGGTGGGATTTTTGCAAGATATTTCAGATGAAATGGACAAGGGAGGACAAATTGATAGTATAGCACTAGATCTGTCAAAGGCTTTTGACAGAGTGAGCCATAAAATGGTAGTAAATAAGTTAAACCCTATTGGAGTGGATGAGAAAGTGATTTTCTGGGTAGAAGAATTTTTAAAAGGTAGAAAAAGAAAGTTAGGGTAGGAAATGCAGTATCAAAAGAAGTGGAAGTAAAAATGGGAATGCCACAGAGTAGTGTATTGGGACCATTGCTATTCATTATTCTAATTGATTTTTTACTATCTGAAATTAGATAGCAATAACATAAAGCTATATAAAAGGATCAAAATGGTAGAGAACTGTAAACAGTTGCAGGGTGATCTGGACAGGAAATCTAGTTGGGTTGGTAAACATGGGACGAAGATAAATTTAAAAAAACAGTAGGCTTATTAGACACACAAATAATAAACTAAAGGTTGTGTAATGATAGCATTGCACACCCAAATAGATGAGGAGTGCATCATCTAAAAGAAAGTGGAATATCACTGAAAGACAAGAGAGAGAGAAAAAAAAACTGGTTGGCCAGAACTGTCATATGTAGAAAGGAAGTGTCGTGATTAGCCGAGAGACTTGAGATGGCGGATATACTACTGAAAGGTCGAGTGGAACATGTGCTCGTGATTCGGGCGGTTGTGTGAAAATGTTCGCAGAGTATGAGTATTTGGTTATGTGCCGTCCATATTCTAGACTATACTGAATAGTAATGTTAAACATGTGTGCTGAAGAAACTGTAGTTCTATGTGCTAATCTGCAAACTTGAATATTAAGGATAGTCCGATACGACAATGATCATGTGTGGTGCCGACATTTTATGTATTGAATAAACTGTGCAATAAATGCAGTTCTTGAGTTCGGCACTCGAGTGTTATTAATGAAGTAACATAAATCCTCATATAAATCTTTATATTAAATCATTATAGTTGTTTATGATTATAAGGTGGGGAAAGAATTGCTTGCTGAAGACTTGAAATGTAAATATCTTGGCATTACATTTGATAACAAGCTTAACTGGGCAGGACACAATGGACAGGTGGTAGAACAAAGTTTCAAACTTCTGCACTTGTTGGAGAGAGTGATGAGGGGATGTACGAGGGAAGTAAAGGAATTAGGTTACAAAACTTTGGACAGACCATTGCACGAATATGATAGTGTAGTATGGGATTCACGTTATGAGCATCAAATACAGGAGTTGGAGAGGGTGCAAAAAAGAGCTGCTATATTTGTTTCTGGAAACTATCGCAGAATGCAATCAGTAACAGAAATTATAAAAGAGCTGGAATGGGATTCATTGCAAGACAGGAGGAGAGTGAAGGGGGTCATGGGAGAGAAAAAGGCATATACTGGTGATGAGGCATGGAAAGAAATTGGTGTAGGAATAAAAAGTAGTGCATGGAATGGAAAAGACAAGCTGGCACTGGATTTCAGGCACAAGGGTGAGGGAAGATTCTCTTTTTTAGGTAAGGGTGTCAGAGATTGGAATAAGTTACCAAAGGAAATTATGAATAAGTTACCAAAAACGTTGAAAGAATTTAAAGTTAAAATATGTAGAGGGCAAATGTAGGTGGGTGCAGGAAAAGGGGAAGATGGGTATTTAGGGAAATTGTACGGGAGTGTGTGGTCCATTGCAATTAAATTAAATTAAATCATTTCATACAATACTGATAACTAAATGTACTTTCCAGCCAGCATCTGCAAATTAAGATACTACTACATTACACTGACCTGTTTGCTGAACGTTGATAGTTTTTTAATAATAGTTGTAAAATTAGGATCACGGCACTTGCATACTATATCAATGGGATTCAATTTTTCGAGCAAACTGGAATCGAGCTGTGCTGACAAGTTTAACTCTTTTTCAACCCTTCCTGTTAGGTCATCAAGTGAATTGGCTATAAAAACAAAAAAAGTTGATAGTCAAGAAAAAAAACTTACATGTGTTGTATGTTCCACATATTATTAGATAAAATATAGCATAAATGCAAAAAAACTTAACTGCAACACAGACAAAATTAGTAAAAAAGTAATTACCATCTTGCTTTTCAAATTCTTTGCGAAGGATGTTGTATTCTTCTACTATTTTGCTATTCAAATCTTTAAGCTGGTTTACTTCATCTTTTAAAGTCTTACTGAGTTTTTGTTCTTCCTTCAATTGATTTATTAATATGGGAGACTCATTTAATTCAATTGTTTGTTGGGAAAATGAAGAACATGTAAGTTTATTGTCTTCCTCTAGTTGCTTTATAACTTCATCTTTTGAAATGATAATGCCTTTCAAAAAGTTTATTTCAGATTGCTTTTCATCAACAAGAGTTTTAAGATTATCAGTCTCACATTTTAATTGTAATTCAATTTCTCTTAGTGACTGAATCTCTTCATCAAATCTGGTCTTCTCAATTGCTATTTGTTGTTCAGTAACTGTCAATTGATTTTTCAATGAGTTCTTTTCCTCCTTAAGGGTCATCATTTCTTCAAGCCTCCTCTCATAGTCTGATAAATGTTGAGTCTTGATTTCCAACTCCTGCTTCAAGTTTTTCACTGTAATTTTTAGCCTTTCCTATTAAACAAAAATAATATTAATGACAGCTATGTTAAACTCTACTTTGATACAAAACAGTAATACACTAAACAAGCAACAAGTTTTCTTAAACAAGGGAATATACCAAGAAAATTTACACATTTTAGACAGAAATTACTTCTAGGTAAGTAGATTTTAGAGCAGTATCAATTATGAATGACTGTAGTTTGTTAATTCAGATTTTTATTTTTCATGGTAGAAATAGTTGTTATACGAACTGGATATCAACCTACGACAGTGTTTCAGTGTAATGTAAAACAGCTCACATCTTCAGGTTTAAAGAAAATGCAAATTTCAAATATACAAAAACACTAAACAACAATTTATTCTTAACTAAAGATTTCCCTTAAATATTGTACGTTAGATTATTACAGAACATTTTATAGGAACATCAATAAGTAATGATGACATCCTTAAAAATGTAATAACCTACAGTTTAAAGTTTGACTCTTGAGGAAGAAATCACAATGAATCACATGTGTCAACAAAAGGAGGGGAAAAAAGTGAAAGAATATGTACAGCTAGGCAGCATTTAGGATGTCAGTAAAACAAATTGAGAAGGTTTAATTACTAGGATCAAGGAAGGAAAAAACCTAAGAAAAAATAAATAAATAAATAAATAAAAATACAAAAACATAAATGGAAGTGAAAATGAAAGAAACAGAAGTGTAATACAAACAAAAACAAAGAGTTACTAGATTTGAAACTGATACTTTCAATCTTAGCAGAAACTGAAACTACCTGCAATATAAACATGAAATTTACATGTCTGAGTTGATTTAATCAAATTTTATTAGTAGATCATTTAGTGAGGAATGGGCCTTAAAACTGGTTTATTACCATGAGTAATATTCATCACATAGGAATTAATTTAATTCATCCCAAATCCAGCATCAAAAAATTGTATTGACACTTTCTCTTGTGATGCACAGACTTATGTTACTTAAATGCTGATAGAGTAAAAGTTGTGCAGTGTCAGATCACAGCTCCTAGATGGGAACATTTGTAGGGAACTTTGATGTATGTTGTGCAACCAATCCAACACTGTGTTTGAACTAGACAATTTTTAATATTCCAGTGGCAGTAAGCCAGAGCACCATCCTTTTGGAAAATAGTTTTCCTTGTTCGCATCATTCCTCTACCACCGCCCCCCCCCCCCCCTGCCCCAAAGACAGACTTCTTTTGCAAGCAGCAAGAAAGTGATCAACTTAATCTTCTGACAAGCATGACCCTCCTGCAATTATAACTCTACAAAAACAACATGCAATTTCAAATATTTTGTACCAATAATACGATGATTCTCTATTAGATGGTGGTTTTCCAAAATATATTATAAAATGTCACTGAACATCATGAAATTTTTTGAAATATGTTCAAGCACAGAATATTATTTCTCTACAAAATTAGCAGCAATTTTGCACTCTGCTTGAAAACAGTAAATTGTTGTATTAACTGATGCCTCAATAACACCAAACTTTCACAGTTTCTCAAAAAAGGAATGTTGGATTTATATTACATATTGTTTTCGTTTTATAAAGGATTGGAAGTGCTAATTTTTTTAGTACAAACACCATATATCACTCCATAGAAATATTAATTAAAAAGGTATAAATGTGAATAAAGTATAAAATATGGCTAGAGCAGGTGGAATATTTTAAAATAACTTTGTGTTGTTCTATTTCTTATCATTTCTTACTTGCACAAATATGTATATTCAGAATAGGGATTTCCAAACACAAATGCAGCAGTCTCTGCCTGTAGAATGACATCTTTCTAATATATTTCTTTTTCAAATTCACTAACCTGTAATCATGACAATTTGAAGGCGAGTTTGAAACGCACAGCCTGTAAATAAACAGTTTAACATATGCCATGACAATTAGGTTAAAACTTTGACTTATCTGAACTACTTATATAAGGCAAGCACAAAATATCCAAAAGATAAAAATTCATATTTCAATAATGCTTATTTTGACTCAAATTAACTTCATAAGAAATGGTAACATTAATATCAAATACCATCAATCTATCATTACAGTGTCTCTGTTACTTAGTCTGAAAAATAACTCAGCATACATGATAATACTCTACTGACTAATTCCTTCATATACCCTCCACCTGCCTTCATTTTCTGAATCAAAAGTTGGAAAGATGCTGATCTAATGAAATAAGATCCACAGGTTCAGACAATGATTTTCTTTGCTTATTGTCAATCTAGACAATTGCTAATGAGCTGTCTTAACAAACAAGAATTTTTCCACTTCCTCACAATAATTTCTCTTTTATGCCAATAAATCCAACATACTGGCTAAACATTTTTCCTGTATTGTTAGCCATTCCAAGATGAAAGCAAATGCTCAATGTAAAAGATATGATGTGAACACACAGATTGTTTTGGTGCAGCATGAAAGTTGAGGATAATTCCTTTTGCTATAATCTTCAATTTTGAAGTATGGTAGTAACAAAGAATTTTATTCAATTTATGCAAAGTTGTTTATTTTTCTAAATATCATTCACATTTGATTTTTGACCACAATATTAAATTTTGACAACAATGTCAATATGGGTTTCAGATAGTTCTTACCTTGAAAACTTCTAACTTCTAAAACCATATTATACAAATATTCAACAGTTCCTAATATAATTAAATCTTAAATATGCATCACCATCAAGAACTGTACACCAAGTTGAAATACATCACTTTTTCCCCCCTCCTTTTTCCTATCGAAAGAATTCTTGCAAACTCCTAGCTCCTTTAAATACAATAAAAAGAGCTTAATAACAAATTAAAGTCAAAGGACAGCCAAACAAACTCTAGCTCTCATTTGGTTATAATTACTTCACTTCTTAACTCCACTTGTATCATTTTTTTTATCCATTACTATCCAACTTTTAAAATTTGCCTCAGACACCCCCCCACGTTCCTATGAACACACATTCCGCTGTTTTTCATGCGCATGTCCTAATTTTTTCCGTGTGTCAATTCCATATTTATATCATCTTTGATGAGTGGTGGTGTCTTCCTTATTGTTATTTTCACTGTACATGAATTTCTATTAAAAGTACAGTCCCCCCCCCCCCAAAAATTACAAATGAAAAAGAATATATAAAAACTAGCAATATACCAGGCGTTGCCCAGTCTAATCGGTATTGATTTATCTGTACACTGTTTTTATATTTCCGATGTAAATCGTGCGTACCAAGCTTCATTAATTTGACACCATCCATTTCCAGAAGTAAATTAAACATTGATACACCCAAACAATTCCCCAGAACGGGGTGAAATGGACGCTGTTGTAGAGAATATCAGTTTAAATTTTTGTCTAGGCTGCAATTTAACCTAACCATTTTTTTTTTTCTTTTTTCTTTTTACTTTTGTCAGTCTTTCGACTGGTTTGATGCAATCCTGCATCCCTTCCTATCCTTTGCTAACCTCTTCATCTCTACATATCCCTTACAACCCACGTCCTAAATAATCTGCTTCATATATTCTAATCTCTGTCTTCCTCTACAGTACATACCTTCGACTGTTCCCTCCACCAGCAAATTAACCAATCCAGCATGTCTCAAAATATGACCTACCAGCCTGTCTCTTCTTTCTGTAAACTTCTTCCACAAACTTCTTTCCTCAACCATCATTTCTGAAACCCGTTCATTTCTTGCTTTGTCTGTCCACATAATTTTCAGCACTCTTCTGTACCACCACACTTCAAATGCTTCAATTTTCTTTTTTTTCCCGGTATTCCTAAAGTCCATGTTTCGCTACCATAAAGTATTGTGCTCCACACATAGAGTTTTAAAAAGTTCTAGATCAATATTTGAAACTTAAAGGTTCTTTTTTTCATGAAGGCTCTTTTTGCTAGTGCTATTCTGCTTTTAAGATCATTCCTGCTTCGGTCATCGGTGGTGATTTTGCTTCCCAAGTAAGAGGATTCACTTACTTCTCCAATTGCATTCAATACTATTTTTATATGTAATCTCCTAGTATTGGTATCATTTCTGCTAAATTTAATTACTTTAGTAGCGCTTTGATTTATATTTAATCCAAAATCTTCCTTCAGTATTTTGTTCATGCCATTCAATATCTTTTCAATATTCTCAGTCTTTTCTGACAAAATGACAAAGTCATCAGCAAATTGTAGCATACTGATTTTTTTCTCCCTCAACACTTATGCCACATGGAAATTTTTCTTTTACCTTCTTTATTCCTTTTTCTACATACAAGTTGAATATTAACGGGGATAGACTACCACCTTGTCTCAGACCCTTTTCAACTGTCGCATGTCCCTCATGATTCTCTACTTTTATTGCAGAAACTTGATTCTTACATAGTTTATAAAGTATTCTTCTGTCTCCATACTTTAGACTTGACATCTTTAAAATTTTGAACATCTTGGCCCACCTAACATTGTTAAAAGCTTTTTCTAAATCAACAAGTGCCATAAAAGTATCTTTGTTTTTCTTGATCCACCCTGCAAGTATTAATCTTAAAGACAGAATTGCTTCCCTTGTTCCATGATTTTTCCTAAACTCAAACTGATCTTCACATACTATGACTTCTATTACGCTTTACATTCTTCTGTATATTATACTGGTAAGTAATTTTGAAGCACGTGATGTTAGACTAATGGTGTGATAATTCTCACATTTGTCAGCTCGTGCTTTCTTTGGAAGTGTGAAGCTGATATTTTTTATTAAAATCAGTTGGAATTTCTCCTGTTTCATAACTTTTTAATATCATCTTGAATAGTCTTTCAATTCATTCTTCTCCTAGGAATTAAGAAGTTCTGCAGGGATCTCACCAATTACAACTGCCTTATTTGCTTTCAGGTCATTCAGAGCTCTATCAAATTCTGTCCTCAAAACAGGAACTCCTAAGTTATTAATGTTGACAACGCCTTCCTTTTCCATTATACTATTGTTCAAGTTGTCCCCAACATACAGTTTCTCAATGTGTTCCTTCCATCGGTTAGCTCTACCGTATGAGCTTAAAAGAGGTTTCCCATCGGCAGCTGTAATGTTCACACCTCTTTTCTTCATTTTTTTTCTCCAAAACTCTGTTTGATGTTTCTTTATGCAACTACTTTACCTACGAAAATTTCCTTTTCCACTTCTTCACACTTTTCTTCTAGCCATTTTTCTTTTGCTTTTTTTTTTTGCATTTCCTATTTATTTCATTTCTAAATTGTCTGTGTTGCTCTCTTCCTGCTTCATCCTGAGCATTTTTGTACCGTCTCCTCTGATCCATCAGCTCCAAAATTTCTTCTGTGATGCAAGGTTTTCGGGCAGCTTGTTCCTTGAAGCCTAATGTTTCTTTACCAGCTTTCATTATTTCGGTCTTTAATGCATTCCATTCGTCCTCAGTTGAGCTGCTTTCAGAGTTACTTCTTAGACCTAAGTCTACCAGTTCTGCAAATTTTTCTCTGATGCTAGATTGTTTCAGTTTATTCACTGTTCTGCTTTTACTGCTTCCTTATTCACTTTGTAACATAACAAGCGTCTGAGCCATGTAATATCTATAGCAGACGCCATCTGTTAATAATATATCATCTTCGAATAGCAAGGATTCTGTCTTTGACCTCCGTCAGAGAAGGTCGCATGGAGTAACATTTTCGGTCGAACAGTTGAAAGTGTGGCGACTTGGAAAAGTGTATTATGTAGACGTGTAACGAGTGGAACTTATGATTTGAAATAGAATGTTTTTTTAAGTGACTACATGGTGTTAAAAGAACATTAATGAGTGTGAAGGATTTTGTTGCTATTTGAAACTCTTGTATCCCATGAACTTGTGATCTTCGGAGAAGTTCGATTCCTTATCTTAATTATTAATTTGGTGGTGGTATTTTCTGTCGGGTTGTAGTAGCAGAATTTAATGACTAGAATAAAGTTATGTGTGTAGAAGTTGCTCATAAACTGTGGAACTATTTTCATTTCATTAACCCAGCGATAGAATAATACCTAAAACCTGGCGACCGCGGCAAAAGAACCTTTTATTTGATTAATGAGCATGTATGTGTTCTATAAGGGACTGAATAATTTAAAATCATAGCCGTCATAGATACAGTTAGCCTACAACTTGAATTTCAGATTGCATTTCATTGATATCAAATTATGGTCAGAGTCTATGTTTGCTCCTGGGTACACTTTACAGTCTAGAACTTGATTCCTGAATCTCTGTTTGACCATGATATAATCTAGCTGATATCTGTCTGTTTTCAGAAGACGAACTGCTCAAGGCATTAAGAACAGGAAAATGGACATGGCAAATCTCCTGGGCCAGGTGGAATCAATTTGGAAATTATGAAATATACTCCTGGAAATTGAAATAAGAACACATTGACGCCGGTGTGTAAGACCCACCATACTTGCTCTGGACACTACGAGAGGGCTGTACAAGCAATGATCAAACGCACGGCACAGCAGACACACCAGGAACAGCAGTGTTGGCCGTCGAAGGGCGCTAGCTGCGCAGCGATTGGACAGTCAGTATCAGCCAGTTTGCCGTGGCATACGGAGCTCCATCTCAGTCTTTAACACTGGTAGCATGCCGCGACAGCGTGTACGTGAACTGTATGTGCAGTTGACGGACTTTGAGCGAGGGCGTATAGTGGGCATGCGGAGGCCGGGTGGACGGACCGCCGAATTGCCCAACATGTGGGGCGCGAGGTCTTCACAGTACATCGATGTTGTCGCCAGTGGTCGGCGGAAGGTGCACGTGCCCGTCGACCTGGGTCCTGACAGCAGCGACGCACGGACGCACGCTAAGACCGTCGCATCCTACACAGTGCCGTAGGGGACCGCACCGCAACTTCCCGGCAAATTAGGGACACTATTGCTCCTGGGGTATCAGAGAGGACCATTCGCAACCGTCTCCATGAAGCTGGGCTACGGTCCCGCGCACCGTTAGGTCGTCTTCCGCTCATGCCCCAACATCGTGCAGCCTGCCTCCAGTGTTGTCGCGACAGGCGTGTATGGAGGGACGAATGGAGACGTGTTGTCTTCAGTGATGAGAGTCGCTTCTCCCTTGGTGCCAATGATGGTCATATGCGTGTTTGGCGCCATGCAGGTGAGCGCCACAATCAGGACTGCATACGACCGAGGCACACAGGGCCAACACCCGGCATCATGGTGTGGGGAGCGATCTCCTACACTGGCCGTTCACCTCTGGTGATCGTCGAGGGGACACTGAACAGTGCACGGTACATTCAAACCGTCATCGAACCCATTGTTCTACCATTCCTAGACCGGCAAGGGAACATGCTGTTCCAACAGGACAATGCACGTCCACATGTATCCCGTGCCATCCAACGTGCTCTAGAAGGTGTAAGTCAACTACCCTGGCCAGCGAGATCTCCGGATCTGTCACCCATTGAGCATGTTTGGGACTGGATGAAACGTCGTCTCACGTGGTCTGCACGTCCAGCACGAACGCTGGTCCAGCTGAGGCGCCAGGTGGAAATGGCTTGGCATGCCGTTCCACAGGACTACATCCAGCACCTCTACGATTGTCTCCATGGGAGAATTGCAGCCTGCATTGCTGCGAAAGGAGGATATACACGGTACTAGTGCCGACATTGTGCATGCTCTGTTGCCTGTGTCTATGTGCCTATGGTTCTGTGTGTGTGATCATGTGTTGTATCTGACCCCAGGAATGTGTATATAAAGTTTCAAATTCCTGGGACAATGAATTCATGGTGTTCTTATTTCAATTTCCAGGAGTGTATGATGGTGATAAAGTTGTAAAGCTTATAACAAAACTGTTGAATAAAATATTACATAGAGACCCAATACTTAAGGAAATGACATTAGATTATATTACTACCATTTTCAAGAAAGGAGATCGCAAAGTATGTTCAAATTATTGTAGGATTTGTGTTATGGATTCATTGATGAAAATTTTTGCCAAACTAATAAAAAATAGATTATAAACACATTATAAGACTCAAGAAGAACATTGTGGATTTACGGCAGGTAGGTCATGTATAGACCACATTATCACGTTACGACAGATTATGGAAAAATACAACGAAAAATCAAAAAATAAAGGATTAATTTTCATAGATTAAGAAAAAGCATATGATACTGTCACAAGAAATATGTTATGGGAAGCATTACATATGTCACATATAGATAACTCTTTAAATAAAATAATACAACAAATGTACGTAAATAACACATGCCAAATAAAAACTGGTCATTGATTATCACAAAAATTTAAAACAAGTAAAGGGCTGCTGCAAGGATGCCCTATTTTGAACAACCTTATTTAAAATTTATATGGATGTTAGTTTGAGAAGATGGTCTCAAAATTATTTGTACCAAGCCAATTATCTATATAAATAGCTGATGGCTGTATAGCGCCATTTGGCGCTTCAGGCCAAATAAAATAAATTAATAATAATAATGGTCTCAAAAGTGTAATAGAATGGGTTTTGAAATAATACATGGAAAATATCTACATTCTTTACTATTTGCTGATGATCAAGTCATCATAGCACAAGATGGTGAGGATGCAAATTACATATGTTAAAATAATATAAAAAATGGGGATTGAAGATTAACTCCAAAAAAACAGAATATCTTACTAATAATCTGGATGAAATAAAAATTAAAAAGATAAATAATTTTTGCTATTTAGGTTCAATTTTAGAAATAGAAGGAAAATCGAATATGGAAATTAATAAAAGAATTACTAATGGCCGGAAAGTAATCGAGATGCTCAATTCACTTCTATGGAGCAAGAGTGTTATGAATAGAACCAAAAGAACTATATTAAAATCATTATTGGAAAGTATAGTCTTATATGGATCAGAAACCTGGACAGCCAAAAACATATCAAGAAGCTGAAAGCATTAGAAATGGATTTCTGGAGAAGATCAGCAAGAATATCAAGAAAAGAAAAAGTAAGGAATACCGAAATAATAAGGCTAATGGAAGTGAAAGAAGAAATGTATGAAGATATAGAATGAAAAAGACTGGAATGGTATGGCCATGTAAGAAGGATGGAAGACACTAGGATACCAAAACTAGTACAGGAATGGGAAGTTAAGGAAAGGAGGAAAAGACGATGTCCCATGTTTACCTGGCTCCAAAGTGTACAAACAGCAATGAGAAGACTTGGTGCAGAAGAGTAAGATATACACAATCGAAATATCTGGTGGAATATTTTGAGAAGATGAAGTCAAGAGTTTTTTATTGCTGTGTTGGAGAAAAACCTCTGTAGTGAGGAAAATCTCTTAATAATAATAATTATATCTGCCTGTATCCCCAGGACGTTTCCAGGTGTATTTCCTTCTTGCATGGTTCTTAAACAGTGTGTTTGTCACAACTAGCTTTTATCTTTCAAAAAATTCTAACAACCTGCTTCCTTGCTCATTTCTTTCTCCTAGACCAAAACTTCCTACAGTATTCCCCTCTTTTCCTTCTCCCGCCATAGCACTCCAATCACCCATGATTATTAGATTTTCATACCCCTTCACATATTGGATTCATTCTTCAATCCCAGCATATATTTTCTGTATTTATTCATCATCTTCCTGTGATATTGGCATATACACTTGTACTAATGTGGTTGGGACGGGCATAGTTTCTAACCTCATCAAAATATTCCTGTCACTAAACTGTTCATAATAACTCACCCGCTTCATTACAAATCCTACACAGTGACTCCATTGACAGCTTGTGTGCTAATTATTCTGTGTTCCCCAGACCAAAAATCCTGTGTGTCGTTCCAGTTAATCTTACTAACCCCAACAACATCTAACTTAAGTTGTTCCATCTCCCTTTTTAAGTTTTCTAACCTACCGGCCCTATTCAGACTTCTAAAATTCCTCAATCCAACTTGTAGATTATTTCTATCCATTCTGATGACTCCTCCCTGAGCAGTCCCCACCCGGAGATCCGATTGGGGGTTATTTCACCCCCAGAATATTTAACCCAGGAAGAATCCATTATGATATATGTAATTTGAGAACCAAATCATCTTTTAATGTTGCTGCTTAATAGTCAAAATATCTACCATCTGCATATTAATACATACCACATACAGTACATAAATCTGTATCTGGAATATATCTGTTTGTTCCACCATCATGCAGAAAATAAGGATTTTTTATGGGTTTTCACAACATTTAAGTTTGGAGTCCAAGCTACAACGTGATGTACATGTTAAAACATTAGTACATTTTTGTTTTATGAATATTCTGGCATAACTTGAAAATGCTGGATTTGTTTTGATGGGATTTAAAACTGTGGGTTTATATAAAGAACACTGGAATTCAAAAAAGGTGGAGGTAAAGGGGAAATGCGGTTGGGCTTTTGTAAACCTAATGTAGACAGTATTTATCTGCTTGTTTTAAAGTATATGTGTGCAAAATTCCTTCAAAAATGGATAGAAACTGTAGCTTTGTATAAAGAACATTGACAATAATTAAGGGGTGTAAAGGGGGAGAGAGATTGGGTTTTTATAAAACTAATGTTGACAGTATTTTTCTCTTTGATTTTAAGCATATATTTGCAAAGTTCCATCGAAATCGGATAATAACTACTGGTTTGCATAAAAATGAAGGGGTGTATAGGGGGAAAGGGTAGGGGTATTGAAATTTTCTGTTCAGAAACCTTCTCCGTGAAAAAATACATATATTTTCCAACTTTCATGGTGATCAGTCAAAAGGTGTTAACTGTAGCTTTGTGTAAAGAACAGAAATTAAGGGGTTGTAAAGAGGAGAGGGGTTTGGTTTGGCAAAGTTGACATCATTTTTCTATTTGTTTTAAATTAAAAGTATGAAAAGTTCTGTCGAAATTGGATAATAACAATGGGTTTGTATAAAAATCAAAGGGTTTAAAGGGACAAGTTTTTGGATGTTTGTTTAATCAAAAACCTTCTCCATGAAAAAATACATATATGTGCCAACTTTAATGGTGTTCGGTCAAACGGTGTCGACTGTAGCTTTGTGTAAAGAACGTTCAAAAAATTAAGGCGGTGGAACAGGGGACAGGGGTCAATTTTTGTAAACCACTTGTAGACATTATTTTTCTTCTTGTTTTAAAGTATACATGTGCAAAGTTTTATTGAAATCTGATGAGAACTGTGGGTTTCAATAATGATAATTGGAAATTAGGAGGGAGGGGGTAAAAGGGGGGAGAGGTGGGCTTTTGCAAATCAAATTGTGAATCTATCCATTCGCAAATCAACTTAATCACACACAAAATTTCATAAAAATCAGTCCCGCCATTTAGGAGTAGTTCAGTGACACACACACGGACAGAAGAGATATATATCTAAAGATGAGGATAAACTTTAATACCTTTGTAATATAGGATCGTAATTTTTCACGGCGTTGAATATTAATATATTTTTCTCGGGCTTCCAGCCGTGTTAAGATGTCATATTTGAGGGACGTTTCAAAGGCGTCCATCTCTGCCTTCATTCTCAACCAAATGTGTTGGTTTTTGTCTTCTGCCGTTTCCGTAGCAGCGGCTGAATAAACAAACAGTTAATCATTGACATTTGGTTGAGAATGAAGGCAGAGATGGACGCCTTCGAAACGTCCCGCAAATATAACATCTTAACACGGCTGGAAGCCAGAGAAAAATATATTAATAATTAACCTTTGTAATAGTTCACAAGAGGAGCTCTCAGGCTTGCAGCAGCGAGAATTCTCAGTTAATGTTTTGCCTATTTCTATCATTGCCTCATTCCCTAAAATGTATATTTCTTATATTTACAGAAAATGGGTGTTCTGGTCAAATGAAAATGTGCTATAGATCAGAAGTACTAGAACAGCATTCCTCATTCAGTCCAAGAATAACCAAGTAGATTTGAGTGTGCAGTAATGAGTTCATCCTGTAATAGCACTTCAGGATCATATATGAGCGAAGAATATTGATTCTTCTTTTTTCCCCTTTTCTTCTAATAACTAAAAAAATTACATGACATAACTGTTCTGAAAAATATTTGATTTTATCTGTCACCAATTAGAATCAGTCTTGACAATTAAGAGTAGACTAACTAGAAGGATATCTGTAAATGTTAGAATCATCTGAACATTATTGAAAGAAAATATTAAATTTATTAAAAAGAAAGAAACTTTCCTGCAATAAAGACCATCAGCATCATCCACATGAATGTTATATTTTCTTAGTTCTGTTAAGGTGGAAAAGGAGAGCTGTGGTGAGAGGGGTTAAAACAGCATGTCTACCAGTTACTATGCAAATCTTAAAAGAGTATATCAATTATATGGGAGTTATACAGTTAGGGAACAGAGACACACGCAAATAGTTCCATGCCATCAAATCAATAAAATGTTGCTAATGTAAAATATGACAAAGACATCATAATGCAGAATGACAGAAAATTTATTTCACTTGGATGACACATCATTTACAAGTTAATAAATAAAATAAAAAAATATATAAAAAGAAAATAATCAAAAGAGAGAGAGATAAATAATACTTACAGTGAGGATTGACTTTAGGTGCGTTATCTCGATATTCTGCTTCAGTAAGAGATTCTTAAGTTCTGAGTCCACAACAAATAAATTTTGATCTAGGCTCAAAATATCCAATTCTGTTAAGGTAGCATACCCAGACGGTTCCAATTGGGATACAGTTATTTCTACAAGGCTTGGTTGTTCAGATGCATCAGCAACTTGAAAGGTAAAAAAACCATCTGCAGAATTCTGTTGACTCAAATTATCTCTTGTTACGGATTCTGGATGCTGCTTTAAGAATGATGAGGTTTGATCATAAACAGATGTTGATTCATCTTGAAGCTGGTTGAAAGTTACCTGCAAATAATTTATTTAATTATGAAGAGAATAACTACAAACACACATAATTTAACTAACAATAATAATTTTGACTAGTCATAATGGTGTGTCCATAAACTACCTGACTTGGTTGAGGGGAGGGGGCAGAGATTGGGGTTAGGTAGAAGGCTATGTGGGGTAGCCATGAGCTTCTCAATCATTTCATTTGTCACAGATAAAGTAAGGTACAGAACAGGGGCGGATCCAGGATTTTGTTTTTGGAGGGGGGGGGGGCTTGAGCGGACTTTGGTTGGGGGGGGGGCTTGGGTTGAGTGGATTTTGGCTGGGGGGCTTGCCTTCAGTGGATTTTGGCTCAAATCCGTAGAGCTAAAAAGAAAAAAAAAGTTTCCAAAATTGCAATGTCGGAGGTGGATGTAGATACTTTTTTGGGGGGGGGGCTTCAGCCCCCTAGCCCCCCCCCTTGATCCACCCCTGGTACAGAACATGCATTAGCATGTAGCTATTTATTTTCATCATTTAATTATTCTTTATGTAATTTAGATATCCCATATACTAACAGTGCTTTGCATGCATGTTGTTTGAAGTAAAGGCATTGGGTTTTACAAGGCTGGCACATTTCAACTAACCAACATACGATGGCACAATATTGTTTGAAAAAAAAAAAAAAAAAAAAAAAAAATCCATACCTTGATTCCAATTTGCTTACAGATGTCACCTGGAATTTTCCAAGGCAACTAAAGGTCCTATCATTTTGATGGTTTCAAAACAAAGATTTGTGAAATAATTGAATAATTGATAAAATAATTTTAATTTTTTTCTGTCAAGTGAATTTCAGCACAACTATAATTATAATGCTTGCTGAAGTATTATTTGAAAATTAAAAGTGAGATGTGAGGTAATGATGCACAATAAACTTTATTAGATAACTGAAAATGTTTTTTCAATGAGTTTTCATAATACAATGAGTTATAGAGATTTTTAACCAGATCAAAGAATCATTTTATGGTGATGTAGAAAGAAAGGCAACAGAAATGCAGATCTTCTTATTATTGTTACATGTCAGATACAATTTATTCTAGTTTATCAATTCATGAAAAAATGATGAATCAGATAAGGAAAACACTTTTAGTAACACCTCAAGGGGAAGAAGGAAAAAAAAAAAAAAAAAAAACAACCCCTACTGCATCTGAGAAAGAGGTTTTTCCCAATTATTGATCATTTGCAGTAATGAATAGAATCGACATTTCAGAATATTTATAATCATGGAAAATTACATAATGCAAATATCAGTTGTATTTATAATATACACAATAGTAAAAACAAAAGTCTGTTAAAAGAAAACTAAAAAATGTTTTCTGCAATTAATAGGGGGAAAAAGCTATGTGCCACATGAGGAAGCAGTGAGGAGGAGGTCAAGGCAAAAGCCACGTCAGGCTAATGAGAAAGGGGAAGGAGGGGGATTTAAGGCAGGCCAACATGGAGCCACGTAGTTTATGGATTCTCCCTAATAACCAGGAGACACGAGTTTCTTACTGGCTGCATTATCCATATAGGGGAATAGTAAATATCTCCCATGTACAAGGTACATGCAGAATTTTTCCCTGTTATACATTTTGGTAAAAATAAAATATTTTCTGTTAAAACTGGGGGTTGTAGTTGGTGTAAGAAGTGGTTTCATTGGGCATGTAGTGAAGAGGGAACATTGGAAATAAATGAGGTTACCCTCATCGTTTTCTCCACTTTGCATTAGGGATGAAAAGATCAGGGAGATGGGCAAAAAGATCAGGGAGAAAGACAAAACAGTCAGAGCGATGTGTGAGAGGAGCAGGGTCCTTTAGGCTCAGCCAGTGAAAGGTAAGGCTGTGGAGGCTCTCCCTGTGGAAGTCTGTGCTTTGGAAGCTGAGCCTATGGGTAGATTTCTGGGGCAATAAAAAAGAAAAAAAATCAGGGTGGTGGCTGGTTATCATGGTGGAAGAATGAATGATGAAGAGAAACTTAGAAGTGAGACTGGTGGTCATTACTGGTGGGAATTTAAATTTACCAGGTGTCAACTGGGTGGGAAATAAGATTAATAACGCAACAGAACACAGAAATTTACAAATACCTTAATAAGGGAAGAGGCCATACACAAGTGATAAAGCAGAACACAAGGGAATGAAAGATGTTGGATATCTTTCTAATAAAGCCTGATGTTAAACTTGTGAGATGTGAAAGTATCTGAAGAAATAAGTGATCATCAAACAGTTGTGATGGTTTTTGGAATATTCAGTAAACCAGTGGCCAAAATTGAAGAGGGAAATAGCTACAATTACAAAAAAGGACATTGATTTCAATACTAAAATGCTACTTCCAGAAATGTTTCAGGAAATGAAAGGTTGGGTCAAGTACAGTTAACACTTTCGCGCCTGAGCGTTCTGCTATCCCAAGTGCTCAAGTAACTGGCCATTTTCTGCAATTTTTTAATTTCAAATAACTTATTATTATTAATGCTACAGCTAAGAAACTTTCGTACTATTGTTGACTTGTACACTTTTTATGTAAGTGGGGTATGACATCAAAAATAAGGTAACAAAGTGTTTGTAATCAAATGTATTTTCAGATATTATAAAAAGTCTTACAATTACTTTATGGTACATAATTTTGTTTTGTACGGTAGTCCTTAAAACATTCTGGCATGCATAATGCCACTTTACACTCCTGACATCACCATGATGTTTCTCTTCTTCCTGCCTTCTCAGTTTGTGTCATGCTTCTCTCTGAACAAACTTTACAAACCCGTGTAGGGTATCTTCTCCACAAAGTGTCTTCCCTTGAGTCTGTCACTGACTGCACTTATCAAAAATTGTGTTTCAGACTTGTTGCCTTTGATAACAAGAGCGTCTCAGACTTGAAGAAGAAATTTTTTCAAACTACATTTTTTTTTTCTCTTCGGCATTCCGTGTCTCCTTGTAAATAATAATAGGTGTTTGTCAAACACATCACAAACATGTGACAAAATAATTTGCTGGAATTGTTCCAAATGTTCTTTAAACCAATCGCTAACAGCTATGGTCCGGTGACATGGCGCATTGTTAACCTGGAAAATTCCATGATTGTTTGAGTTCATGAAGTCCATGAATGGTTGCAAGTGGTCTCCCAGTAGCTGAACACCATATAAACATAGCCCACACCATTATGCAGCCACCACCGGCTTACGCAGTGCCTTGTTGACAACTTGGGTCCATGGCTTCATTGGATCTGCGCCACACTCGTACCCTTCAATCAGCTCTTACCAATTGAAATCATGACTCATCTGACCAAGCCACCATTTTCCAGTTTTCTACGGTCCAAATGATATGACCACGAGCCCAAGAGCACCACTGTTAGCGATATCGAGCTGTTAGTAATCATACCCGATTAGGTCTTCTGCTGCCATAGCCCATTTAAAGCTAAATTTCACCAGACTGTCATAACAGACACGCCTGACGGATGTCCCACATTCATTCCTGTGGTCAGTTCAAGCACTGTTGATTGACTGATCATACTGACAAGTCTATGCAGAAGTCGCTAGTCGTGCTCATTAAGTACTGGCAGTCGACCACTGCGTTGTCCATGATGGGAGGTTATGCCTGACTTTAGTTAATCCCAGCACACTCTTGACATTGTGGATCTCAGAATATCGAATTCCGTAACGATTTCCGAAATGGAATGTACCATGCGTCTAGCTCCAACTAGCATACTGTGTTTGAAATCTGTTAATTCTCATCATGTGGCCATAATCACATAATCAACCTTCTTACACAAAGCATTTCACCACAAATGAAAGTCCTGCGAGGGCACTGACCACTTGTACAATTTGTAAGTGACACTACTGCAATCTATAGATTTGCATATTGCTATCCCATGACTTTTGTCACCTCAGTATATCCTGAATGCTAATCTGGATTCTGCGTACGTGGTCTATAGCTACTATAGCTATTGGCTAGAGAACAGTCATGTGCTAGCCTTCACTCGCCAATCAACAACCACCACATTACATTCGTTCCATCATCTTGCTTTCCGTTTAGATACAACTAGATGCAGAAATTCATGTAAGGAGAAGGCAACTCAATATTTACGCTATTTTATCTGCATTAGTTACACATAGAAATTCATGTAAGGAGAAGGAGATTCAATATTTACACTATTTTATTTGTATCAGTTATAAGGACTAGGTTAAACCATAACCTAAGAATTTTTTTGGCTGGCGATAAGAAACAATGAAGTTTATTAAAAACTCGGAGAAATGTATTAGTCAAATAAATAACAGTTATCCATTTTCGAAATTATAGTCTCCGCCATCTAAAGTAAAATGCAGTTATTTATTTAAAATCCTAACCAAATACTCTGATAATCCAACCAGAGTAATGTATTCAGATAACGAAAGATATAATTAAAAATGACTTACTTGTTTCTCCTTATAAGCTTTTCCATAATAAATTCCTACTACCATTATATATGATACCCTTAGTTTTTGATATATGTGTTAGCCATTAAATGAGATTTAATATAACTTTTTTATTAGATTCATATCATCAAGGATATGACTATTTACTGTATAAGCGATGTGACACTCGCAATTCAACAACGATCTTATTGCCACAAAATAGCAGTGAGCAGAGATATTAGAAATACAGAGAGCAGAGAAAAAAATTAATGCGAGGCAATTATATGTCACAAAGTTACAATTAGTACAATTGTTTAAATTTATATATTGCTTTATATTTATCTACAACAACCTGATGCAAAAATTCATGTAAAGAAGATGGGTATTCTATTTTTATGTTATATTAAATGTTTCAGTTATAAGTACTACATTAATACATAACCTAAGATTTTTTTATTTTTTTTGCAGAAGATAAGAAACAATGTAGTTTATCAAAAACTCTGAGAAAGTTTACACGAAATGTATGAATTGTGAAATATATCATTCAAATAAATGACAGTTATCCATTTTTTATATTATACTTTCCATCATTTAAAGTAAATAAATCGGAATTACTGGAGAAAGCGATTCTGCCAGGAATTGCCGTGGTAAAATGCAAGAATCCTCTAGAAATATTTTCCGAAGTACATTTGACTGTATTATGCAGGTCCAGGATGCATTACAACCTAATTTCTGACTGAAAATAATGGTAGTCTACAGGCTGTATTACAGCAGAATTACTGCTTCAAAATAATATGTCTTGTGATTGACTACAGCAGTATAATGAAGTCATTACTGAATGTTATTTTGGGGGAATCGCGATCTCCAGTAAACCCGATCGTTATTCATTTTTCCTTACAAGTTATTCCTGAATAAATTCCTACTAGCACCACAGGTGATGCCCATCGTTATTCGTATGACGGTAATTGAAGCTATGATTTCTGAAAGCAATATTAGTGGATGTTGTGGTTAAGTTGACCAGAATCACCACTGACACATTTTGTTACAGCATAATTCACTCAAAATGAGTTTTAAAAACCAATTAAACTGTTTTCATAAGTGCCATGTTACTGAAGGTATTAATTAATGCGGGTGAAAGTAGTTCCATACCAGGGTGGCCACAAGGTAATGATTTAAAAATTCCCTGATATTTCCAGGTTTTCCAGAAAAATTTGCCAAATTTTTCCCTGATTTAGAAACTTTATTTGCATGGTTAAGATATTTAAAGTTTTAATTAGATTTTGATTCTAAATAATTAAATCTAGTATAAAACTGAAAAAATTAGAAAAAGAAACGTGTGTAACCCGAGAACATTTTATTCATGTTTAAGAATGTTTATTTGAAAATTTTATAATCTTATGAAGCATAATTAAAAATGAGTAGCACAAAAATAAGATAGGTCAAATGACTAATATGAACTTAAACTAATTAGTAATCTTTCAATATTTGGTGGATAAAGTAATTAAGATTTTTAAATTGTTCATCAGTAACTTGACTCAGTCAACAGCTTAGCTTTTATCATTTGCTACACTTTTGTTTTCAAATCTTCTGGTTCAGTTGTTGTAACTTTTTTTCTTCCATTTTTAATTTCTTCTGTTGCCGAGTTAACAATTTCGGGCAAGTTTCCGCGAGTCTACGCAAGATAGCATGAACACGAGTTTGTATAAACCATGCAATCGTGTTGGTTCACTTTGTGTGGTTGCTTGCCTGTGCCACTCGCCTTGGCAGCGGTTTATTTGGAGCAAGTCAAAGGCACGAGCACGATGTTTATACTATCACATCGATTCAGCATTTGAAAGAGCTCTGAATGACACAAAACTTTATAAATCTTACCTATTTAGGATCTTACGTATTATTTTGTTCCTGCTTTAATTCGCCTTATATCATTAATACAAAAAGTTATAAAGCCGTATAATTATCGCTATTCACATTTTTGCTGGCATTGGTATATTGAATCTAGGCTTTTGTTTTGATATTAAAGGTTCAATTTTTCTCAGAAGAAGCTCAAACCCAGCTTGTGACATTCTACAGGACTTCAAAGACTCTCCACAAATTCAATTTTTTTGGAACATCTGTTTCACACTTTGCTTGAAATTGTAAAACTGTTTAGTGAAACATAAAAACATCTTTATATACTTACTCCTCTACGATTGCTGTTTTATTCAGTAAAAAATATAACTTCTGAGTTTACATGATTTAGATGTCATCCACCTTTTTTTAAAATATAATTTGAACTGCTGAGTTCCAGAGATAGTTCATGTTAGCGCTCGCACACAAACATCTTGTTGTCGTATCTCGATGAGGCGCAAGACAAGATGCAAGTTGCTAGTGTAAATGCGGTATTTGTTGGCTTTTTTATGTCAAAAATATATAAGCTGAATTTTTTAATGCAAAAGTTCAATATTAAAATAAATTATTAAAAAATTATCAAATTTTGGGTTGTTGCAATTAAAATTCCCTGATAATTTTTTAAATTACTTGGATTCCCTGATAGTTCCATGATATTTCAAGGTGGCTTTAAATTCCCTGATAATTCCATATTTTCCAGGTCTGTGGCCACCCTGCATACGTATCATGTTGAATTGTGCCTGGACCAAGAATAAAACTGATATGACATGGTTAGCAAAAGTTTTCGGAAATCCTAATTTGTTTTTAATTTTATTGGTTCTATACTTCCATCGTCAATAATTCAGTAGAAGTTACTACTGTATTGCACCGAGCGTGGCGGTGTAATGGTTAGCGTTCTCGCCTCGCATTCGGGAGGACAGCGGTTTGAATCCCTATCCGGGCATCCAGATTTGGGTTTTCCATGGTTTCCCAAATCACTCCAGGCAAATGCCAGGATGCTTCCTTCAAAAGGCCATGGCCTAATTCCTTCCCATTCTTTGCCACCCATCCTTTCTCGTCTCTAAAGACCTCGCTGTTGAGAGACGTAAAGCAGTATATATGTATATAAAAACAAAAGAAAAAGAAAAAAAACACTGTATTGCTATGTGAACAGCAAATCAAATATTCAGAACATTACCAAATCAAGGCCACTAGCATTATGTAATAACAATTCCGTATAATTAACCAATTGCAAAAAAAATGACCTGTCAGAATATGGCGTTCAAACTGTCATTTTTGATGGGCCGAAAGCTAGTAAAGAATATTACTGGTGCAGGGAGATGCATGGAGTAATTTCCATGGCTATGTTAGAAAACTGAGGGCAACGGAGGGTGGTGAAACAATTACGAATAAGGATGAAACAGAAGTTACTAAGGATTTGGAAATCAGCAAGCAAGTAGTAAAAAATAAAACTCTTACAGCCGTAGCATGCGTTTTTAGTCATAACCAAGCCCTGTGGTGTTTTTTTTTTTTTTCTAAAAATTGATTTAAACTCATGATTATTATGAAAAATGTGTTTTCATGAAAACATATAATTACAACGACAGTAAAACCATGTAGGGAGCAGTGAACCTGGGACTCTCCAAGTGCCAGACTGGGAGTGTTACCAACATTCCACCAAGGCTTATGAAAATAGATTACATAAAATTTCATCCAAAATTACAAAGTCATCAATTAAAAAAAAAAAAAAAAACCTATTAGTTTGAGGACAATATAAATATATATATAAAAATTATTAATTTTTTAATTACCTATAGATCCACCTAAAGTGTTCTAGTATCATAACCTTCGACCTAGGTTTTTCCAAAAACTATTGAACAATGATCTTAAACCTAATAAGGTTTGGTTTTGGGTGGAGTTCAACGGTGCCAAAATCATCGAAATTCATTGGCTCAAGATATTGTAATAGCAGCTGGTCTTATCGAATAAAATTGAATGGCCTGAAAACTACCTTCTTCAAGTACAAGAATCAATACTAATAACAGAAGAATGGAGCCGCCATGGGAAGCCCACTGTCTACAGTAGTTGCCAACTTATATCTACATCTACATCTATACTCTGCAAATCACAAATACTGTGGGTGGCAGAGGGTGCTAAGCACCAATCCTAATTCTGTGCATTCCAATCCCGAACAGAACGAGGAAAGAAGGAATACATAAATGAATCAGTACGGCATCTTATTTCTAGAATCTTATCCCTCCTGTCAATGCAACCTAAATAGGTTGGTGGACAAAGTAGTTCGTTGCACTCGTAACTTAAAGATTTTCGCATATTCTCCAGCAAATGCAAATGCAAACGACATCGTCTGTCCGCCAAACAATCCCAGCCCAACCCACGAATCAGCTCCGTGACACTTATATAAGGACTGTAACTAGCAGTCACAAATCGAGAGGCTCTCTACTGTACTTTCTCTATTGTGTCAATCAATCCCTTGCGATACAGATCCCAAATTCGACAACAGTATTCCAAATGCAGACGCACTAGTGTTTTGTACGCTATTTCCTTTGTTTGAGTATTACAACTTTTCAAATACGTCCTATGAATCGTAGTTTGGAATTAGCTTTGCCTACAACGGAAGTTATGTGCAAGTCCCATTTCATGTTGCTTTGTACTGTTACACCTAGGTACTTCAGGGAATCCACAGTGTCAACAACTGAATTGTTAACTTTGTACTCCTGAGCAAGTGGGGTCTTTTTATTACTTATGTGCATTGCCTTGCACTTTCTACAGTTAAGTTTAAGCTGCCATTTACGGCACCATTCCGAAATAACATCCAGATCGCGCTGAATTTCTAAGCAATCGTCGGAGCACCTCACTTCCCTATAAATAAGTGCATCATCAGCAAAAAATCGCATCCTGCAATTAACGTTGCCACCGAGATCGTTTATAAAAATTAAGAAAAGAAGTGGTCCTATTACACTTCCTTGAGGAACGCCCGAAGTAACATCTAGTTTAGAAGAGGCTTCCCCATCTACGACATACTGTGACCAACCAGTTAGAAAATCGCATATCCATTTGCAAATCTGATCAGATATACCGTACGCTCGGATCTTTGCTAAAAGTCGGTTGTGTGGTACAGAGTCAAAAGCTTTCTGAAAATACAAGAAAATAGCATCAACTTGTGATCCTGCATCAATAACTTTCATTACATCATGCGAAAATAGAGCCAGTTGCGTTTCACACGATCGGTTCTTACGAAATCCGTGTTGGTATGCTGTTAGTAACTCGTTTTCATCTAAAAACTTCATAACTTTAGAGCATATGACATGCTCTAGAATTCTACTGCAAACAGAGAATTCTACTGCAAACAGATGTTAGAGATACGGGTCGATAATTCCTAGGATCTCTCCGATCTCCTTTCTTGAAAACGGGAATCACCTGCGCTATTTTCCAGTCAGGAGGTACTTTTCTTTCCTCTAAAGATTTACGAAACATATCTGACAGAAGTGGTTCTATTTCTTCCGCGTATTCCGAAAATACTCTTACTGGTATATCACTGGGACCCGGCGCTTTCCCCCACTTCAGGAGCTTCAATTGCTTTATGATACCTACACTATCAATTTGTACTGGATCCATCTCAAATTCAACACGCCGTGGAAAAACGGGAATGCTTTCCATGTTTTCGTCAGTGAAGGAATTTTTAAATTTGGCGTTAAATACGGTAGCCTTGTCATGGCTGTCATCAACTTCCCGACCGTCTTGTAGTAGAACTGGCATATTGTTTTCACAACCACTTATTTCTTTTACATATGGCCAAAAATTTTTTTGGATTTTCAATGAGGTTCTTGGAAAGTGAGTTGCATCGAAAGTCATTAAAGGCCTCGCGCATCACATTCTTGACCTGTCCTCTTGTCTCAGCTAGTTTTTCTAAATCACTCCTATACAACGTCCTTCTTGAGCGTGCATGAATCTTCCTTTGCTTTTTAAGTAACCTTTTAATTTCACGTGTACATCATGGGGGATTGTTCCCGTCCCCGATTGTCCTTTTCGGTATATGTAAGTCCATTTATGAATCGAAGACACATCTCTTCAACCGAGCCTCTTCCTTCTATAAACATAATGTAATTATCCCTCAAAAACATTCTTAAAATCTCCTTTGGAGCCTTTTCGAACCTGTAAACGACCCTTTCTTTTTTCTTTTTGCGAGCGACTGTTAATTTTACTGTAGCAATTACAGCTTTATGATCACTTATTCCCGTGGTGGGAGAAATGTCCGTGATTAATTCAGGCCTACTTGTAACGAGAATATCTGGAATGTTTTCATTATTGTTGTGGCACCGCGTTGGTTCAGAGACGAGCTGCTCAAGATTAAGACCTGAGAAAAGGTCAAGAATAATCTCACAGGATATTTTATCCCTGCCACCAGTAATGTGGGCGTAATTACTCCCGTCAATATACGGCAAGTTGAAGTCGCCTCCTAGTATTATTCCATAATCTGGAAATTGACAAGCTAGAAAGACCCTATTACAAGTTTTGTCCTAGCTACTTTTAGTTTAATCCATAGGATTTCACAGACCGTATCAATATTTATTTCGTTACACGACAGGTGTTTACAAACAGCTATAAATACACCACCTCCATTTGAATGTAACCTATCCTTACGGAAAACATTCATGCAATGGTTAAAAATTTCTGCTGAACTTATATCCGGTTTTAACCAGCTTTCAGTACCTAATACAATATCAGCTTCTGTGCTACTCATAACGCTTTCAAGCTCAGGCTGCTTATTACAAACACTTCTACAGTTTTATAACGAGTACTTTTAATGGTCGAGATTTATTTACGCTACTCCTAACATATGGTGCCGAATTTAATTGGGCTGCCCGTAACTGTAATCCCAGTTTCGGGTCTTCCTCTCTCAGCTTAAAAAATTCTCCAACGCGCTCCACATGGCCCCTGCCACCTGTGTAGCCGATTCACGTGTGTAGTGCACACCTGATCTATCCAAGGGATCCCTACACGACTCGACCCCAGGGCAAAGATCGAGGAATCTGCAGCCATGATTATCGCAGAAACAATGCCGTCTCTGGTTCAGACCCTCGACTCGGCTCTGAACAAGAGGTCTACAGTCAGTTCTATCAACAATGCTGCAGATGGTAAGCTCAGCCGAAATCTTACGGTCATCAACCACAGAGCTCACCCTACTAGCAAGCCGCTGGAAGGAAGAAAGGATACTCTCTGACCCAAGGCAGCAAGCATCATTGGTGCCAACATGAGCTACAATCCGCAGCTGGCTACACCTCGTCCACTCAATGGCATCCGGGATGGCCTGTTCCACATCTTGGATCAGACCTCCCGGAATGCACAATGAATGGACATTGGACTTCATCCCTGACCTATTCGCCATGTCCCTAAGGGGCTCAATGAAACGCCTAACGTTGGAGCTACCTATCACCAGAATCCCCTTCTGTGATCGCCCAGACCTAGCGGGCAACTCGCTGATTGATGGTTGAGGATCTGAATCAGATCCAGACAAAACATCAAACCTATTGGGCAGTGGTACAGGCTTGCCCTCCCGGGATTCAGACTTGTACACCTGCCCCCGCATGCGGCGTCGACGTCCAGAAACCACGCGCCAGATACCGTCAGGTGACTGCCGCAAAGGCTCCAAAGTCTCAGCCTCGGCTGCAGGTACGATGTTTGGTAGGGGAGAACCTGTGAGAACACTAGCTTCGTCAGGGTCACCTCTTCCACATCTGCTGTAGTCACCTACGGCAGCTTCCAGCCTTGTAATTTTCGTTAGCAACGCTGCGAGCTGAGCGCGAAGATCAGCCACCTCAGCCCGCGTCTGCACACAGCAGTCACAGTCCCTACAGATATTACTTTGAAAGCAAAAACTGCGGAGAGGATGAAAGTTGAACTAAGCGAGTGGTCAAAATAAACAGTTCACAACTTACTACCAACCGCTAGGCACGACCTAAATAAAACCTACTGAGGAGATGAATTTAGACCAGATGACTGCACTAAGTAGTTAATAGGTCATACTGATAAACAGTGTTAGCCAACAATGTACTAAATAAAAAACAAATAAGCTCTATATACTTCTCTATAGAAAAAGCAAATAAATGGGAACACGATTACAGCACACTGCTACAATTCAATTAATGCAAATAAATCAAACGCTATTACAATACTTTAAATTAGGTAAACAGATGGCGATCCTCGTCAGGATGGTTGCTGGGGACCAACTAGCTACTGCTCAGCGACGACAGAAGATATTCAAAGATAAAATCTAACCACAACACTTTAAAATAAAATACACAGAAATAGCGGCACTTGAAGGTTGCTGGAACTCAATTAGCAGCTCCTCTGCGACGACAGAAGATATTCAAAGATAAAATCTAACTACAACACTTCAAAATAAAATACTCAGAAAAGGTGGCACTTGCCTCGATGGTTGCTGGAACTCAACTGGAAACCTTCGAAGATGAAGTTATCCAGAACGCCCTCTTGAAACCGTCGCTTTGGGTGAGATTTGTGGATGACACATTTGACATCTGGCCCCATGGAATAGAATCGCTTCATGTCTTCTTCAATCATTTAAACAGAGCCCATGATAAGATTAAGTTTACAATGGAGATTGAAAGTGACAACCAACTCCCGTTCCTGGATGTTTTAGTTACAAGAAATGATAATGGCTCCTTGGGCCACCGAGTTTACCGAAAACCAACACATACTAATCGGTACCTCCACGCCAAATCTCACCATCATCCAGCGATCAAAAGTGGAATTTTAAAAACATTAATGCTCCGCGCATCCGTGGTATGTGATGAAGCAAGTATGGCTGCTGAAAACAGAAATTTAAAGGAGACATTTCTAGCCAATGGCTATAGTGTGGCTGCTTGTAAAAAAGCCTTAGCATCCCCGATCGCTCTACTTTGTCTCACACTGCAGCATCATAAGCGGAAAACAACAAACCCCCTGACAAGTCAGTGGCCGTTCTGCCATACATCCAAGGAGTTATGGATAAAATTGGTCGGCTACTTAAAAAGAAGAATATCCATCCCGTATACAAAGCCCCCAGAAAATTATCCAGCATTCCTGACCAGCGTTAAAGACAAGAGAGAATATTTGCAAACACCAGGAGTATATGAAATTCCTTGTAGCTGCAGCAAGGTATACATTGGGGAAACAGGACGCACTGTTAAGGAGAGGCTCAATGAACACATTAGGCAATTTAAAAATAATGACGCAAGCAAGTTCGCTGTAGTTCTACATTCAGCCAATAGCGGCCATTCAATTTTATTCGATAAGACCAGCGTTATAGCCACTGAAAGCAGATGGTGGCCTAGGCGTATAAGAGAAGTGTTAGAAATACAAAAACAGTCGAACAACATTAACGCTGACAACGGTTTGCAACTTGACCATATTTGGTCATACATGCTCAGGAAAACACAAGACGAACGGCCCCATCCTACCACTTACACTGGGTGCAGTGTTGTTACCACAGCGGTCTAGCGCTTGCTTCCTGCTACTATATAAGGCGATAGTGGCAACTCACAAGCAGTCCTCTGATGAAAGCCACACCAAGATGGCAGAAATTTTAGGTTTTAACAAATCGATGCGGCTCCACCCGGAGAACCAAGATATTACATACAGTGACCGCGGAAGCCTTCGTAATCACACCATTAAATTTACTTATTAGGTACTTTCCTTGAATTGCAGTAGTTCATGTCTGTATTCCTTAGCGACAGAATGGCACTCATCGTTCCATTAAGTAACCCCCTTCTTTTTTTTTATTAGTAGTGGGACAAGATTGGGGACAAACAATGAAAAGGAACCCAGCACTGGACTATTGAAGGAACATTCCTGGCATTTGCTTCAAGTAAATTTAGAAAACCCTGGGAAATTAATGCTCATCCTGCAGGCTAGATCTAAGTGACCAGTTTCTGTCTTAGCAAGGGAGAGAGCTTCAAGATAACTTTGCAGCCTTTTTGGTGTCAATAGCTTGATGAATAATAACAGTTAAAATATTGGTAAGGAATTTAAAAAATTTCAGTACACCAACTAGTCCTTATAAACGTCAAGCAATGTAAAAAGATTATATATCAGGGGTGGCCAACCTGTGGCTCGCGAGCCACATGCGGCTCTTTGAAGGATTATTTGTGGCTCTCGATAAATGTACCTGAGTTCCCTTTTCAATTTTGTGTTAGTATATGTTTTTAAATTATTATCGTTCCGTAAGTGTTTCAAAATGTCTTTTAAATTACTGATAACAAATATGAAAGACTAAGTGCAATGTTGTAACAAATTTCATTTCCGTCCAAGTTAAGAATGATATGACTCATCGAAAACTGTGCGAACGAACATAAACAGTGGTGTGATCGACCTACTCCAGACCGATCTTGAATTTGAAAACTTTCATTGCAACGGACAGTTGACACTGTGCTCTGGAGGAAACAATTTGTATCACTCTTACTATGGGTAAAATTTGTAATCTGTAATTTTTGGTAAGTTAACTATAAGTTGTTTCGTAGTATGTAACACGTATTATTGTTTTAATAACACAAAACTTGTATTTTCTAAATTTCTTTATTTCCAGTTCTTTTAAAAATATGACGACAGAGAACGAAAATAAAATAATAAAATATGAGCAAGAAAATAGAAGATTTAATAATGAGTGGGAGGAGAATTTCTTTTTTATTGACAATAACAGAAAAGCATTATGCTTTATTTGTAATTCTACAGTCAAAAATAATAAAGCTAGCAATTTACGTTGACATTATGACACCAATCATCCTCAGTTTTCTAAGCAGTATCCACCAAATTCCAAATTAAAATCAGACAAACATGCTTCTTTAAAATCAAAATTAAATAAACAACATTCAATTTTGATGACCTTTAGCAATGAACCTAATAATGTGGCTGAAGCCAGTTTTTTTATTGCCTGGAATATTTCTTGTGCAAAACGCCCGTATGGAGAGTTTATTAAAAAAAAGTTGGAAGATGTACTTAAAGTTTTAGATCCAAATAATGCAGCATTCCACACAGTTGTTTCACAAATTCCCATCTAGAGGCACACAACCGAACGACGCTTAACTGCAATTAATTTACATCTTGAATATAATTTAAAAAATGATTTTAAGAACTGTATTGTATTCAACTTAGCCTTTGACGAATCGACAGATATCACAGATCTTCCGCAATTGGCAGTTCTCATACGTTTTGCTTCACCTGACTTTGTTGTTAAAGAAGAATTATCAGATTTAGTAGCACTTCAAGAGTCAACCCGTGATGTCGATATTAAAAATACATTAGATTCCATAAAAAAAAAAACTTTTGAAGTGCCTCTTAATAAACTTGTAAGCATTGCAACTGATGAAGCTCCGGCAATGCTGGGTTAAAAAATCGGTCTTATTGGGGTTTTAATAGATGATTCTCAAATTCCACAATTCATACCGATTCACCGAGTGGGGTGGTGTAACGGTTAGCGTTCTCGCCTCACATTCGGGAGGACGGCGGTTCGAATCCCCGTCCGGGCATCCAGATTTGGGTTTTCCATGGTTTCCCCAAATCACTCCAGGCAAATGCCAGGATGCTTCCTTCAAAAGGCCATGGCCGAATTCCTTCCCATTCCTTGCCCCCATCCTTGCCCCCCATCCTTCCTGTCTCTAAAGACCTCGATGTTAAAAAGAGACGTAAAGCAGTTACAAAAACATACCGATTCACTGCATAATTCACTGAGAACTTCTCGTAACAAAATATGCTGCTGTTATGAAAACAGTGTTACACATTGTAAATTACATTTGCACCAATGCAAAAAATCATCGACAATTCAAAAATTTCCTTGAAGAATTAAAGGACGAAGAACTTCCAAATGACATTAATTTCTTTTGCATTGTTAGATGGTTTCTAGCTACAACGTATCTACATCGATTTGTAGATTTTTTGTTCGGATAACTGCATTTCTAAAAGAAAAGGAAATAACCTATTCAAAATTAGACGATGACGAGTGGTTGCAAGGCTTAATGTTTTTGACTGATGTCATGGAACATTTGCAAACACTGAATTTACAATTGCAGGGGAAAGATAGAATAATATCTGATCTCTCACAATGTATGTTTAGATTTCAAACTAAATCACAACTTTTTCAAAAGGACATTAAAAATAAAACATTTTGTCATTTTCCTCGAATTAAAATAATTTGTTCCAATACTAAACAAGAAAAACTCAACGAGTATATAAAAAACCTAGAAGGAATATTGACGAAATTCCAAAATAGTTTTCAAAACATGAAACATTTTAAATCATCTCTTGATTTTTTCCTAAATCCAGTTGAAATTAATATAATTCAAGGTGAGTTTTCAATTTCCAATATAATTATGACTCAAAAAGCATCTGGAGAATTAGAATTAATAGAGATGCAAGAAGATCAAGCTCTACAATTAAAATATAAGTCGACGCCGATTACTGAATTTTGGAAATTTTTACCATAATCGAAGTATCATGAATTAAAAATGGCTGCTTGTCGAATTATTTCAATATTCGGAACAACGTACTTATGTGAATCATTTTATTCCACTTTAAAATTCGTGAAATCCAAACACCGATCTGTATTAACCCACCAGCATCTCAAAGAATTACTGAGAAGTGCTGTCACCAATTATTCACCAAATTTTAAAGAACTACCGAGAGAAGTAAAATAAAAGTGTTTAATTTTTAACATTCAAATTCAATACACACATTTTTCACTTTTATTCATATGTTTTCAATAAATAATTTCTGTAAAAAAAATTTTAATACCTTTTAAATTTGTATTTAATTGCGGCTCACGAGTAATTTCAAATTTTGAAAAATGGCTCATACTATCAACGAGCTTGGCCACCCCTGTTATATATTATCAAAAATAACACTCACTTACACACATTATCTCAAAGATATTTTCCTTCAGGGTTAACTTGGTACACATAATCAGTAGGCTAATTAAAATTTTGTTTTCAAATATTTTGGTTTGTACTTTCAGGGAAGTAATGTCTCCCTTCATCTTTAGCATCCACTAGGAGACATGCTAAAGGATATGGAAGCAACTGAAAATTATGCCCCAATACAAATGAAATATGAAACACGATCAAATGGTAATCACATTAGCGAATAATTTCCACATAACTACCACTATCTGTGCACACTGCTAACATTGAGAATGAAAAGTTTCTTTCTTTCCTTTCAATAACAGAGGTATGTCCCATCCTAGGATACTGGGAATCTTAGCCACAATCTTCACTATACTTGACACATTATGAATCACCACCAAAATATTCTGTTTTCACCAAAACACATACTGAATCAGGAAATTAATGGGACAGTGCATTTCCAAACTTGCATAATTTTTTTATGGCTACAAGTATATGCCTCATTGTTCATATGTTCATGTCATTGAGGATAGAAAAGACTGGAAGTAAGGAGAAGAAAGAAATTTGGTGATTGTCATTTTAAAGGAAACACAGTGTCATTTGCATGGAATGATTATGGGGAAACTACAGAGAGCCAAAATCTGGATGGCCAGATGAAGATTAGAAACTGTTCATCCCAAATCCAAGGCCAGAACATTATCTCTCAGTAAATAGGTTAATGCAAATGTTTCAGGCCGATACATAGGTAGCACTTGTGGACCAAGTCCCAGAGTAACTATACTCAAAAAAGAAGGAACAAAATATTAACAGAAATAGACAAGAAGTACTTTTTCAAATTTATTCATTTCCTCATTATTTCACGGATAAAAGTTTCTTCAATTAACTAAGTATGGTTAAACTACTAACTAGATATAAGAAACTAATGAATGAAATTAAAAAGTTTGGTTAGTCTTGACACAAAATAAAAACTCACAAATTTTTATGTGAGCAGTGAACAATTTTCCACTAAAAACACAGAAATATAAAGATATCGCATAGCAAATATAAAAATACATTACTTTAATTCACTTACAGAATGAATCTGAGAACGAAGTGTTGTCTCCTCACATGCTCTCATTTCATCTACAGCCATGCTGCTTTCTCTGCTTGGATGATTCTCACACATTTTTTGACTAGCTTTTTCTAAATCTACTTTTTCCGCCTGCAAAAATATGGAAAAATTAATACAGTATGACCTATAAAGACATTTTGCAAATTAATATAAATATCCTCCATGATGTTAAAATACACAATCTATACTATATAGTAAACCTAAATAAGAATTAAGTCTATACATTGAATTTATTTCAAGAGTAATTACCAGATACACTATTGATGACAAAGGTGCCAGAGCAGTAAACTTTAGAATTTTTGTTTGTATGCCCATCATGAAAGAACTAAAAGGAAAGAAAAGATAAAATATACCCTCTACTCACCAAATTGAAGAGAGGAGAGCAGCTGTAAAAAAAACACAATAATTTGTCCCTGTCCTTTCTCAAGAAATTAGAAACATGTGACTGTGACACGCTAGCACCTACAGTGAACATGTATGCATATAGATGTGGCATAAATCAATACAAGGGATAAGCGAATTGGAAAAGTTATTGACTATAAAATATTTATATAAAATTTTCTCAAGGATTTCCAGTCAACAATGTAAGACCCAAGGCTGACACCGGGGTTATAGTATCGCCTTGGTGACTTAACTAAAAGTTCACGTGGATGTAAAGTTCTGTGGAATTTTTACAAAATAATTTGAATTTGACCATGTAGCCTAACAGAAACTCAACTTAAATGCTTGAAGGTCACCACTAGATCTGTTTCTAAACCACAAATCTAGAAAAGGTTCCAAGATAACTACTAAATCACAAAAGTTCACTTTCAGAAAAATTTAAAGTTTTATTTTCAAAGTCACATTTATTAAAATTTGTATTTAACAGTTGAGTAGGCAAATCGAACACTCTTTTCCAAAATATTGCAGATTGTGGAGAGAAATTTCACCAACCGCACCCCTTTTGTAAATTTATAAGTTCATGTTAACCGTTATCCTCGCAGGCTATCACACCAAAGTACCAACATGGCCGACTCGGTAGCTTCAACTTTCAACAGATTTCCTACCCGCCCCGACACAAGACTGATGCAGGCTCACTCACACAATGCTCCCAGGATACAGAAAGACAAAATCAAACGAAAGACCTGGTCACATGTAAGCATGAGTTTATACAGCAAGTGGCCAAACCAATGACTTAAGCAACTGTATCACATCTTTTTGCTTCCGCGAGATCAAAAGTGTGTGTAATTTATTTGGCGGTCCAGATTATTAAAAGTGTTTAAACTTTGACAATGTCTAGACTTATCTACTAGAAGTCCAACGGCAGTTTAGTGGGAAATTTAGAGTGATTAGTTTTAAAGTTTTATTTAATTTCCGCGTGGTGATACATTCTAGTGCTATCGGGGAAAATCCCTAAGTGTTCTGGATTTTTACGCCCGTCAACAACAATCCGCGACAATTTATTTTCAAAAACTTAATTACTAGACAAATGCTTAAACTTTTTACCAAAACCATTATATGTACGTAATCGTCTTAATTAGTGCTATCTACTGATATAATTTTCAAATTAATATTCCTTATAATTATAATTAAAACTGCTAATTAAACTTTACCAAATTGATTAATTTTACTGCAAAAATATCCGGAACAATGCTGACTATAGCTGGTGATAAAAGATCAGTTGTAGCTTTATGTGATTTAAAGATATTACAAATCATAGAATTTTACTTTTCTGATCGCGTGTTTCAAAACATGAACAAACCAGAATCTCTCTTAAAATAACTTCTGGAAATAAAATACAGTCGTAAGTTCGCAACCCAACCAGTCACTGCATCCTTCCAGCTTGCGTCACTTCCACAAACATATGCAGCATGTGAGCGACATTCTCAACGAATATATGGTACATTGGTCATCCATTCTCTACGAATATACTTACAGGTTCAAGAATGGCTAGGAAATTCTTTTGGTCCTGAAGATTGGGGCTGGAAAATTCAGAATGGAGCTCTTGTGCTAGTGACTAATAACTTGCACCTACTCAGGATCATCTCCTCAATTTGGTGCCCTGCAATTGTAAGAACATCTGCGAAATAGATTTGAATGTGTGCGTTGTGGGCTGGAGTGTTAACTAATGTGTGGACATTGTCGAAGATCTTCATGCGATAAAGTCACCTATAATAGTTCAGATGATGAGTATGATGATGAAGCTAAACTTTAAATTTCATTCAAAGATTTTAATAAAAATTTGTATAATTTATAATTTTGCAAAATGTTTCGTCATTTTCAAGGTTTCTTTCTGTCAGTTTAGATATAATGCCAAGGGCACAAAATCTCAGTGCACTGTTCGAAGAGATTAGAATGATGCAGACAGACGAGGAAGGGTAAGTGGAACGGCGCTTATGCTTAGCTCTGCGCGTTGTTTCGAATGTTTCGATGATATCTCACCATCCGTTTTGTCAGAAAAACGTGATGAATACACCATTTCAATGCTGAAACTGCGCTCTGTAACTTTGATAATAGGCCTTCGATAGTTTTTAGCAAATCTGACTTTGTTACAAAACAAGTCATATTTCGTACCTGTTTCACTATCAAATGTGAGATTTTTTTACTTCTGTCCATTAATTACGTCCAATACTACGCCGTCTTTCAATAATTAGCTTTTCCAATTACTTATAGTGCAATTAAATGATACAAAAGCTGATATTTTAAGACCTACAAGACGTTTATACTGATTATGACATTTAAGCCCTAATTAAAACCTTTTACCCTAATAAAACTATGAACAGGACACCTCAGAGATGGGGACTTTTCCAGACATGATTCTTAGGTATTAAGTAATATCTGTACCGATTTTCAGGTCTACATTATATTTTTTTCACGTTAATACCCATAATGGCCGGGGAGCGGTGCGAGGAGCTCTCGGCCCAGCGTTGACTCACATGTGCTTGTTTCAACGTGTATCTTGACAACCATATGTCGCAGAGGGATGAACGATATACCATTTTAATGCTGAAAGTGTGTACTACAACTTTTATCATAGGTCCCGACCTGGTAACTTTGACAGTTTTTTCCGCAATGCAGAGAAATTGAAAAAAAAAGTTATGTTTCGTACTGCCTTCATGATAAAATGTGACTATACTTTTACTTTTAAATAATAATAGTACCGATATTACACTTTTATGCAGTGGTTAGCCTATCCTAATTACCTAGGGTGCAATAAAATGTTACAGAGTCTGACATTTTGAATTTTACAACGAGTTTATACAGATTTGGCACTCAATCCCTATTTAAGCCCTTTTGACCTAAAAAAAACTATGACGCGGACACCCTAGAGGTGGGGACTTTTTATTACTTGTTTCTAAGGTACTAAGGAACGTCTGTGCCAAATTTCAGCTCTACATTATTTTTTTTTAGGTTAAAACCTAAAATGCCTGGGCTATTCATCTGTGTTGACGGAATATCTCTCTTAACCTATATTATTTTTAATATGCTGGTAATTTATATGACCGTTTTGAGGAATAGAAGGAAAATACAAATGAAGAGAGACCTAATTTGAATATGACACCCATGAATGATATAAGATGAGCAGCCAATGTATTAAAGTTAAGGAGAGTTTCTAATGCAAGTGTTAGGAAGTCGAGTAAGCAGGAAAAATATAACAAACTATTTTGGTACGGGAAACAGGCTAGCAGAGAAAGCACTAGCCGGTAAGATAGAACAATAGAAATCAGTGAGATTCAAAGAATAAAGTTAAGCAGTAATCTTTGTTTTCTGAGCATTGAAGAAACCTATGATTGGCCAGATTAGTCGATGTGATGATTAGAGAGGTTACAATTGACAAAAAGACAAAAGAGACAAGTGGCCATGTTAGTTTAGACAATAACATTCAAGTTACATGGCAGTGCAAACTTGTCTTTCGCTAGTTGGTGAAATACGGCGTGGAACCATGTGGAGTGCTTACTGCATCATGTCCACATTGGAAAAATATATCAAAATGAAATTGAAGAACTTTAAAACTAGATGACTGTGTACAACTAATATTTGAGATTTTAGGTGAATGTTCCTAGATGCAAACCTGCAATTTTTGGATGAGAAGTTCATTGTTAAATAGACTTGTACTACGTCCTCAGTACCAGACTGGATAATTGTGTGATGTTTAATAAACAGTTTTGAAATGGTTGTCTGAGTTGATAACAAATTATTTGTAGAATCCTTGAGAGAAGAAAACTTATTTAGGATTCCAATTAGAATTTTCGCCTAACGGAATAGTGACCATGATTATTATTGAATCTGTATAAACTGTTATCTTGAAGAACCCTACATGGCAACAGATCCCTTCGTTAATATCCACACATGGTAACAGATGTTGAAGATTGTTAATAGTTGCTGGTGTAAAACCTTAAGTGATGAGAATAATGAATCATGTATTGAAATTTTGGAACATTGTAAATATTTATTTACTAGAAACAATGCTGAGTTCTTAATTGTACAACAGTTTCACTGTCAGGAATGTCTGTATGAATGCCTTACATAATTAGGCAAATGTATGCTCATAGGGTGGGGAAAATGTTTATAAAGGCACCGAAATTGATGAGTTTATTAAATACTTTGAAGATGAAGGTAGGTTAGATGTTTGTTAACTGAAACATTAAGGTATTGGTAAGGCTGAGAAAGTAATGTTTTTGATGCAGAACACAAATGCATGAACAGTACGAATGATAGCTACGCTGTTTCAAATGCAAATAGTGTTATAAGTGTACCACCTTTTGTCCAGTGAAACACCAACCAGTAGTTGCAAACAAAAACTTTTTTTGTTTGTTTTTTTGTAATGATAGGTAAAGTATAAAATGTCAAGGTGAAGTATAGTCTAAACGATCGAAGTCAAAAGAAAAGTACTACTGTATGTACAAGTAATGCTCAATTGATAAGTGACAAATTACACTAAAATTATAACTTCTGGTGTTTTCATTGATTATTGGTAGAATGGTAACATTTCAGTCATTCAACCTTCACCTCTCAGAACCCAGAGCTATCTACTGAGTGATGCTGGTCATCTGAATCTGGTAATGGCAATCAATGATGGAAGCTACATTATCATAGAAAACAAAATAATGGTAAAAACAAGAGATGAAAGTCAATGACTATGGATCAACCAAATCACATACGAAAATTAAGCGTGGAAAGTTTTCACTTTGGAAATAGTATGTTCAAAGCAGATGCTTCAACTATAGTAGTCACAGAAACAGAGAGAAACTTGTCCTTGTTTCACAGAAGAGAGTACATTGAGATGATACAGGAACCACATAAACAGGGATATGTCATTTTCTACAGGGCCTTTTGAATAGGATGTACACTTGTGACTGCTTTTGTGGAACAAAAATAGTGATACCAAATATAATCAATGGCATGTATATCAGTATAGGAATTCATACTGCCACAATAAACAGAAGAAAGTGACATTTAAAATTTGTAAAATTCCACTACAAGACAGAAAGAAACTTCCACCAGGTGAAACAAGGATTCTGTGTTGAATTAATAACTGTAATTGAAATAATTCTAGTTTCAAAATCCTTCTTGAAAGCACGAGTGCCAATGTAGATATAAAACTGGGATTCTATTTAAATACCACAGCTTTCTGTTTAACTATCTGGATCTATGATGTAAATGAGACACAGGTTCATTAGTTTCAAAACATCAAAAAAAGTATTCATCAGCAGCTCTAATTTTTAGCACACACATCATATCTGGTAGAATAACTAAGGTGACAGCTGTACAAATAAGCGGAATGTTAAGGTGGTCATACATAGATGCATAAGTGAGACAAGGAAAGGGAAACTGCCTCATGAAGACAACAGTATTCCACACTGATGTTCTGAATTAACACAGGAAAAAGTTGGAGTTCCAGCTACAACTGATAAATTTAAAAGGCAGGTAAAAAGAGACTGAAAAATGATGAGAGTAAAGGAAAAGATGGCATACAAGCTGAGATTATACAAGAACAAGGCGAAAAGTTACATGGAGTGATCAGCCCCTTGTGTAAGGGAGAGAACAAAATGATTTGTGGCAATTAGTATGGAACAGCACTTCTAAATATATGATATAAAATTCTACTTGTCTGCCTCCTGCAACAGAATTCAGTTAATGCCAAGTGACAGTATTGAGAAATTGCATCCAGTTTTTACTATGGATCACATTTAAATTTTTTGCAAGTTTTTTGAAGAAAAATCGAAGAGTTTAAAAAAGACGTACTCATATTAAACTTTATGGCTAAAAATCCAGTTAGCTTATCAGTTATTTTAATCATATTACAACAAAAAACTTTTACTTCAAAAGCTTTCAAGTTGGCAAAAAGAATATTAAAATGTAGCATTTTTAGATGATGTTCCCTCCTTAAAAACAGTACTGAAAACATATGAAGTTCTTGAAACAGAAGAAATTAAAATTGCATTGATAGTAAATGAAACTAAAATATTTGCATCATGAAGAGGTTAGTGTAGTTAGAGGACTTCTTTAACTTCACAAAGTAAAATATATTTATATATTACATGTAACTGAAACAAATTCATACCTTGCTACAATATTCATGGTCAATGGAAGAGATTAATGCTTTTCTAAGACATTCATACTTGATTGAAAAATCATATCTGAGATAAAATTCACTTGCAAAATAAGATAAAACTGTGAGCTGAAGAATATGCACAAACTTGTGAACATGCAAGGCTTTATAAAGTTCTGGTGACTGCAGTGGGCAGGTCACAGAATGAGATTCAATGGTAAATGTAGGCAAACAATTATGCCTACTTGGATACCTGCCAGTGCTGGGCCTGCAGACTAATGAAAATTAGATGTATGGGAGGAGTGTGACAAAATATAGGGCAAATTGATGACAGATAATTAACAGCAGTGGAGGAATAATTGTGAGAAGAGGAATGATTGCCTGGGCATGGACACAAAAAGTAATATTAGTGATTCTACCCAAATATTCATGCAGTAAACATACAGTATATATATATAGCCCCACCATTTTCTTGACCGGCGATCGTTCTGTGAGGCAATCTCCGGCTGCACCCACCTCCCATAATGTTCTCTTGTTGACGAAGGGTTTTTTTCCGAAAATTTCTTTATTATTTGTGTTTGTGTCTTTTCTGTGTGTTCGCGCCCTACATCCATCATCTAAAGGTAAGTGGTGGCTCATTTCCCTATCCTAATTTGATTCCTTTCCGCTACTTAGCGTTTATATATATATATATATATATATATATATATATATATATATCTCAAATACTGGCAAACAGTAAGGTATTTCCTTCAATTTGGTTCTTAAAATGATGATTGATATTTCTATGTACATGATGAATAAATATGAACATTTTAAATTTAGAGAATTACACTGACTTTACTGAAGCTTTCAACACATTTTAGCTTGATGGGTTTATGTTTAAAGCTCAAACCTTTTATTCTAAGAAATGAATATTTTAGACTGTGTTGAAGATAAACAGAGAGGGAATTACATCATCAAATGAAATCTTTGTTCTGACCTCAGTGCAGTTTACCTTTTGACAGGGATGTGCTTGTATTGGCAATTCAAATCAACCACCTTGAAGAAGATGAAAAATACTGGAATCAATGTTAACACACTGTAATTTATTTAAAACCGAAATTTCAGCTTTCCATTTTTAACAATCACAAAGCAAAATATCAATTCAACTGGTAAGGAAATATTTTACACAGAATCCAGAGACAAAACATAATAAGAATGAAATCTTTCTCGGCATTGATAATTAAATGTTCACTTGGTTAATTACCACATAACATTATATTAATAAATCTACAAACAATTCTTATTTGGTCTTTACTAAAAAGAAACACCTGGAAACCCAGGATCAAGCACCCATGTTAATATCATGAACCTCCAATTAAACAAGATCTTTTATGCCATAAAAATAAACAATGTTATCACTGTGCATACTGGTTAACATGTATCAAAACAACAAGTATCTGCATGAAAATAAAAAAAAAGTACAATTCTGATGATTCCGAATATTTTTTGATTTACACATAACCTACCAAACTTATGAAACCTAGGTCCGATAATACCATTGCATGATCAAAGCATTTCAAGATAAATAAAGTTCTTACAGATTAATGGAAAGTTAAATCTCAACTGTTACACACAACTGTTTTACACAATGTCAAACTGCCCAGAGATAATGTATTCCTCCTAAACTGAGTGCAAATGAGTTATGTAAGATGCAAAGAAGGATTTAAAAAATTCTATGACTGAAGTCAGGAGCAGAGAATAGCCCAAGTCATCCAAGCGAATGAAGTGAATTAATGATAGCTTATTTATTGGTAGCCTACTCTATTGGTTCAACACTTTGGATATTGCAATACAGTCCATTTTACTAGTATATCACACATTTTTGGAACAGTTTGTTTATGTCATAGATAACACTGGTAAGAAAATAAATCCACTTTGAAATACCTCATCTTTCTTCTCATCTTGATCAAATTTGTTGCAGCTTAGTTGCTCTAACTCTTTCTGAAGCAGCAATACCCTTTGAAATAAGCTGTCTATTTCTGCATTTTTCTCTTGTAAAATTGAATTAAGCAACACCGGAATAGGTGCACACGTTTCTGTAGTCTGATCTGCCAATGCTGCCTAAAACATAAATAATATGTATATTGTAAGGAAACAAAAGTGCCATAAAGGGAGCACATTAAATACTTTGATAGGAGAGTAACCACTGCTTAACAAAGCTGAAGATTGCTGTGGTGTCAAAAAACGTAAAAACATGTACAACTGTACAGCATTGAAATTTTCAGTTTCATATCTCTTTTCAACAACAAAAGGAGATAAATGTCTAATGCAGGCTAGCAATTGACTGAAAATGAAATGCACTGGTTGGTGGCTCATGGTGAGGGAAAATCATCAAAGAAAGAAGTATGGATGAGAGTTTAAAGGGGTAAACACAAAAATTGTGAACCATATTGTGGGACAGACATGTGGAAGAAGTCAGCAGAAGATACTGACCAGTAGAATTTTCTTTTATATCAACATAAACCACATATATACATTTAAAAAAAAAAAAAGAACAATGATATTAGATATTACACATTATTCAAAGATTAGCTCTGGCAGGCAACAGTTCTGTGCGAAGAAATAAAGGTTATGGGGAATGGGTGGAAAAGGAAGAAGATTACTGGTGTTATCTTAAATCAAGTCCTGGTAGCTGTCTGATGCCAAATTTAAACTAATTAGCTAGTTGCCATCTTCTAAGATCAGAGATGCTGTTTTTTGTCTGAGAGGACTCTAATGTCATGGATAGTGAAGCTTTTTTTTTTTTTAACTGTTTAACGCCTCTTAACAGCCAGGTCTTTAGAGACGGGAAAGGATGGGGGGCAAGGAATGGGAAGGAATTTGGCCATGGCCTTTTGAAGGAAGCATCCCGGCATTTGCCTGGAGTGATTTGGGAAACCATGGAAAACCCTAATCTGGATGCCCGGTCGGGGATTCGAACCAACGTCCTCCCAAATGCGAGGCCAGAACGCTAACCATTACACCACCACGCTTGGTGATAGTGAAGCAAGAATTGAGATTGTTGATATCATGCATGGTGGCTTAGTGAGATACTGGGTGGTCAGGGTTCTGGGTACATATTGCTTGTGTCTGTTCATTCTGATGGCCAGTGAATTTGTGGTATAACCGATGTATGAGGATTGGCAATGGTTGCAGATAAGTTATTAGGTAGGAGAATACACATGTGATAAGTTCTAAGATGGGTAAGCATTCCGTGGTTACTGGGTTAGTGAAGTTTGTCTAGATAGAGTGCATTTTGCACAATTTGCACCAGGATCTGATACAAAGAAAAGACCCAAGGGGCTGTCAGCTGAAGTTTGGAGGTCTAGTGAAGAGGGTTTTAGGTGGGAGAGAGACGATTTTTGGGAGGATGGATCCCATTTTAGGACAGGCCCAAAGGAAGTCATAACCTTGTCGAAGTACTTCTGTAAGAACACAAGCTTATGGTGGGGTGTGGCATAACCTTGCATCTTAACTGTGATCGTGCAAACCTAATGAGTTGCAGTACTGACTAAGCTCTTAACACAGTCACCACCGTAGTTTTATCCAAGAAACTAGGGAAAGGTGATAGTTCAATGATGAAAGTTCACTTCTGATATGATGAGTATATTCTTCAAAATGTTACAAAGTCAAAGTACTGCACAGGCAATCAGACAACCTTTCCAAATTTAATTTACAGATTCGACTGACCATTCGAGCACGACCGAACCCCAAGCTACCACGATTTCTTAGCTACATGTGTTCTTCAATGAAAGCTCCTCCCATGATGCCAAAATTTCTACCGACGTTAAACAAACTAGCAGTTTGCCGCGCCACGAGCCCAGAGCTGGCCACCTTACTACATAATGCGTCTACATTGACTAACTGCTGCTTCTAGAATGGGGCGAGCTTAGGCTATGGAGGGGGTATATATAGGATCGCCTCTTCTTGGACCGTGAGAACTTCCTTATCTTGACTTTCCCAGGGATTTGATATGATAGCTGATCAGTTTCTGACAAATGTTATGAATCTAATTTGATCATGACAGTAAAAATAATCCTACCTCTCTGAAATTTTGGTAGTAGCAAGATATTATTACGAACGTCAAATTAAGTTATTATAAAAATTTTGTAACTATAATAGTTTAGCCAGAAAAGAGTCGTAAAGATGTGATTGCCATAACTTCCGAAACATTGCTCCTATTGAGCTGAAACAAATTCAATGCTACTCTCCTATTGCTCATCTATACTCTGATATCAAATAAAGAATTTTACCTATTTTTGAAAGTGGTCTAAAACTCGAAAATAAAATTTAATGTCTTGAAATATTCCGAATATCGATTTGAAAATAACTCTAAACAAATTTCCCTATTGAAAAACTATTACTGTAAAAATTTGGAATTTCTAAGTCTATTCCCTGATTTATTACGAATTTTTATAAATATCACTCCAAGCGAATGTCGAGCAATTGCATCATTTCGTCCAAACGCTTACTCGCGCCAAAACCCATTTTATTTTATTACTATTAAATGCTTTTATCTTTTGAACTAGAACTTTTACAGAAATCTTTATATTTAAATAAACTTTATGCTGAATATAATTTCTTTTCATGAATCCCCGGAAAAGACTGAAATTTCGAACTTTTACCTGAATCACATGTCTGGCTATATCAAATTAAATTCAAAAACGGTCTTTAGAATACATGAATCTTTCTAAAATTTTAATATGTTATTTAAACCGAAATTATGATGCTTTCTATCTGTCACTTGATTTTTAACTGTTTTCTAATAGCTAAATACTTCGAGTTTAGAGTGGAAAATTTACGTGATAAAATTCTAAACCGGCAAATCACTTTTAAACATATTCAGACTCTAAGTAAGATCTTTTGACAACAAAATTAATAATCTTCTGGCTATCTATTTACCTAAACATCTTTTGAACTAAAGAAATATATTGATTTAGTGAACTTAAATGAAAGTCAAATACTACATACTCAAATCTGAGGTTAAGTTTCTTAACAGCTGTTCAAATGAATTTAACTATTGAATTTACTGTTAACACTTGAATAAATACTTATATAGGACATATTACTGGGAAATATTATCAAAATTTACTATAAAAATGAATTTAAAAGGGTGGTCCCATATACTTCAATTGAACTCGCTATCACAGCAACTAATTTCGTTATGCGAAATTCTAAGATGTGTTACACTTCGTTAATTGATTCCAGGCCTGGAAAGTACTGGAAGACCAAATCGGGACTGGGGTTGGTTTTAGAGGGTTTAGGATGGTTGATAGGTTGAGAAGGGTTGTTATGTGGCATGTGAAAGCTGTTTACAAACAAAATTTGGTGACTAATTATGAGACACTAGATCTTGGTAGATGTTACTGGAATAAGGACCTGCTGGTTAGAGGGAGCATTTAATGTGGTAAGGATGGTAGTCAGAAGGAAGGTACTATTGTAAGTTGATCGGTTTGGTATGGACAGATGTGCTGAGTTTGCTATTCAAGAGGGATAAATCCATAGCTAGGAAATTGAAAAGTGTGAGTGAATGGGTCCATGATAATTTCAAGATGTTAATGGAAAGTGAGAAGATTGTTTTCCCCATGGGTCGAGATCACGATAATGTCATCCATGAATCTGAGCCACAAGCGAGGTTTCTGGTGGCCTTATCTATGAACAGATGTTCCCGGAAGTCTAGGAAGAGGTTTGCATAAGAGGAGGCTATAAATGCCATATATATGATGGTAAACTTTTCCCTCGAGGGAGGAAAAGTTGTTAAGTATCAGATAGAGTGCTGAGGAAGAATGTAATGGGAAGTGCTGGTCTAGAAAATATTCCAATGAGCTTTTCCCACTTTTTTTAAAAAAAATTGACAACAGTATTGCACTGCTAGCAATTACCAGGCACCGTTCACCAAAAACCACTGCATTGTTTCCCTTTACCTTGAATCTATTTCTAGTAATACCAACCATAAACGTCTCTATTCAATTTTTTTCCACACACTTTTGTAAATTATTTTTTCCTATATATTTTTAAGCCCAAGTACTGTATTGCAAACAATATTTAGGTGCTTATCGCTAAAAAATTTCTTAATGGTCTCAAATCATATTTGTAACTACAATCCCAAGAATCTGCTTCTTTTGTTTTCATTAGTGAAATTGAATTTTCTCAGAGAGACTAACATTTATTAGCTGCCACTATCTTAGTTTTTGCTTTTCTATTGGTCAGTAAACTTTTGTTGCCTAGTTTGCACAAACTGATCTACACTCCAGTCTCTGGCTTTTGATTTTTTAATCTTTCCCATGTATATATACTATTATCCCAAAAATATGTCTCCAGTCACCAACTGCCTCTCCCCATTCCAGTATCATGCCTCCCAACAAATAAAATTACAATCATACATCTTCTTCCTAAAATCATGTCTTAACTTCAATATTCCCCCTAAAGGACTCACAATAAAATGTATCTCCCCCCCCCCCCCCCAAGTTCACTCTTTCCTATATGACTTATGGTACAAACAGTCTTTAGCCTTAACATTCCTTGTTCTCCAACAAAACACTGATCTGCCAAGTCAACACTCCAGACACCTTGTGTCTCTCCAGAAAATACTGCTGCTTTCAACCCCAGCACTCTCTACCTTCAGCGGATCTTTTAGCAGTTTGTAGAGTCCTTGAGCAAGTACACTCAAAACCATATGTGAAAACTGTCCATACTATACCAGTATCATCTCTTTGCTGTAAGACAGATTCTACCACCCATTAAAACCCATACCTCACCCGTTCAACCAGAATCTAGCAACCGGAACCAAACTGTGTGCTATTAAACTAACCTATTCTCCACTCTCAGAAACTCAACTTTTGGTACTTTCCAAGGGTCTCACTTTCTCACCTACTCCTACATTTTATCAGACCATCCTAATGCATGACTCCTTTGCATCCTGCTGCACACTCTGCTGGAGGTGCCACTTTGCTTCTCAGAGCAGTAAACCTGATATCCAGGAAGATATGGAGCTCAGTCTCCAGAGATTCTAACCACCATCCACTCTTGACCCACCACTCCCTCTTCCACAAAACCACCTTCTTGAAATATTTCAAGCTTTTTCCATCAGGTTGGCTTCCCCCAGTTTCATGAAATCCATACCAAGTGGCACCAAAGATCTGTGTCACCATAGTGCATTCCTCATATCAAAAACTATTCAACCTCACAGCTCATAAGGGATCAATGACAGTGGTCATGAATTATTCTGATTATGTGACTGAAAAATGTCATGAGTTGTCCGACACCAGAAAATACTGCCCCCTCATCTAAGAATCCAGGCCTGTGTTCAATGAAAGAATAAAAGACTGAAGGTCTTCCCAAGGCCTCACACCACAAGTCTGTCTCAATTCTCACTCCTAGAAAGCTGTGCATGCCTACTTTCTACTTTCTTCCCAAGGTCCATAAGCCTGACAATCCAGGAAGCCCAATAGTTATCACTTATGGTACATCAACTGAACAATACCTCTGTCCTGGTGCACCAACACTTACAGGTTAGTGCCATCTGCCTTCCCAAAGACATGCAACACTTCCCACTTCCTCTTCCATTTGTCTACTGTACCCATACCTCCATGTCCCAAATCCTTTGTAGCAGAAACTGAAATGATTTCCACATAAATCAACATTCCGCACTGAAATGGTCTCAAAGCCATTGAAAAAATTCTAAACAAGCTCCCTCCCAGAAACAGCCTCTCCACCAGATACTTCCTCACCATCCTGGCCCACCTAATGCTTAACATTAACTTTTTTATATCTGGGGACAGAATTTACCATCACACGCATGAGCCCTTTTACACAAACCTCTTCCTAGGGCTCCAGGAACAGTCATTACTGAATAAGGCCCACCAGAAACTCTCTTTGGGCTCAGATTCAGATGGCATTTTCATGATCTGGACCGATGGTGAAATCAAAGTTCTCAGTTTCCTTAAAAGGAATCAATATCTTTAACACCCTGTAATTCATTTGGACCTGTTCCCACACACATGCCACTGTGGTAGATGTGAATCCCTCTTGAATGGTCACCTCAGCTCATCTGTCAATACAAAACCAACTAAATGACAATAGTACCTTCATTATAGCAGCTGCCATCCTTATCACATCAAATGCTCCGTCCCCTATAGCCTAGGAATTTGTGGGAGACGCTTATGTTCTAACCAGCAAGGCCCTCTCATTATATTTCAATCCTATATCCCAAGCTATATCATCTTGTACTTACTAACCAAATTTAGTTCACACATCACAACTCTCCCACCTAATATATCAACTCACCTGCAACCATTACCCAGACTCATACTTAGGTTACACTCCCTGGTCATCAGAATGAATGGACACAGACAAATGGTATTTACCCAGAACCCTGATTGCACAATAACTTATCACACCACCATGCATAGTACCAAAAATTTCAATTCTTGTTTCACTGTCCATGCAATCAGACTTCTCTCGGGCAAAAAGCAGCATCTCTGAGCTTAGAAGGTGTGAACTGTTTTATCATTATAAATTTGGAACCAGACAGCTGTCAGGTCTTAATTTAAGATAACATCAGTAAACTTCCATCTTCTCAACTCATTCCCCATACCCTCTATCTCTTCCCACAGAACCACCAATTACGAGAGCTATTCTGCAAAATGTAATATCTTTGTTCTTTTTTAATTTTTTATTAATATAAAAGAAAATTTTATTGGTCAGTATTTTCTGGTGAATTCTTCCACTTGCTCCCGCGATTTTTTCACAATTCAGAACCAGTTCTGGCCAAGAAGGACATTGTAATTTATCCCAGAAATCTACCTTCAATGATGGATTTAATATATATAATTTTTTTTTAATGAAAAAAGTGTTGGGTCTGAGGACTAAAGATTATTTAATGGAATGAGTATAAAAGAATGTAATTGTAAATGATTAAATGCAGTGGTGTAAATTAATGTTTTTTATGCTGAAAAATGTTAGAGGAATGGTTACTGTGAAGCAGATAATTTATGAGCAGTAATGCAGCTATTGTACATCGTTTTGGATGTGAGTCTGAAACACAGAATGGGCACAATCTAATAAAACAATAGCCTTTCAAATTTGGCATAGCAGGGTAAAAGCTGCTGGAAATAAAGTATCTCCTTGCAAATTTACTCACTGCATCCACGGATAGAACTGAAAAATAGTATCTTGTCTGTACTCCAAGAGAAATTTTCTTGTTACAGAGGAAGCTGAAAATGAAGTGCACAGATAATATGAAAAGAACACGTTTTGGAAACGATATGCGAAGAAAGATGTTTGTAGAGCTACACAGAAAGAGCAGACAGAATAAATGGTTACACGAGGAATTCGTTAATTTGCTAGTGAGGAAATAGGAAGGAATTGTAGAGGTAGACAAAGATTAGAATACATGAAGTACACAATTAAGATGTAGAGATGAAGATGTTGGTGCAAGATAGGTAGAGGTGGAGGTGGAGGACTCCATAAAATCAGTTGACAGACTGATAATAGCAAAAGCAAGAACATGTTTATGGTATTATATTTCAATGCATTATACTCTAGTACAATTTTTGTTTTGCTTAAAGAAAGTTCTGGTTTATTCAACATCTCTTACACTGAAGGGCCAAAGAAACTGGTACACCTGCCTAATATCATATAGGGTCCACGCAAGCATGCAGAAGTGCCGCAACACAATATTGCATGTCTGAAGTAGTGCTCGGAAAGAATTGACACCATGCATCCTGCAGGGCTGTCCATAAATCAATACCTATTGATGATTCAAGAACCAGGAAGCTAACTAATATTTTTTTCTTTGGTTTCAAGGAACTTATATATTTAAATGAATATTTCTTGTATGCTAGCTGACTCGAGGAAATACTAGCGCTGAATATTTAATAGTAAAACATTTCAAAATAAGATACGTAAAAAGTGGCTTTTGGATAAGTGATAGAGATATTTACATAACTTCTTTGAAAAAAATATTGAAAATGTGGTTATCATTAATTACTACCAGTTGTATTATAAAACATCTAAAAAGAAGATATTTGGCTTTGCTAAGAAGTTTTTGTCAAATAAAGTATCATTTCTGACAGTTATAATGTAATCATTTCAAGAAAACCTAATAGAAAATCGTCTCAACCAAGTTACTTGAACTTCACCCAGTGAGACTCAATTGAAGAAAATCCTGACGATTATTCACAATATTTATTTCACTGACTGCAGTTCTTAAGTAAGTAGGAAGGAAATATATTGAATGTATAACAAATATGTAATTAGTGGGGGAAAAAGGTGGTTACTGCACTAGCTCTTAAAAAATTCTGGCTACGATTCCGGTTCAAATTTCGGTGGGAGCAAGAATTTTTGAGATCATATGAACTACGGTGGGGTGTTCTGTTTTTGGGATTCTACGTTAAATTGTAGGTCCCAGTGAAAAGGAACTGGCCGTCCTAACTCTGATATAATTGCTTAATATACTTCCTTGTATCCAATCTAATACTATTATATGAGAAACTCTTGAAAATAGATAAAATGGGGGCTGTACCACTTTCGGAACCTCGGCGAAATTAAGAGTAACCTATTGAAATTTGGTTTAATTGCTTCATCAACATGTCCTCTTGCTTTGAGGAAAAGTCGCTAGAAACATTAAAAATCACGAAATATGAGGCTGAGCAACTGCGAAATGCTATCAGCACTGCAAAAATAACAAAAAAATTATTGGCACAGGGATCATATTAACCTAAGCAGTTTCGTTTCATGGTTAGGTTGAAATATAGCCTGGACCAAGATAAAAAATTTACGCAATTTTGCATTCTGCGGCGTCCATGGGAAATTGTGTATTTGTTTACAATGGAAGCATTCTCTGAATACTTGTTTCTATATAAGATAGCAGGCATCACCGTATTACAACTCGGATAAAAATTGGGTGCGCAGACTTCCACAGTCGTTGTCAATGTAATCTTGGTTGTCTGGGTTGAACTGCGTCAATTTGTCGAAACCTAACGTTTCGGCCATCATTTTGTGGCCGGACAACCAAGACTACTCGGATAAAAATTGTCTATTCGTCAATTAAATGCGACTTTTTCCAATGGAGAAAAGCTGAAATGGTAAGAAAACATTCCAAAAAAGATTAAATCAACATTTTAAGAGACTATCACTGATTTTTCAACGCTGACGGCATCCAACGGCTGTCATATTTTGGCATTTTAAATTCCTGGCAAGTTTCTCCACAAAGAGGACATAATGACGAAGCAATTAAACCAAATTTCTACAGGTTACTACCAATTTCACGTTGATCCGAAGATGGTGTAGTCCCCGATAAAATTAATTTCTCATAAACGTCTTTAAGGATTTTGATGAAATCTTGCATACTGAACAAAAGTCAAAAGATGCCAAGCGAAGATTGGTCACCCAGGTACTAATAATAATAGTAACAATAAAGTGAAATCTTTTTCAGTGAAAAAAATTTCAATTTTAATCAGGAGAATCAATCTTAATTCTTACAAATTTCCAATCAACTATGCTTATTACAAAGTGTAAGAAGATACTTAGCACAAGAAATTTTTTGTTGACAATAAAGCGTTTACAAAAGTTGAGGCAAAAGCATATTCTTACCTGCAGTTCCTTCTTCTCTTTCACAAGCTGTTCAAACTCAGATCTAAGAAAATGCAATTCTTTGTTTTCTGCTGTGAGTTTTGTTAGCCACTCAGTTTCCTGGTTTGACATTGCTTGCTTCATGTTCTCCAATACAATCTTCATATCTTTAATCTGTGTTCAGTTCACACACAAAAGAAAAGCATAGTAATGAAAAGTAAATTATTTGCTGTTAAAACTAATCACAGATTTTCTAAAAGAGATCAAAAGAGAGAACTAGCCATTTCATTCTGCAGTGGGTCAAATTCATTTCCTTTGAGCAAAATTATTTTACTCAAAACAATCAAGCAGGAATGACAGAAAGGTATACATTGATAAGCCAAAACACTGATACCTGCTTATTAGCATGCTGGTCCACCTTTGAAATGCAGAAAGTAGTAATTCAGCATAACATTGATTTGACAAGTTCTTGGTAGGCTTCCAGAGGTATTTGGCAACAGATGTCTATGCACATATCATACAATTCCCTTAAAGTACATGCTGATGGTTGTCAGTGTGGAGATGCCTCCAGACAATGTTCAAGATGTGTTCTATCTGGCTGAGATGAGGCGAATACAGTGGCCAAGACATTGACATGATTTCACTATTTCACTATCATTAACGTCATGGTGAGCAGAGGTCATAATGTTTTGGCTATCAGTGTATTTCATGATTGACCAGTGGGATGTATTTTTTGGTCCAGAAAGTCTGATCGTGATACAAAGCATAAGTGATAGTCTTTATATTATTGCAAATTATACTCCTTACATGCGTCAAATACACTAACAAAAATTCAATAGCTTTCTGCCCCAGAAAACACTTTTCATGTTTTATTTCTCTTTGCAGCACAATTGTGGACTAATTCCTTTTGAAAACTATAGAAGAAAGCAATAAAAATTGTTTCCATGCAAGATAAAGTAATTGTATAAAAGAGAGTGATTCACTTATAGTGGTTTTAGATTATATGTAATGCTTAGTTCAGTAGGAGTATATAGGACTATGAAGGAAGATATGGAGAAAGTGGTTGTTGCCCAGTCATAATATGAGGAACTAAAAAAAAAGGGCAGAAATTATAAAGAAGTATGCACGTACAAGTTTAAATGAAATTTATTCACCAAGAACCATCATATTTAACCGTATTACTGTCATCCTGCTTGTTAGTGAAATCAGTTTCAAACTTAAAATTTACTCATTGACTACAGAACAAAATTTACAATTAATTTTATAGCATCCTAACATTAAGGGCATTAGTTTAAATTATAAATACAAAGAATCAGGGTAAAAGTATTTTGGTACTCAGGCATTGAAATTGTTTTATAAGGTAATTGTGTTTAATTGGGAAAATTAATTTATTGGCATTACAACATTCAGACACATGTCAGTGAATAATTCTCATTCAATAATAAAAAGTCTTTCACACAATATCAAAAACAGACTTTTTTTTTTAATAATCTTTATTTATAAACATATATTAAATGGAAAATTTTGTTGTCAACTGAGACATAGCAATAGAAAATTTGTATGTCATGAAGATTATAATTCCTATGTCCAAGAAGCTATTTCTCAACATTGAGAATTTACAGTAAATACAGTTAACAGCCTAAAAATATTTCCAGCTGGCCTCTATGTTATGGTTTTTATCAACAATTTAACAGATCAGCAACAATTAAAATAAAAACAAATATTATACATTTACAGCTATTTGATCATCATTTATTTTTTGCACATTACTGCTATCCTCTGAACAAATTTTGAATTATGACTGTACTCTGGTAGCTCACTGCTACGGTTCCTGCCACAAAAACTGTAGGCCACTGATTAGATTCCTATTATAGCAAGAACTTTTGTAGACCCTTTATTGATTGCAAAGCTTGCTGGGTGGAATATGGTTTTCATCACATCGTGGATTGGATTCCATGTTCAAATGTAAATCGAAAACTAAAAGAAAAATGGTCACCTGCCTCTGACAAACTGGTTTTTCGAAGACTCATATGAGAAGATTTATTCACCCTCAGAATAGTGTACTAAGTTATTGATATGAGATATTTTCTGAATCAATCAGAAACATTTGAGCCAGCATTTGAACTTTTAGTGCCTCTTATGCAAAAAGGAAATGGTCTTAGTTAATGTAGATGTGGCATATAGGAATATCAAACAGAATTTTGGAGAAATGAGGAAAAGATCTATAAACATTAAGGTAGCTGGTGAGAAACCTCTTTTAACCTCATAAGATAGAGCTAACTGATGGAAGGAACACATAGACAACCCGTTTAATGGAGTTGATTTGAACAATACTGTGCTGGAAAAAGATGGTGATGTCAACATTTATTACCCAAGTGATCCTGTTATGAAGACAGAATTTGAAAGAGTTTTGAACGCTTTGAAATCATATTAGGATGTTGGAACTGATGACATTCCTGCAGAACTTATGAAATCCCATGGGGAAGAAGGAATTCAAAGATTATTCAAACAGATATCAAAAAGTTATGAGACAGGAGAGAGTCAAACTGATTTTAATAAAAGTATCATCTTCACACTTCCAAAGTAAGACAGGGCTGACAAATGTGAGAATTATTCCACGATAAGTTTATCATCATATACTTCAAAACTAGTAAGAACTAGGGTAGTATGAGGGTATTTCGGAAAGTAACTTCTGTTATAGTGTGGTGCTAGTAGTCATGCATGGAGTGCCGCCATTTTTAAAATTGCGTGTTCCCCAATTCTGTAAGCATCCAGTTGTGACAATACGAACCTTGTTCTCTTGCACATTGTATTGTTATAACTTTAAAAACATGAGCGTTGCAATAGAAAATCCTGTGAAATGTGAAGCGTGTGCTGTAATAAGATTTATTTTGGCACAAAACGTTTCAGCAGCAGACATTCATCATCAATTGTGTACTGTATACGATCCGAATGTTATGAGTAAAGGTGTTGTGCGACAATGGATTCGATTTTTTTTAAAGTGGTAGAACAAAACATTCATGATGAAGAGAGGAGTGGTAGACCTTCTGTTGTGAGTTATGATCTTGTCAAGACAGTTGACGAAAAAGTTCGTGAAAAAGGAAGATTAACAACCTCTGAACTTTCTGAACATTTCCCACAAATTTCTCGTATGATCTCTGTAAGGCGTTGTCACCGATAAATTAGGCTACTGGAAGTTCTGTGCTAGGTGGTGTTAGGGGATATTGCGGACATCGGGGTCGGTATCGGCTTGTCCACCTAAGCTTGAAGTCATCCAAAAAGTTGTCAAAGTTCGGAAAAGTTCTATAACCGTGTAAAACCTTGTAGAATGCTAACTGTAATAATTAATGCGGTCGCCACTTAAAGATTAACCTCCTGTAAGAAAGGTCCCAAAGTAGAAATGAAAGTCTGCATCCAGATAACTGAAGTATATATTCTTAAAAATTTTCACAGAAGTTACCAAAGTCACAGTTAGCAATGGCAATCGGAAAAAATCATTTGCCGAAGATCACAAGTCATGAAACAGAACAGACCGCACCACCCCGAATGAAATTGAAGGTTAAGATGAACACATCTCGGAAAAGTTTAGAGTTCTGGTTTGGCCACGCCCTTTTAGAAATGGCGCCAGTCCGCCATACTGTTATGGTCCGCCCTACCCATAAGCCACCGCAACCCCGGGCCTTCTCAAGAAACCATAAGATACGTGTGGTCGCTTCAAACCGATCTGATGAACTGCCCCTCCTATCCTGTCATGGCTGACTTTTATCAAAATGACCTACTGACCTAGACAATGGTCTATCTGGAAAAAGAATCTGTTACCTGAGTGCTGCCGGAAAATCACAAGATAAAGAGCGTAATGATAAAAGTGTAGTGGTGTGTTTGATTTTGTTTTTAGAGCTTCCAGACCGGTGAAAATGAATTTTGAAAGTTGGTTAATTGAAAAGCACATTTGTTTAGAGTATTGCGATACGTCATCATACGTCACATGCAAAATGTGACCCCGCAAACCTTTAAAATCTCAAGTTAATATTATTTTCAAAGTGTTCCCCAGCCTTTGCTGAGTCCAGTGGTGTAAAAATCTTTTAAATCGGTTAAGGCTATCAGAAGTTATAGAATTTCTAAAATTTGCTGTTTTCCCAGATTGTGCAACCGAAACTTCACTTTTTATTTAAAGTCTATTGTGGCCTGAAACTAAATTTAAATCGAACATTTATTTAATTTAAGTACTTTAGAAAAGTTTTTAGTCCGTGAAATATGTTAGTTGGGGAGAAATTAAATTTTCCAAGTTCGTTGCTATGATGCCATCACAAAGTGGACTTTTATTTACTCATATTTTCTTTTTATTAGTTAATAATTATTGGAAACTTAAAGAATATTGATTGGCCGGTTATTTTACTTGGTTACATTTACTTTTAAGCTCTGAAACTGTTTAGATGTGCTGAAATTAAACATTGAAATTCACTCCATGTGGAGATGCTTTAAAAATCATATTTACTGCTTTAAATTGGTCTGGAACTGCTAGTTATTAGTGAATTTATTATAAAACGGTGAAATTCTAATTATTAAAGTGCTTTACAGTGTTTAATTTAGCGGGATATTAGCGTTGTGGTTGTGTAAACAAACCTGTGTATTTCACGTCAGGATTATTATGGATTACGCTCATTTAGGTAAGTTTATGGTTTATATTTTACTTGAAACTTCTTATTTATGGTTGTTATGTGGTGTTTATTTACTTTTCTGAACTTAAAATGATGTTATCTCGATTTGAAACTATGGTATCTGGTACTGGATGTTAACCTCAAACTTCGCCGGATTTTAACTGAATATCGAAAATAGAGAGTAAGGTAGCTTACAGTGGGTACCGAAATTGCTTACAAAGGTCCACAAAAACAAACTAATGAGCTCTGCTCTTCACTCACATGAATAAATGGCTTGCGTCGCAGCACTTCCATGATGACGACGAACTTCAAAATGCTGTGAAGATTGGCTAAGTGCCGAGGCGGCTAAATTTTATGAAGAAGGAATTTGGAAATTAGTGAAACGCTATGACAAATGCTTAAATTTAAATGTTGACTATGTTGAAAAATAGTAAAAAGCTGTAGTTTTAGGGTGTATATACTAAAATATTTATTACTATCCAATTTTTTATATATGTAGCCAAATGGAGGTTATCTTCCGAATTACCCTCGTACAAGAGACAGTACGAAAGGATCAGTTTGAGTTTAGGGGAAAAAAAACAAAATAAGCAAATCATAATTTAAAATTAATACTTGAAGGGTGGAACAAGAAAAACCAAGATTACAGTGTTTGTTGACTTAGAAAAGCTATTGATAACATTAGATCAGATAAAATGTTCAAAACTTTAAAGGAGTCAGATCTAAAATACCGAGATAGAAAAATACTTTACAATCTATATAAGAATCAAGTGCCTATAATAAAAGTGGAGAATAATAATATACATGCATCAGTTAAAAAGGGTGTTAGACTAGGCCAACGTCACAGGAAGATGATGAAGAAACTGAGAAAATATACACCAAAATTGAAGAATTAATCCAATATGTGAAGTGGCAGGAAAATCTAATAAACTCTGAAAACCTTTGATCACAGAAGAAATTTTGTAACTGATGGATCAGAAGAGAAAATGATCAGGATGATGCAGGAAGAGATCAATACAGGCAATTTAAAAATCAAATGAATAGGAAATGCAAAAAATCAAAAGTAAAATGGCTAGAAGAAAAGTGTGAAGAAGTAGAAAATGAAATGTTCGTAAGTAAAGTAGATGTTGCATATAGGAAGATCAAATAGTATTTTGGAGAAATGAAGAAAAGAGGTGTGAACATTAAAGCTGCCGATGGGAAACCTCTTTTAAGCTCAGGTGATACAGCTAACCGATGGAAGGAATACATTGAGAAACTGTATGATGGGGACGACTTGAACAATAGCGTAATGGAAAAGGAAGGCGATGACAACATTGATGACTTAGGAGATCCTGTATTGAGGACAGATTTTGATAGAGCTCTGAATGATCTGAAAGCAAATAAGGCAGTTGGAGTTGATGAGATCCCTGCAGAACTTCTTAATTCCTAGGAGAAGAAGGAATCGAAAGATTATTCAAGATGATATCCAAAAGTTATGAAACAGGAGAATATCAGCTTCACACTTCCAAAGAAAGCACGAGCCAACAAATGTGAGAATTATCACACCATTAGTCTAACATCACATGCTTCAAATTTACAGACCAGAATAATATACAGAAGAATGGAAAGTGTAGTAGAAGACATAGTACGTGAAGATCAGTTTGGGTTTAGGAAAAATCGCGGTACAAGGGAAGCAATTCTGGTTTTAAGATTAATACTTGAAGGGTCGATAAAAAAAAAAAAAAAAAAAAAAAATACTTTTCTGGCATTTATTGATTTAGAGAAAGCCTTTGATAATGTTAGGTGGGGTAAGATGTTCAAAATTTTAAAGAAGTCAGGTCTAAAGTATCAAGATAGAAGAATACTTTATAAATTATGTAAGAATCGAGTGGCTGTAATAAAAGTAGGGAATCATGAGAGACAAGCATCAGTTGGAAAGGGTGTGAGACAAGGTAGTACTCTATCCTTATATGTAGACGAAGCAATAAAGAAAGTAAAACTTCCATGTGGCATAAGTGTTCAGGGAGAAAAAATCAGTATGCTATAATTTTCTGATGACTTGGTCTTGTTAGCAGAAAGGGCTGAGGATATTGAAGAGTTATAGAATGGCATCAACAAAATACTGAAGGAAGATTTGGAACTGAATATAAATCAAAGCAAGACTAAAGTGATGAAATGTAGCAGAAATGATACCAATACTAGTAGATTAAATATAGAAATATCATCGAATGCAATTGGAGAAGTAAGTGAATTCTGTTACTTGGGAAGAAAAATTACAACTGATGCCCGAAGCAGGAATGATGTTAAAAGCAGAATACCACACACAAAATAGCCTTCATGAAAAAAAAAAAAAGAAATCATTTAGTTTCAAACATTCATCAAGGAATTAGAAAAACCTTTTTAAAACTCTATGTGTGGAGCACAGCACTTTACGGTAGCGAAACATGGACTTTAGGAATAGCGGAAAGAAGGAAAATTTGTAGCATTTGAAATATGGTGCCACAGAAGAATGCTGAAAATTAAATGGACAGACAAAGTAAGAAATGAATGAGTTTTGGAAATGATGGGTGAGGAAAGAAGTTTGTCGAAGAAGCTTACAGAAAGAAGAGACAGGCTAGTAAGTCATATTTTGAGACATGCTGGACTGGTTAATTTGCTGGTGGAGAGAACAGTCGAAGGTAAGAACTGTAGAGGAAGACAGAGATTAGAATATATGAAGCAGATAATTTAGGACGTGGGTTGTAGGGGATATGTAGAGATGAAGAGGTTAGCACAAGACAGGAAGGGCTGGAGGATTGTATCAAGCCAGTCGAAAGACTGATGATGGCAAAAATATGGAAAAGCTTAGGTTGTAGTCTATCTCCATTAATATTCACCTTGTATATAGAAGTAGCAATAAGGGAAGTGAAAGAAAAATTTGAATGTGGCATAAGTGTTCAAGGAGAAAACATTGTCTTGATCACAGAATGGATTGATGATATTGAGAAGTTAATGAAAGGCATGAACACAATACTGCAGGAATATTTGGTCTAAATATAAACCAAAGCAAGACAAAAGTAATGAAATGTAGCAGAAATGATTGTAGTAGTAGTAGTAGTAGACTAAATATAAAAATATTATACGATGTGATAGGAGAAGTGATTGAATTCTGCAACTAAGGAAGTCAAATTACAACTGATGGCCAAAGCAGAATAGCGTTAGCCTTCATGAAAAAGAGAAACTTTTAGTTTCAAATATTGATCTAGAACTAAGGAAGAACTTTTGAAAACTTTATGTGTGGAACACAGAACTTTATGGTAACAATGCATGGACTTGAATACCAGAAAGATGGAATACTGTAGCATTTGAAATGTGGTAGACTACTATAGAAGTATGCAATAAATTGGAGAGATAAAGTATGAAACAAACATGATTTGGTAATGGTGGGTGAGAAAAAGTTAATGGAAGAGTCTAACAGAAAGAAGAGACAGGATGATGGTTCATATTTTGAGACATCCAGCATTGGTTATTTGTTAGTGGGAGTAACAATCAAAGGCAAGATGTAAGGTAATCTAAAAAATTTTGTAACTATGTAACAAAATTTGTTCCCAGAACTGCCAGTTAAATTGAATAGCATTGCATATAATTTTTAAAGTCAGTTACTAAGTTAATTCAAGATAGAAATCAGATTTTTACAGTTTTGAGAAAATATTTGAACACGACAGTATTTCCTACTGCACCATCCTGAAACAGCGTCTAGTTTAAAAATTCATAATAAATCGAAGAAAACAGGTAGCAACTTCAAAATCACTCAGTAATCATTTGGAATATGTAGAATCGTTTAAAGCCACTTTCAGATTGATAGCTTTAATTAATTAGGAAATATTAATTAATTAAATTCTTTTTTGTTGACAAGTTTTATTTCACCCTTTTGAAAATAGTAAACAGGGAGTTTGTGGTACCAAATGAAAGAAGAGTTAATTAGAAGTAAAATAAAATTTATTTCACCTACATACCTGCGAAATTGTAGAAGTTATGAACAATTTTTGGGAATTTCAGAAAACAATTTTTTGCAGTCAAACTATTATTGAAGCTACAATTTTTTTTATAATTAACACTTTTTAATGAAGCTAACAACTGTCAAGATTTCAGATCAATAGGAATATTTTAAGTCACCAAGGTCATAAGTCTGATGAAATCTTTAAGCTTTAAGGACGACATTTGATCACATTTGATCACATGGGAAACTGGAAAAAGTTGTGTTCCCACGGGTGTTTCTATATATACCAGCCCTGGGCTCCCCTTGCCCCCAGTCTTCCAGATTCAGTTAGAGCGTGACTTTCCTTCTTTGTGGCACTAATAGGCCAGCAACTGGGCAGATGTAAATCTCGGGCAAGCGTGTGGAACTTTGAGGCTAGCATGTGGCGAAGTTAAAACACCTCATGTGATTATAAATTTAGTTAGGGGTCGTGAAGTTAGTCTGTCTCGAATGTGTTAATCGAATCTAAAAATAAAATTCTTTGGAGCCGATTTTTGATGCCATTTTAGTTTTCTGACTTTGTTTAAAATTGAAGAATATAGTGCATATCTATCAGTGACTTTCATTGACTGTTACCTTTCCTAATTTGGGGTTTAATCAAATTAGGTGGCGGCTGAGTTAATGTGACAAAGCACAGACTAAAATTATCGAAGGCAGAATCACGGTTACAGCTAAGGCAGATCAGTTTGGCACCAACCATGGTGCTGAGCTTATGGCCTTACAAAGAACTGTAGAGGAAGACAAAGATTAGAATATATAAAACAGATAATTGAAGACATGGATAGTAAGGGGTGTGTGGAAATGAAGATAGGAAGGGATGGAGGATTGCATCAAACCAGTTGAGAGACTGATAACAGACATAAAAAAAAGGAATTGAATTGAAGCAACAGTCAACGAAACAATATCTCGAATAATAAAATACATGTGTATACTAAGAAAAATTGAACTTTTGGCAGTGTAAACGTTGTCTGCAGAATACTGATGGTTAACTACTGAGTAGTAATTAAAGAAATGATTAGGTGAGGAGATGATGATGGGAACAATAATCAGAGAGAAGGGAAATAGATATAAATTAAAGAAAAGTACACAACCGAAATAAATAAATAAATAAATAAAAATTCAAACTATTATCTGGCTGGAAAGTGAGACAGTAAAAAGGAACTGTAAAATAAATCATGGAAGTCCAGAATTGTGCTCAAATTTCAACTTACTTCAGCATCCTTATCATCTTGCACCTCTCTTAATGATTTTATAGTTTGCTCTAAATCATATATTTTGGATTGAAGTTCAATACTGGCTGTCTTCTGAATGTTTTTGACTGTTCTCCGATGTTCATCTCTCTGAGATTCCAATGTGGATATTTTCACAAGCTGCTGTTCCACTTTTTCTTGAAGCAAGTCTCTTTCTGCGACAATCTCCTGGAGTTGGAAAAAAACATAAATAGTTTTGGTAAAGTCGCCACGGAAATAATTCATTAGAACAATTAAAGAGTTATTTTTTAAAACTGTAATGAAAATTATCCCATATTACATAAAAAGAGAACAAATTTTGTATTTTTTATCAACAAACGATTAAAAAAATCATTTATAAATGGATAATAATGACCCATGCTCTAAAAATTAAGTAAAAAAATTGTATGAATGTAATTCCAACACAATTGCCTTTCCTTCACATTATTTTCAAAACATATTTCTCTTCTTATGGCGGAGTAATAGTAGCAGCTTTGATGAATGCATTTCCACACTTAGTGTAATCTTTTCCATATATTTCGTTTGAATTCAAGTTACTATCATAATATAAAAATACTTATGTTTCTTTCTTCTACATCTAATTTGTGTGTTCTATTGTCAAAAATCTCTTTTTTTATATGGTAATTTACACATATGCAGAATTCTATTATTTTTGTAGTACCATACAGGAGAACTCCTTGCACTTGTATTCTACCTTTTCAGTTAATGTAATTGTTTTGAATATGGTTGCTATTTTCAACTTCTCTTGAGGTTTTTTATTTTTAAATATACTAGCTGGTACCCACGACTTCGTTCGTGATTGTAAAGAATTCATATTGACAGCTATTGACATCTAACCACCATAGTGCACGATGGGAGAGTCGATACCATTACCACACACAAATACCAGTCTTCTGCGCTATGTAGTTCCGGCAGCAAAGTAAAATTTACGGATACCCACAAGTCTTTGGATGAAATACGAAAATATTCATGATCGACCAATTTCAAACACCATATCTCACACACTCCCACAGTTACCGAATTTCGGCCAACGTTGTGATCGATGGGAGACTCTGTGTTACTACCACACACAAACGTCTGTGATCTGCGATTGATAGTTTTCACTTAAAAGTGATACACCGTGACACATGCGTCTTTCGCAGAAATATGAAATTGCCGCAGGTCGACCATTTTCATCCCCCATATCTTCCAAACCCCCACAGCTACAGACATCTAACAATCATAGTGCACGACAACAGACACGATTCTACTACCACACATAAACACCAATGCTCTATGCTATGTAGTCGTGGCAGAAAAGTGAAATCTACGGAGACACATGCCTTTCGTCGAAATACGAAAATATCCTTGGTCGGCCACTTACAACCACCATATCTACCACAGTAGCACAGTTTCTGAAATTCGGCCGCTGTTGTGATCGAAAGGTGACTCTGTGCTACTACTACACACAAACGCCAGTTATCTGTGATCTGTAGTTTTCGCTGAAAAGTGATACACCATGACACTTTTGTCTTTGGCAGAAGTATGAAATTGCCACAGGTTGACCACTTTCAACCCCCATATCTCCCACACCCCCATAGCTACCGACATCTAACAACCATAGTGCACTACATGAGATACTATTCTACTACTAAACACAAACACCAATGTTCTATGCATTGTAGTTGTGGCAGAAAAGTGACATATGCGGAGACAGTGTAAATACGAAAATATCCTTGGTCGGCCACTTACAACCACCATATCTACCACCGTAGCACAGTTTCTGAAATTCGGCCGCTGTTGTGATCGAAAGGTGACTCTGTGCTACTACTACACACAAACGCCAGTTATCTGTGATCTGTAGTTTTCGCTGAAAAGTGATACACCATGACACTTTTGTCTTTGGCAGAAGTATGAAATTGCCACAGGTTGACCACTTTCAACCCTCATTTCTCCCACACTCCCATAGCTACCGACATCTAACAACCATAGTGCACTACATGAGATACTATTCTACTACTAAACACAAACACCAATGTTCTATGCATTGTAGTTGTGGCAGAAAAGTGACATATGCGGAGACAGTGTAAATACGAAAATATCCTTGGTCGGCCACTTACCACCACCATATATCCCACACATCCACAGTTTCCGAAATTCGGCCGCTGTTGTGATCGAAAGGTGACTCTGTGCTACTACTACACACAAACGCCAGTTATCTGTGATCTATAGTTTTCGCTGAAAAGTTATACACCATGACACTTTTGTCTTTGGCAGAAGTATGAAATTGCCACAGGTGACCACTTTCAACCCCCATATCTCCCACACCCCCATAGCTACCGACATAGTGCACGACAGGAAAGACGATTCTACTACCACACACAAACACCAAAGGTCTATGTTATGTAGTTGTGGCAGGAAAGAGAAGTATACGGAGATACGAATTTTTGGTCGAAATATGAAAACGCCCTGCACTGACCAACTTTAATCATTATATCTCCCACATCCCCACAGCTATCGGCATTCGGCCAACGTTGTGAACGACAGGAAACTCCATGCTACTTCCACCCACAAACATCAGTGATCTGTGCTAGGTAGTGGTGGCTGAAAAGTGAAATATAGGAAAAAACACGTCTATTTTTATATATATATAAGATTTATATACTGCATTAAGAAACAAATACTGTAAATACAGTCTACCAAGACCTGCTACTGATGTTTCAGTGAGAAAATAAAATAAAATAAAACTCACTGTACAGACATTATGTGCATCTATTATCTATAATACATCTATATGTCTACATGATTAAATAAATTTGCAATGGGGCTGTGCCTGACTGTTCTGGTATTATGAAAAAAATGCCAATTTTGATGAAATTTTCCCGGTTTTAATGTTTAAAATTGGACTTAAAATCTGAGTAATAAATACATCAAAAGGTGCCATACCAAGAATTTGAAAATCTTTTACCTATAATCAGGCATAAATTTCAAAACTACTGAAGTCATTCTGACAGGGTTTTCACAGTTTCAAATCAAAGATTCTGACCTAGAAAGCAAGATATATATAATTACACCATGTCACCTGACAACAGAGCAAGAAATCAAAATATTTTCATAACACAAAATTCTTTAACCTATAATCTGTAAGCGGTTGAATAGATTTTAAGAGGATACTGACAGATTGAAACTTAAGTTCAGGTATTAAATTTGAGATAGCTATCAATATGTTAACTTAACTAGGACAGAACAGAAGGCTATTATTTCCTTCCATAACTATTGAGTGTTAAGTCTATAGGTTAAATATATTGCTACATTGTAGGGAACCAAAAAGTCTGACTGACAACATATTTATCAATTTGCAGAAAAGATTCATCATGATACAAAATGTTAAGACTTTATTTGAAGTTTGACACAGTATTTTTAAGGATGTCAGTGAGTGCGGTAGTAAGAAAACAACACAATACTAAATACCTCTTAAGCTGTTGATTCATCCAACAATTCTTAACAAAAGTGAAAATAGATAAATGGTGACATATATAAATATATATTTGTTAGGCTCTAAGACCGAAAACATTAAGTGAAAAAAAAAGAGCACAATGCATTCTGGTTTCTTGAAAACGCCCACAACATGTTATTCACCTTACGGCATTTACAAAAAATAGCCAGAATGTGTTGTGGGTAACTCAAAACTACCTCAACGTGAAATGTGTGTTAGATCCACATTGTGTTCTCCATAAATGACGAGTCACATTTTTTTATATACTAGCTGGTACCCACGACTTCGTTCGTGATTGTAAAGAATTCATATTGACAGCTATAGACATCTAACCACCATAGTGCACGATGGTAGACTCGATACTATTACCACACACAAAAATCAGTCTTCTGCGCTACGTGTAAATTTACTGATACACACAAGTCTTTGGATGAAATATGAAAATATTCATGATCGGCCAATTTCAAACACCATATCTCACACACTCCCACAGTTACCAAATTTCGGCCAACGTTGTGATCGATGGGAGACTCTGTGTTACTACCACACACAAACGCCTGTGATCTGCGATTGATAGTTTTCACTTAAAAGTGATACACTGTGACACATGCGTCTTTGGCAGAAATATGAAATTGCTGCAGGTCGACCATTTTCATCCCCCATATCTTCCACACCCCCATAGCTACAGACATCTAACAACCGTAGTGCACGACAACAGACACGATTCTACTACCACACATAAACACCAATGCTCTATGCTATGTAGTCATGGCAGAAAAGTGAAATCTGCGGAGACACATGCCTTTCGTCAAAATACGAAAATATCCCTGGTCGGCCACTTACAACCACCATATCTCCCACACAACCACAGTTTCTGAAATTCGGCCGCTGTTGTGATCGAAAGATGACTCTGTGTTACTACCACACACAAATTCCAGAGATCTGTGATCGATAGTTTTCGCTGAAAAGTGATACACCATGACACTTTGGTCTTTGGCAGAAATATGAAATTGCCATAGGTCGACCACTTTCAACCCCCATATCTCCCACACCCCCATAGCTACCGACATCTAACAACCATAGTGCACTACATGAGATACGATTGTACTAACAAACACAAACACCAATGCTCTATGCTAAGTAGTTCTGGCAGAAAAGTGACATATGCGGAGACAGTCGAAATACGAAAATATCCTTGGTCGGCCACTTACAACCACCATATCTACCACCGTAGCACAGTTTCTGAAATTCGGCCGCTGTTGTGATCGAAAGGTGACTCTGTGCTACTACTACACACAAACGCCAGTTATCTGTGATCTGTAGTTTTCGCTGAAAAGTGATACACCATGACACTTTTGTCTTTGGCAGAAGCATGAAATTGCCACAGGTCGACCACTTTCAACCCCCATTTCTCCCACACCCCCATAGCTACCGACATCTAACAACCATAGGCACGACAGGAAAGACGATTCTACTACCACACACAAACACCAAAGGTGTATGTTATGTAGTTGTGGCAGGAAAGAGAAGTATACGGAGATACGAATTTTTGGTCGAAATATGAAAACGCTCTGCACTGACCAACTTTAATCATTATATCTCCCACATCCCCACAGCTATCGGCATTCGGTCAACGTTGTGCATGGCAGGAAACTCCATGCTATTTCTACCCACAAACATCAGTGATCTGTGCTGGGTAGTGGTGGCTGAAAAGTGAAATATAGGAAAACACACGTCTATTTTTATATATATATATAAGATTTTAATTTTTTTGAACCTTGTAACATGATGGATAAGAAGAAACATTCATATCGAATGGAGCCTTGACTGATTTGTCAAAACCACAACACGTGGGGTTTTTTTTTCACTCAATGAGCATTTTCGGTCTATGAGCCTAACATATATAAAACAATAAATGAGAATTTCTATGCTATTCACATGCACAGGCTAGTTGTGCACCAAATTCAACATTTACTGTATTTTTAGGGTCACATTCATTTTCAGAAAACTCCATTACTTTTACTCTTACACTTTTACACTAAGAACAGATCTTGCTGTTAACATATGAAAACGGGCTTCACATTAATTAAATTTATTGTTGAAATATTTCTGATGAATTCCAAATACTTAAATCAAGATTATTAAAACTAAGGCAAAGCCAAATTTGAATCATTCAACTTGCTTAGCATCAATTTACTTCTAACCTCTTCATTCCTCCTAGTTGTCTGAAGTTGCATTTCCAAATCACGAATCCTCTTCAGTGCAACTTCCTCAGCCCTCGAGTGTCGTTGCATTTTTTCTTTCAGGCGATTCAGTTCTTCAAATGGCAGCATAATAGGAGAGTGACGATCACTGGGTTCTTCAGGGCTATTACACCTCATAGAATCGATCTGCTCCCTAAAAAATAAATAATGGATACTTTCTCTGATCCTACTCAATTTTTCAAACTACTAAACTACTGTTTTCTCTTATTAAATGTTATTCACACTGTATATTGCAGTGAGTGCAGTTTGAAAACAATTTTTTCCTCAGCCATTCTTTTTTTTTACATATGAAAATACTTACACAAGGCAATTAATAATATTTTACTTTTCATGCAGACTTAACCATAAAAAAAATCATAGTCATGACTTAAAAGAGAAAATCATCTAAAAGGAAAAAGTGACATGGCCTGAAGTAATTTTGGAGAAGCATGAAACAACAATATTTGACAGTTGATCAGGGATTTCAAACATGATCATAATGTTTTCAGCACTACTACTTCTCATAGAACGATCAACTTCCAAGAAAATTTGATAGTGACACAACTCAGACTCCCCAGATCTCCCACATTCCTCTCTGAACTTCCCCCCTCCCCTTCCCGCTTCCCAAGTGCTGTATGGTACTGTGCCTAAATGTATTTCCTCTACTGATGAAGATCATTACAGGAAATTATTATTGAACATAGTGAACTAGTGGTAATGTTTGGGCCTGACATTTGGTAGGAGCAAGGTTTGATTTCTGGTTCAAACTTCCTGATCAACTTTGGTTTCCCTGAGTCACTCCACATGAGTGTCAAGATGATTCCTTAATAATGGCAATAGCGAATTTCTTAGTGTCCCTTTACCAGAATCCACTCACAGCTACAATGACCTCATCTTTGATAACATGTAAAGTATAAATACCAACATTATTAATAATACCAAAATAGTGTTTGACATCTGATACAACAGAAGTTTTATTTCTGTTAAGTTATCCCCCATATATACTTTGCTTTGTTGTTTCAAATTCTTTTTGCTTCCTATCCTAATGCTTTAAACTCCATGTATCAGCAACAGATAATATTTTCAGTAAGATACTTAATATGGTTTAATGATTTGCTTCTTCATGTTCTTTTCCTCTATCTCCTATTAACAAATATCTCTAAAAATGAGATAAACTAGGATTTTTTCCTCTCCAGTAATTCTTCTTTTAACTGATTTAACTGCCTATCCTTTTTTACCATCTACTTCATCAATGGCTGTTTTCTAGTCAAAACTCATTTAAAACTTCAAATTATAACTTAATTTATAAGGAATATTGTCGGCAGAATTATTTATATTTTAATTTAATTGCAATGGAGCACACGTTATGGTGGCAATTTCCCTACACACCCATTTTTCACCTTTCCTGCACCAATCTACATTTGCCCTCTACAAATTTCCACTTTAAATTCTTTCAACATTTTTGGTAAATTATTCATAATTTCTCTTGGTAACTTGTTCCAATGGCTGACCCATTTGCTAAACAAGAGAATCTTCCTACATCCTTGCACCTGAAATCAAGTGCCAGCTTGTGGTCATGGTCATCTTCCATGCATTACTTTTAATTCTTACATCAATATCTTTCCATGCCTCATCACCAATATACACCTTGTAGACACCCCCATGACCCTCTTCACCCTCCTGTCTTCATTGAATCCCAAATCTTTTATTATATCTGTTACTGATTGCGTTCTACAGTAATTTCCAGAAATAAATCTAGTAGCCCTTTTTTTGCACCCTCTGCAACTCCTGTATTTGATACTCAAAATGTAGGTCCCATACTATGCCACCATATTCAAGCAATGGTTTGACCAAAATTTTGTAACCCAATTCCATTACTTCTCTCGTTTATCCCATCATCTCTCTCTCCAACAAGTGTAGAATTTTGAAACCTTTTCCTACAACCTGTCCAATGTGACCTGCCCAGTTAAGCTTGTTATCAAATGTTATGCCAAGATATTTATATTTCAAGTCCTCACCTTATAATTATAATCAACCTTTAGTTTTTTATATGTTTATCTTCTTTGCATTTATCTTCATCCCATGTTTACCAACCCAACTAGATATCTTGTCCAATTCACCCTGCAGCTATTTACAGTCCTCTACCATTTTATATAGCATTATGTCATTTGCAAATAATCTAACACAATTTTTTATTAGAATAATGAATAGCAATGGTCCCAATATGCTACCTTGTGGCATTCCCATTTTTACTTCCACTTCTTTTAATAATGCATTTCCTACCATAACTTTTTGTTTTCTACCTTTTAAGAATTCTTCTACCCAGCAAATCACATTCTCATCCACTCCTATAGTTTTTACCTCATTTACTACAATTTTATGGCTCAGTCTTTGAAAGATCTAGTAGTGCTACACCATCAACTTAGCATCCGTTAATAATTTTATCTGAAAGATCTTGCATATATCGTACCAACTGAGATTCGCATGAATATCCTTGCCTAAAGCCATGTTGCCTACTTGATACATTCTTCACATATATTCTATGTGGTTGCATAACGCTCTCTCCATTAATTTACCTACCTCTGGTGTGAAACTAATTGGCCTACAATTTTTTACTCTTATTTCTTACTCCTCCTTTATGTACCGGCACGACTATGGCAATTCTCCTGTCATCTGGTAAGCAGCAAGTATCCAGACTAAATTGAAACAATATTTCAAGATAAGGTGCAATGTCACATCCTGATATCTTTAAGACTTCTGTAGTAATATTATCTACATCAGCCCCTTTATTTTATTTTATTATTTTATTTTTTTCAGATTTGTTAGTTCCTTTATATCATCCTCAGGATGAATTTCAAATTTTTTGGTCTGCTAATTTCTGTGTTAATAAGCACATTTGCTAATTCAGACTCTCCCATTTCTGATTCATTGACCATTACAGATTCATTAAACCAGTTACTTAAAATCCCTGCCTTTTTCATATCCTCATTTTCTTCTCCATCCTTATCTATAAGCATCTCAAAACCCTCCCTTCCTCTCAGTTTTCTAACATAGCCATATTTATTTATTTATTTACAGTATTTTGTATGGCAGAAGAAATACAAAAACAATAACTACATTAAATTACAATAAATATAACTATTACTACAGACTAATGTCCAACGATTGCAGCCATTCAACTGCTTCTGTGGTTGTTTCATGAATATGTTGCATTGTACCACTGAATCTCCTGAGAGGGCATTCCATGGCGATGTGGTGAATGGTTTGTTCATAGTTACCACAGTCACAAGAACGAATGTCTATCATTCTCCACTTGTACATCCAGTAGTCGCTTCTATCATGGCCTGTTCTCATTCTTTTCAGTGACGTCCAGGTTTTTCTAGGAAGGTTGACTCCAGGAGGCTGGCGTGTAGGGTCTTGGATTAGCGCATGTTTGTCGGAACATAGCCATAGAAATATCTTGATGCATCTGTCAATGTTCCCCTGTACTGACAATACTTTTCATAAACCCATCTCTAGCCACCTTCTTAGCTATTATTAAGTCCTTGTTTAGTTGTTTTAAATATTCCCTACTACCCTGCTGTCTCTTAACTCTGTTGTTATTGTAACTTGTTCAAAATATGGAAAATTGTTGAGAGAAATCTGTAAAGAATATTTAAATAATATTTTACTACAATATGTTAAACAGAATAACTTTGTTTTGATTATTGATTCTTGGCTGGGACAAACAGACTTAATGACATACAATGAGATCTTTGAGAATGAAGGTGGGGCATGCTTATACACATTAAAAATAATTCCTCCCAAATGTATGCCGATATGCCAATCACGTGATGTTTATCTTTTTAGACAAATTAAATAATTTCTTGGAAAAATCCAGAATTCACCAACACTACAGAAATTACAAAAAGAAATACATTCATGTGGAGACGTGATTAAAATACATTCCTTAATCATGCATCAACTATCTGCGCCCGTTTTCTGCCAAATGATACAATACTCTGTGTATGGTGTGCAACTGATTGAAGAAAGAAGTATTTTCAAGAACATTAGTGCCAATTGTTTCTCAATGTCTTTATTAAAAATTAAATGTGCACGTTGCAAAGTGGTATTTATCGAGTGCACTTGGTGCCAACTGTAAATATGTTTTGAATGTTTCAACGATAATTACCACCCACACATATAATCAACAGAGGAAATGGAAAATTAACCAAATATCTGTTTTAAGGGTGTAGCATTGTAATAAAAATTGTTTATTGTATCTATTGTAAGTAATTATACTATTATTATTTTTCGTATGTCCCCATAATGGAGAACGATAAGTAATGTTGATTGGATCTGTTCAATTTTTCTTTAGGATGTTGTTCTTGTCGGACCAATATTTTTTCATTCTTTCACTGATGGTTTTCTTTTCTTCAGCAGTCCAGATGTGTTTAGATCTTTCCCTATTTTTCTAGGAAATAACTTCCCATAAACTCATTTTCTTTTAAAAAATCCCTCAGTCTGTAACATCTACCGTAGCAATGCCTGCAGACTTCAGGTCTTTCTCCACCTCCTTCATCTATGTAATTATACTATTATAAATAATGTTTTAATTTTTTTTCACATAACAAAAATACATAAATTAATTTTTATATAAAATCAAGACTCAATAATTTCAGAGTATAATAAAATAAATAAAAATATTTGGCAGTGCGGCAATTTGAGCCCTGGTTTGCAAAATGGGATGCTGGCACTTTACCGCATACACCACTGTAAAGTTTTGACTTTTTATATGAAAAATCTTGATATTTAAAGGTTATTACAATATTTTTAAATGCAAATGTCTTGAAAAATAGGACTCATTTTGAAGAAACAACTGTAATACAGACATATGGAGTAAATACCCTACAACATGTACTCGAGGGAACAAAATCCGTTCTTAACATGACTGATGTTCTCCAAGTAAGTGTAGGTTTGTTTTGAAAAAAAAAAAAAACATGGAAGAAAGAATTAAAAGGTACATAGATGTAACAGCAGAAACTCTCATGAATTATGAAAAAAATTGCTTCCAGAAATCAACTTCATAGATAAACAGTAAACATTACCACACTGTCAATAAAAAAAAAACATTACAACATCGATAATTAAAAGAATTTTATATTGTGAATAAAATTATTCCAGATTTCGTTAGACAAAGGCTACCCCCAGAATAAAGTATGAGTAACAGAAAGTTTGTATAACAACACATATATTAGAGTCTCACAATACAGTGAGCAGACTGAAACAACACGAGGGGTGATGCAAGGTAGTCCACCATCAACTATACTTTTTTACATTTATATGGAAAATTGCATGAGGAAATGGCTGAAAAATGTACCCTACCTTTTACTAGCTACTGTATTATATACAATTTTTTTCAATGATTTTAGCTAAAATGGAAAATGTCCTCAGAGAAAATGAAAGTAATGGCAATCAAGGGAAATGAACCAATCTGGTCTAAAATAGTTATAACAGGGCAAATTAACAAATTTTTAAATTTATGATTTGACTTAAGCTTCACCCGGAGTGACAATATTAATACCAAAACACTGAAATTTCAATATATGAGTCAAGTAATTAAGAGAAAGTTTAAGAATACCAGGCAAGACTTAATTATTAAATTATACAAAAATATTGCTGTACCAGCATTACTATACATGTACTATTCATGGTCAATGACTAAATAACAAACAGAGCAGATAAGTGCAGAGAAAATGAAATTTGCTTGAGCTGTGCCTGGGTGAACTTTACTAAGTAGGAAAAAAACTTAAGAAAAGAGAAGAATTGAATATCTTTAACCTAAATGAGAAAATAATCAAGTTACAGAAAGAAATGAGTGCTATATTTAGTAAGTATAGAAGATGCCAGACCTCTAAACGTGCTCCTAAATTACAAACAAAAACAGGGAAGAGTTAAGGAAGATTGGCATAACAAAAGGAGGTATCATCAAAATGTGTGAAGGCAGAGTAAGTAATAAATGGTTTATACCTTGAAGATATTGATGTGATGAAGTGATCCTGTTGCAACTAGTACACGATTTAACATGAAATCAGAATCACAAAGCATCCTAGCATGCTTTACATAAACAAAGCAAACAGAGCCTGTCCCAAGCCCTTATTTCCCACTTTTACCCAGCAGATCTTGTACATAAATAAATCTTCTGTGTGATCACTACTATCTACATAACCACTTTTGCCTCTAAAATCCAACCATAACCCTGCCATTGTCATCAAGTTCAATCCTGTACTCAAGTCCATCAATCAAATCTTACAACAGGGGCATGAGTTCCTTCAGCTACTTTCCAGAAATGCACACTCTTCTACCAAAAATTCTAACCAACTGTTCCCCTGTACATGTTTCAATAGACCACTTGCTATCAAAACATCTTGGTCCATGAATGCACTCCAACAGACTCTCCGAAACACACTGTATGGATCTTTTCCATGCAATAGACCTAACAGCAAAACCTGCAATATGTATCCATCTACCACAACATATTCCAATCCTACTACAGGACAAATCTTTCCCATCTCTGGGCAAGCTATAAGCTCCACAACACATATCATATACCAGCTAAACTACTGCCACTGCACTAGTTCCTATATAGGCCTCACAACACAGCATCTTTCAGTCAGGATCAATGGTCACAGACAAACAGTGCATACCTGCCAGTACCGGATTAGCCAAGTAGCAGAAGCTAGCAAATGCTACGGGCTCTGCACCTTCTATAGGGGGAGCCTTCCCATCGGGCCAGATGGGTGACTTTTTTTTGCTCTAGTACTGCTCTGGATGGACTCCCGCAACTTATACCTTTCAATACCAGAACATGGCAATTATCACAAACTAACATCTATGACTGCTTCACTGTAAGAGCAATCAGAGTTTTCTCTGAAACCATCATTACTTCAGAACGTCAGAGATGAGAACATGCATACCAAAATATCCTGGAAACTAGACACCCCCCACGCCTCAACCACTGATAAAATTTCACCTTTTGACTTAACGCTCATTATTATTAGTATTATTATTGTTTCCATTTAACTAGTAATAATTTTAATAAATGTCTTCCAAATTTATTTATTTATGAACTCTTTGTTTATGTATATTAATGTCATCACTGCCTGCTATATGTTTATTTATATGTATCATCTTAAGTGTTCCCAAGAAAAATCAGTCATGTGGTAAACTTTGGCATGTGCACACCTCCTAAATTATATGGCTTGTTCCCTATCACATGAATAAAACCGAAAGATTGCATATGTTTTTGTTCGTCATATGTTCAGCCTTCAACTTTAGTGAGTGATGAGTCATTTTCCCTATCATTTGTTAATTATATTGTCTGAAAGCCATTTCCTTTTTCCTTAGTATCATTTTTGAATTTAATTAATGAATTAGTATATTATCTTTGCATAAACCAACTCTTATTCCCTTACATTTAAAGTTGGAATAAATTTTAAAATCTGGGAATCAGTTGACAGCTCTCAATTAATACTTAGACCTCCATCATCTACACGGCATTAAATGAGTTGCATGTCTTATTGTTATGATGACTAGAATGTTAAAGGCAAAAAATGAATGCAAAAAGTCAATACCAAAGGTTACAGGAGTTTAACTTTTTTATTGAGTAAATATATAATTCACTCCATTATACAGTTCATATCAAATGCCTACAATTAAAAAGGTCTTTAGGTACATCAAAATAACTATCACCACACAACTTATATTGTAAACAATGATGTTGATAAATAACACTGGTTCTCTCACCTTACAGACACATCTTCAGATGGAGAACTGCAACTGGCACTAGATACTGTGATGAATATTGTTTCCAAGTCCTTAGTTTTCTTTTCTAACATTGTTTCTAACTCCCTTATCTACAAAATAAAATTTAACACAACAAATTATTGATGTAACAGGTAGACAGCCTTGATGAAATCATTACCTACAGTGCAATAAAAATGAAAACATTTCTTACTATTTTTGATCACTATTTAAAAGAAAAAAAAAAAAGCATCTGTTGAGAAAAAGTTATGGTTTGTGTTTGCCATTATATACATTATGATCAATTCATTTTAGGTACAGATTGTCAAAAACAGATAAAGTAATTAAAAAAGTGGAATTTCAAAAACTAGTCAGGACGTTTATAAGCACTCGTATTACTCAAAAGGATGGATCGGAGAAATGGTGCAGGAAGATTAGCTAGGATAATACCTAGAGGAACAGAAACTGAAGTGGATGAGATATTAGATCAAGAGCAATTTGAATTCAAGGAAAATTTGGATACAAGGAAAGAAAAATCAAGAAAATAAGAGACACATCTGTACCATCCTTTAGAATGACACTAGGTACTAAAATTTAGATATGAAGTACTGCTTTACGCAGCAATCACCTATAAAACTATTTATCAGTATTGTGGCGATTCATTTGATAAAGTTGCTTATTTATTTGTCTGGTGGCCACTCAGAGACTTAGCTTTGAGGAAATAAGCTGATATACCATAAAACAATGTTGAAATAGTCAATTTCGATGAGGCTCTGTCATTTCACTGAATAAAATATGAAAGGTGTAGTCAAAAATTCTTTTCAATTAGTTGTTAATTTTCCTGCCAACACAACCAATGATCATTGGATATTTGTAATGAATCCTAAGATTTTTAAGTTCTAACTAGAAGTATGAACATTGATTAAGTTTAAAAAAAAAAAAAAACAACTCAAATCACTTAGTTCCTTCAAACCTCAAAAACCAAAATACTTATTTGGATCCAAGAAGGAAGAACGGTTCACTATCCGGACCAATACAGCCCTCACAATTGTATAGAGAAAATTAAGTCGTTGGTCCTTCAAAACCAGTTTAATACAGCATTACAATCCCCTCTCTTTGTCACCCACATGACCTCAATAACTTCATAATGAACTAATTCCCACCATGACTCCTTGAAGCCATTCTTAGAATATTTCATAGTTATTATTTTTTCCCTTGATTTCCTTTAAAATACATACAATTTCCCCAAATTCATGTAAAATAATCCTCTAATGTATTGTACCACTTTCTTCTTGTTAATTCCTCCCAATTAATTCATCTTATTCACTTATTCAAATCATTTCTAAATATTTCATTTTAATTACACTGCTGTGTGCTGTATTTATTTAACTTCTTTAAGCTCCTTTAAAATTACTGTATAAGGATAAACCTCCTATTACAAAAAAATCCATTCTACAACCAGCTCATGTGCAGAAGAATAAGGCAAAAGTCTTTTAGGCATCAGAATTACTGAAGGAGGTGTAAGGGTTTAGGAGAGACTATATTAGCCTCTTCCAACCAAATGTCAATCTCTCTTTCACATGGTACACCCCGTTTGTACAGATCAGGCTCTGGCCACTTAAAGATTGCTGGTATAAGGAATCAGCAATTGCTTGTCAACCGCCTATGGAAGGAGGGTGGAAGAGCAGGGGTTGGAAACGGCCCCTAAAGAATGATCAATTGCATGGGAATGTCGAAGGCAACGGGAGGCCACTGGATAATTAACACACAAGGTTTCAATGAAGTAACTGGTGTAGGATTTGTATTGAATAAGATAGTAGGGAAACAGACGAGTTTTTATGAACAGTTTAGTGACAGGATTATTTTGATGACGTTAGAAACTAAGTCCATCCCAATCACGTTAGTAGAAGTTTATATACCAGGATCACAGGAAGTTGATGAGAAATAGAGAAATTATACACTGAAATTGGAGAATTAATCCAATATGTGAAGGGGGAGGAAAACCTAATAAACATGGGTGTTTGGGATGCGGTAGTCAAAGAAGAAAAAGGGGAATACCGTAGGATGTTTTGGTTTAGGAAAAAGAAATGAGCAAGGAAGCAGGTTGTTTTTTGTGAAAGATTTAAATTGGCAATGGCAAACACAATACTTAAGATTCATGCAAGAAGGATATACACCTGGAAACGTCGAGCAGATACAGGCAGGTATCGGCTAGATTATATCATGGTCAAACAGAGATTCAGGAATCAAGTTCTAGATTGTAAAGCACACTCAGAAGCAGACACAGGCTCTAACCATAATCAGACAGTTATGAAAGTGCAGTCTGAAATTCAAACAGAATAAAGAAGAAATGCAAGCAGAACAGACTGAAGTGAATAAATTGAAACAATATAACACGAGACGAAAATTTGCAGAAATTGTAGACGGGGGTCTAAAAACAAAATCTAAAAAGAGCTTAACTGAGGATAAATGGAAAGCATTGAAGACTGAAATAATGAAAGGTGGTAAAGAAACATTAGACTTTAGGGAACAAGCCATCCGAAAACCTTGGATCACAGAATAAATTTTTGAGTTGATGGATTAGAGGAGAAGGCACAAAAATGCTCAGCAAAGGTCGGGCCACACTAGACCATACCGAGCACGCACCGTCACTTTTCTCATTGTTGTCGCTCACTCGATTGAAGTCGGTCATCATTAGTTTGGTTTATTTTTTGATGGTGCAGGCTGGTGTTGGGCTGGTCGATATGGAGAAGCATATAGAAAGAGTTCAGAAATTTTCGATCCTTAACGACTAAATTTTACTTTAGCGTTACTGATTGTTTTAGAAAAGTGTCATTTTTTTTCAGCCTCACTTTAGGTTCATCAGATGTTCGTGAAATGTAGGTACAGTGCTTGCATGTTTGCATTAACAAATCAAAGCTTTGACAGAGGTGAATGTCGATTTTAAGGCCAGTAATAATTGAATCCGAGATCCAGATTTTGAACGGGGGACCTTCCATACCCAAATCACACTTCACAAGCATCTGAATCTAGAAGTACTGAAAAATATGTATTCATACATATAAAAGTACATTTGTGTTTTGGGATAACAAAAATAAATTATATATAATAAAAGTATGTTTATGTTATTATGTTTGAATATTAATTTTTCATTAAATCCAGATTTGTCTCTTGACTCACCTCATTACAGCGTACGATTGGGGTACTGAAAGTCCCTGGTTAAAATCCCTGTCTAAGCCGTAATTTTTATGGGTCTTAAGGTTGACTTTGACCTCTGGCAAAGCTTTGATTTGTTAATACTGAGATGCTAGGATGCTCAGTCGTAGGAATTTCATATTAATCTGTATATCTCCTTTTCAAATTAGGTGAGAATGATAGAGTTGTACTGCGCGGCTGATAAGATACACTGTAAAAACTCTGTAACAGGAATTTTTAGGTCTCATGAAATTATTATTATTTTACAGAATCTTTGCAGCCTGTATTTAAATTAAAATGTATGATAATCTTATTCTTTTTGTTAAAAAAGTACTGAGTGAATCGAAAGGATCGTCAACCAAACCAAACACGTTAAATGTGAAGTGAGTGACGCTTGACATTTCATTGTAAATACGTACAGATACACAAGAATCTTTCAATCCAGTACAGTGTGACGATCATTTGTTAACTTCTTTGTGGTATTATTTTTTTGCGTAAGAGCTCAAATAGATAGGAGATAGGACTCAGGCAAAAAAAGAAAAAAAATTAGTATTTTAATGTACTTTATAACTTTTGTAGCTTATAAGGAACACATATGCAAAATAAAATACAATACTCAATAATAAAGAGCTGTAGCTACGATTCCCAAATCACTTTTAAGGTAATTATTTAACATATATTCCATGAGCAGCCAAGTGCATACATTAAAGGAAACAGAAGACTGAGTAGGATCCTGTCCGTCACACGGCCATGCTGCGGACCAGTGTGAATGTGATGGGGGCAAGCCGACACTTCGCCGAGTGTTGGAGCAGTAACAATGCTGACTCGGTGCGGGCTAGTGTGGCCCAAAATTGAAGCAGGAAGAGAGAAATACAGACAATTTAGAAATCAAGTAAACAGGAAATGCAAATAACTAAAAGAAAGATGACTGCAAGAAAAGTGTGAAGAAGGAGAAAAGGAAATGGTCATAGGTAAAGTAAATGTGGCGTATAGGAAGATCAAACAGAAATTTGGAGAAATGAAGAAAAGCGATATAAACATTAAAGATGTTGATGGGAAAAGAAGTTGATATTGATGACTTTAGGTGGACTGTTTTGAGGATAGACTTTTATAGAGCTTTCAATGAAATCAGATAAGGCAGTTAGCAGTGATGAGATTCCTGTAGAACTTCTGCAGAAGGAATCCAAAGATTATTCAAACTTATATCAAAAAGTTATGAAATAGGAGAGATTCACACAGCTTTGAATAATCCAAAGAAAGCACAAGCTGATAGATGTGGGAATTATCATAGTATAAGTCTAACATCAAATGCTTCAAAACTACTGAAAAGAATGGAAAGTGTAGTAGAAGGGATAGTAGGTGAAGATCAGTTTGGGTTTAGGAAAAACCGCAGTACAAGAGAAGTGATTATGGCCTTAAGATTAATACTTGAAAGACGGATCAAGGGGGGGGGGGGACGCTTTTATGGTGTTTGTTAATTTAGAGAAAGTGTTGATAATGTTAGGAGCAACAAAATTTTAAAGAAGTCAGGTCTAAAAAACTGAGATAGAAGGTGTGGCAGAACGAAGAACAAGGGTTTATAGATTACTCTCTGTCAGTAAGAGGTTGCTATGGTAACAGTTGGCTATCAACGAGAGCTAGCGTGAGAGCATAGACACGAGTTGGAACGTGAAGTTATTGATAAAAGAACCTGCAATCTTCGGAGTTAAAGCATATGATTGAACTTTAATAAATGTTAATTAATCATCAGACAAGTTTACTCATTATTTAAATAAAAGTTTAATAAAGTAAAAATCAAATCGGCACTAACTGCAAATGAAAGGTGACATCGGAAGAAAAGCAATATAAAGTAGAAAGGTGACATCGGAAGAAAAGCAATATAAAGTAGAACAACAATCTTCATAAAAAGATAAATACGACCGAGCACAAGAAATACGACATGAAGTGTGACATGAAATGCGACAAAGGATACTTTAGAATTTTTATAAGAATCAAGTAACTATAATAAAAGTAGTGAATCATGAGAGACATGCTTCAGTTAAAAAGAGTGAGAGGCCAGGTTGTAGTCTATCCCAATTATTATTCAACTTGTACGTAGAAGAGGCAATAAAGGAGGTGAAAGAAAGATTTGAATGTGGCATAAGTGTTCAAAGAAAAAAAAATTGGTATGCTACGATTTGCTGACATTGTCTTGTTTGCAGAACAGGTTGAGGATATTTAGAAGTTACTGACTGTCATGAACAAAATACTGATGGAAGATTCTGGACTAAATATTAACTAAATCAAGACAAAAGTAATGAAATGAAGCAGAAATCATACCAATCATATTAGGTTGAATATAAAAATAGGTTCAGATGCGATAGGAGAAGCAAGTGAGTTTTACTACTTAGGAAGTAAAATTACAACTGATAGCCGAAGCAGGAATGATGTTAAAAGCAGAATGTCACCAGAAAAAAGAGTTTTCATGAAAAAGAGAAATATTTTAGTTTCATATATTCAGCTAAGACTGAAAGAACTTTTAAAACTGTATTTATGGAGCATGGCACTTTATGGCAGAAAAGCTTGGACTTTAGGAAAACCAGAAGGAAGGAAAACTGAAGCACCTTCTATATGGTGCTATAGAAGAATGCTGAAAATTAAGTGGACAGATAAGGTACAAAACAAAAAAGTTCTGGAAATGATGGGTGAGGAAAGAAGTTTGTAGAAGATTCTTACAGAAGGAAGAGACAGGATGGCAGATCATATTTTGAGACATGCTGGATTAACTTTTTGATGGAGGGAACAGTTAAAGGTAAGAACTACAGAGGAAGACAGAGATTAGAATATATGAAGCAGATAATTGAGAACGTGTTGTAAGGGGTATGTTGGGATGAAAAGTTTAGCACAAAATAGGATAGGATGGAGCACTGCATCAAACCAGTCAAGAGATTGATGACAGGAGAAAAAAACTCAAGAAAAGAAAATGTTAGGACTTTAGATCAAACTGTAGGACCCATATCACTCCGCCCACAACAATACCCTTCAGAAAGCATGGAATGGAAAGGAATTTGGGCCTTTTAAAGTAAACACCCCAGCATCCATCCAGAGTTATTCTAGGTAACCATGGAAACCAAAATTTTGATAGCAAGAGAGAGATTTGAAGTTGCATCCTCCTGATTGCTAGGTCTGCACATTAACCACTTGCTCAAGCTGGGTGCTGGTTTTCAGATTAGTGCTCATATTAATCAGTCACAGTTTTGAATTCAGTTCAGTTCAGCCTTAATCTTTCCATAGTAGACAAAAATGAGTTATCATTGTTTGCCTCTAACAGCTTGCAACTGAATTGGTACTACAGAGATCAAAACAGCACATTTAAAGAAAATCTGAAAGCTGGTTCATCATACTCAGATTTCAGAGGTGAGAATAGAATGATCATCATCGGCGGGGATTTAAATTTACCAGGTGTAAACTGGGAAGGGCATAAGATAAATAACACAAGGGAACAACGATTTGCAAATACCATAATAAGGGAAGGAGGATTTACACAAGTGGTTGAGAAAAACACTAGGGGACAAAATATTTTGGATATATTTCTAATTAAGCCCAATGAAAACCTTTTGAGGTATCAAGTAACTGAAGGAATAAGTGATCATGAAGCAGTTCTGATGGATATTAGAGGATTCAGTAAACCAGCAGCCAAAATTGAAGGGGGAAATAGGTACAATTATAAAATGGCACAGGTTTCAAATTTGAAGAGATATTTCAGAGAACAATTCAGCAAATGGAAGGAAGGCTCAGGTACGGTAGAGTCAAGGTGGGAAGAGTTCAAGGAGATAATAAGAAAGGGGGAAGAAAAATTTATTCCAAAGCAGAAAATAAAGAGAAGTAGAGAACCTATGTACTATAATAGTGAAGTGAGGAGGTTAAAGAGGTTGGTACAAAGAGAACATCATAACAGAGTTAAGAGACAGAAGGGTAGTAGGGAATATTTAAAACAACTAAACAAGGACTTAATAACAGCAAAGAAAATGGCTAAAGATGGGTTTATGAAGAGTATTGTCAGTGCAGGAAGACCATTGACTGATGCATCTAGAAATTTCTATGGCTATATCAGGAAACTGAGGGGAAGGGAGGTTGTAGAGATACTTATAGATAAGGATGGAGAAGAAGTTACTAATGATTTGAAAAAGACAGAGATTTTAAGTAACTGGTTCAGTGAAAGCATTAGGGACAATGAATCAGAAACAGGAGGGTCTAATTCGGAGAACGAGCTTAACAACACAATTAGAAATGATGATAGTAAAATATTTGATATCCATCCTGAGGAAATTATGAAGGAAATAAGAAAGCTGAAAAAAAATAAAGGGGCTGGTGAAGATAATATTACTACAGATATCTTAAAGATAGCCGAATGTGACATTGTACCTTATATTATTTAAATTGAGTCTAGACACTTGCTGCTTACCACAGGAGTGGAAAAGTGCAATAGTAGTACCGGTACATAAGGGAGGGGTGAGAAATAGAGTTGAGAATTACAGGCCAATCAGTTTGACATCAGTGGTAAGTAAATTAATGGAAAGATTGATATGCAACCACATCAGAAGTATATGTGAGGAACGTAAGTGGTTTTCAAGCAGGCAACATGGTTTCAGGCAAGGATATTTATTTATTTATTTATCAATCTTGTTCCATGGATTCCTGCTGAGGAAGTACCTCTGGGATGTGAAACATGTCATTGTTGATACATATACACATAATATGAGTCATATCATAGTAAATATATATATATACATATTTTACAAATACAAGAAATAATAATAAACATACATATTTGCAACTGAGTTTTGCAAATGTCATAATGAGTACAATTAATTATTTTCTTCAAATTCTTGAATGGAGTAGAAGGAGTTGCCAATAAGATAATCTCTAAGTTTTTGATTGAATACATTTTTATTATCTGAAAGCTGTTTTATACGATTAGGTAGTTTATTAAACCGATGTATCCCAGAATAATTAACCCCTCTTTGTACTAATGACAGAGATGTTTGTGTTTTATGCAAGTTATTTCTGTTTCTTGTATTGAAACTGTGTACCTGTGAATTAGGTGTAAACAGGTTAAAATTTTCTATGACAAAGCTCACGAGAAAATATATATACTGAGAATACATTGTAAGAATATTGAGTTTCTTAAAGAGTTGTCTGCAAGAAGTTCTTTGTTTTACCCTACACAGAAACCTAATAGCTCTTTTCTGTGCTATGAAAACTTTTTTACTTTATGAAGAGTTTCCCCAAAAAATTATGCCATATGACATTACTGAATGAAAATATGAGGAATACACCTGTTTCATTAATTCTAGATCTGCTGTTAGAGAAAGTGTTCGTATTGCGAAGGTGGCACTACTTAACTTTGTCAGTAGTGTAGTGATATGATCATGCCAACAGAGTTTCTGATCTATTTTAATACCAAGAAATTTTATACTCTCTGTTTCTAAGATTGTGTTGTTTTTATAGTTTATACATATATCTGGCTGTGCATAGTTTTTTGTTTTAAACCTAATATAATGTGTTTTTTCAAAATTTAATTTTAATGAATTTGCCTTAAACCAATTTGCTACTACTCTAAGTATTTCATTTACATTAAATTCTATAGTACTGTTTGGTGTTTTACGCACAGTCAGGTTAGTGTCATCTGCAAATAAAACACTCTTAACTATGTCGGATAAATTTCCAGGAAGGTCATTGATGTATAACAGAAAGAGGAGGGGACCTAAGACAGAGCCTTGTGGAATTCCATATTTTATTTTCTCCCAGTCTGATGAAGCATCTTTACTTATTTTAGAATCAAAAATTGAAACTTTTCGCATTTGGCTTTCAATGTATGATTTAAACCATTTACCTGCGGTCCCAAAAATACCATAGTATTACATTTTTTTCAAAAGTAATTCATGATTTACACAGTCAAATGCTTTTCATGCGAATCTCAGTTGGTGGGATATATGCAAGATATTTCAGATGAAATGGACAAAGGAGGTCAAATTGATAGTGTAGCACTAGATCTGTCTAAGGCGTTTGACAGAGTAAGCCATAAAATGGTAGTAAATAAGGTAAAAACCATTGGAGTGGATAAGAAGGTCATTTGCTGGGTAGAAAAATTTTTAAAGGGTAGAAAACAGAAAGTTAGGGTAGGAAATGTAGTATCAAAAGAAGTGGAAGTAAAAATGGGTGTGCCACAGGGTAGCGTATTGGGACCATTGCTATTCATTATTCTAATGAATAATTGTGTTGATTGTTTACTATCTGAAATTAGATTGTTTGCAGATGACATAATGCTGTATAAAAGAATCAAAATGATATAGGATTGTAAACAGTTGCAGGGTGATCTGGACAGGATATCTAATTGGGTTGGTAAACATGGAATGAAGATAAATGCAAAGAAGAGTCAGCTTATCAGATACAAAAATAAAAAACAAAAGGTTAATTATGAATATAAGGTGGGGAAAGAATTGCTTGCTGAAGACTTGAAATGTAAATATCTTGGAATTACTTTTGATAACAAACTTAACTGGGCAGGACACATAGGACAGGTGGTAGGAAAAGGTTTCAAAGTTCTGCACTTGTTGGAGAGAGTGATGAGGGGATGTACGAGAGAAGTCAAGGAATTGGGTTACAAAACATTGGTCAGACCATTGCTCGAGTATGGTAGTGTAGTATGGGACCCTCATTTTACGTATCAAATACAGGAGTTGGAGAGGGTGCAAAAAAGGGCTGCTAGATTTGTTTCTGGAAATTATCGCAGAATGCAATCAGTGACGGATATGATAAAGGAGCTGGAATGGGATTCATTGCAAGACAGGAGGAGGATGAGGAGTGTCATGGGAGTGTACAGGGCATATACTGGTGATGAGGCATGGAAAGATTTTGCAATAGGTATGAAAAGTAGTGCATGGAAGGGAAAAGATGACCATGACCACAAGCTGGCACTGGATTTCAGGCACAAGGGTGTAGGAAGATTCTCTTTTTTAGGTAAGGGTGTCAGGGATTGGAATGAGTTACCAAGAGAAATGATAAATAATTTACCGAAAACTTTGAAAGAATTTAAAGATAAAATTTGTAGAGGGCAAATGTAGGTAGGTGCAGGATAGGGGGAAGATAGGTGTGTAGGGAAATTGCCACCGGAGCCTGTGCTCCATTTCAATTAAATTAAATTAAATCATTTAAAACTGTTACAAGAATTTCCTGCTACATTAAAAAATTTCATATTTTTAAATACTTTAAAAATCTTGTTACATCCGGAGTAATTCTCAATGAAACAAGCATATGCCCCTATCTTCGTTATTACAAAATCCCTCACTAATTAAATAAAAAAACTATGAGCAACTGAATATCTATTCTAGCAGATAAATAGTCAAACATTGCTATTACAGAGAGGAAATGCTTCCCGTGTCTTTAGTCACAACAGAAGCACGTTGTCTTGCAACATTTTCAAAGCATCCTATCATTGTCAAGTCCACTGCTTAATATCAACAGAATTTTTCCACTGAGGAAGTCCACTTACATCCAGTTGCCGGACTGAAAATCAGGTTGAGTAATAGTCAAGCTCGGCACTATTCTACTTAGTGGCAACATATTTAAGTCTACCTGTGTCCCAATATGGTCTGATTCTGCAAGGTTTCTAATAATTTTATGGATGGCTTCCACATCTGGCTTAAGTTCAGACCATGATCACAGTTTAAAACATTTTGATCAAGTCTATAGTGAGCATTTCGGTCATATATCTCTAAATGACCCCATTAAAACCTAAATGCTTTTATAGACATGTCGATAACACATTCCAGGTTTGATTTAAATGATTGTGTGTACCACATGCATGCGATTCACTCTAACATTAAGTTCACAGTTGAACAGGGATGCAATACAATCTTTACTAAATACTAAATGGAAGACTCGAGCACAATGTGTATAGGAAGCCAACACACACACACACACACACACACACACACACACACACACACACACCTAGTGCTACCTGCATGCTCTGAGCTTCCATCACCATGCTCAAATGTGTGGAGTGCTGACTCCTTTGGTCTACAAGATAAGGGTAGTCTCTCACACTTAAAATCTACCAGGAGAATTGCAACACCTTCAATGTGTGTTTCAGGTCAACAGTTATGGCATGTTGGAAATCCGCTTAACAGTTAGTGGAAGAAACAATAAAACAAAGTCAGATGTTACTGATTAGGACAAATCACTTGCCTTCTCTCTGTTCTATGGAACAATAAAATCCAAAATAGCAAGTCTCCTCAACAAACAGCACAACTGATTGATCCTCTGACAAGCAACAAAAATCAGGAGTTATTGTGATATCTGAAGGGTGATCTAATCCTTTGAATGTGGTACCAGTTACATAGGAGCAGAAACGTTAAAACAATAAAGGAAGAGTGCAAGGAAAACTGTAGGTCAATATCATGATGTCAACTTAATCCGTAAATGGAAGTCAGCCATAAAATTATTACAACCCACTCAGAGTTATTCCATATTAGTGCACTCAGACTGAAATATGACATCACTAGGTTGGGTGGCACCCATCTTGATTACCCTCTAATCGCCTTCCCCTCCAAGCTAGCAGCTGGACATAAAAAGACTCTCTGGGTGGAAAAATTAAGTTATGAAGAGGAATTGACAGCAGATGCTGTGCGTGTGTCCAAAATGTTACCAGACAATGTGATTTTGATGCTGCTAGAGACCCAAGAAGCTTTTCTATAGTGTTGATACCATGTAAATGCTCATAATTAGTTATTCCCATGACAAAACTTCCTACAATAACTAAAATCAATCCTCACAGTATGAGCTTCCTCTTGTTATTAATCCGCAAGCAAATTAAAAATCACTTCTTCTTTCACAGGATAAGTTTTAGAGTGTCAATTTTGCAGGTTCATAGATCAACTTGTCGTTTTATTTAATGGTCATTATATTAAAGGGGGTAAAAATTATGGCTGTCATAAGCAGATATGCAATACTTTGTTACAAATTGGTGGTTACAGTCGGAGTGGTGGCAAATCATACAATACTGACTCCCAATTTCTGACTAATGTTACTTACTCGAATTTAATTAATACAACAGAACCATTATTACTGATAAATGTCAACAAATTATTATCTAAAAAATTGTTGGTAAAATTTCGTATGCTACACTTTTCTCAAAAAGTATGTACTGTTTGAATAAAATAAAATAAAAATGTATGAATTAACAGAAATATTGGAAATCGAATTGGCTAAGAAATTAATAAGTTATAGGCTGTTTTAGTTTGAATATTTTGCCTATTTGTGTTTTAGATAGAGAACATAGAGTGTGATGTTGAAGGAACATAATATCATGCCAAAGCTATCTTTGTCTAACCATTAACATTAAACATTTATATTTTGTTAACTTAATATGATATATAATTAAACTAAGGAAAAAGGAAACTGCTTTAGGCAATATAATTGCAAGGAAAGGGAAAATGACTGATCACTCACCAAAGTTGAAGGCAGTGACGAGAGAAGAACATATATTATGAACACAAATAAACTCAATATTTCGGTTATTAAACCTTATTCATGACGGAGAAAATGAGTCATGAGGCTCGGGAGGTGTGCACACGCCGAGGGTTGCTACATGACTAGGTGGATTATCAGTATGGCGGTGGGACTGAAATATTGTATATACATATGTAAATTGCAGATGGTGGTACAACTAATACTAGAAAAAGGGGGGGGGAGAAATAAAGTAAATAAATATGGACGGATAAATTTTGAAAAATAAAATAAGATAATTAGTTAAATGACAATAATGCTACTACTAATCCTACTAATAATGAGTTATGCATCAAGGAAAGGAATTTTATCTGTGGTTGAGGCCGGGTGGGTGTCTGGTATCTAGGATGTTTTGGTAAGCAAGTTTCCATCTGCGAAGTTCTGAGGCGGCAGTAGTTTTGGGGAAAATTCAAATTGCTCTCACAGTGAAACAGTCATTGAAGTTGTTGGAGTTGTGGTAGTGAGCATGTTCTGGTATGGGAAGATATAAATTGTGGGTGTGACCTGTTAGTCAGTGGCCATTCATTCTGGTTGAGAGGTGTTGTGTAGTCAGGCCTACGTAAGAACTCGTGCAATGGCGACAAGTTAGCAAGTATATGATATGCGTAGTGGAGCATGTGGCATGTCTGGTGATGGGAAAGGTTTCCCCAGTGACAGAGTGGGAAAATGTAGTAGTGGGAGGATGCATGTTGCAGGTTTTGCAGTGGGGTCTATTACAGGGAAAAGATCCATTAGGTGTTTTTGGAGAGTTGGATGGAGGGTATTTGTGAACCAAGATGTTTTTGAGGTTAGGTGGTCTGCTGAAACAAGTACGGGGGACACTGCCAACTGTCCCCCATACTTGTTTCAGCAGACCACCTAACCTCAAAAACATCTTGGTTCACAAATACCCTCCATCCGACTCTCCAAAAACACCTTATGGATCATTTTCCTGTAATAGACTCTGCTGCAAAACCTGCAACATGCATCCCCCCACTGCTACATTTCCCACTACTACCTTTCCCATCACCAGACATGCCACATGCTCCACTACGCACATCATATACCAGCTAACTTGTCACCATTGCACGAGTTCTTACATAGGCCTGACTACACAACACCTCTCAACCAGAATGAATGGCCACTGACTATTAGGTCACACCCGCAATTTATATCTTCCCATACCAGAACATGCTCACTACCACAACTCCAACAACTTCAATGACTGTTTCACTATGAGAGCAATTTGAATTTTCCCCGTAACTACTGCCGCCTCAGAACTTCGCAGATGGGAACTTGCTTACCAAAACATCCTAGATACCAAACACCCACCCAGCCTCAACCACAGATAAAATTATTTCCTTAACGCATCACTCATTAATAGTAGCTTTATTGCCATTTAATTAATTACTTTATTTTATTTTTCAAAATTTATTCGTCCATATTTATTTACTTTACCCCTCCCCCCCCCCTTTTACACCTCCCGAGCCTCATGACTCATTTTCTCCATCGTGAATAAGGTTTAATAACCGAAATATTGAGTTTATTTGTGTGTTTATAATATATGTTCTTCTCTCGTCGCTGCCTTCAACTTTGGTGAGTGATGACTAATATGATATATAACTAATGAAATAGGACAGCATAAAAACTGAAGGGGACAGCAAATTCAAGTCTTGAGCAGCAACACTGATGAGGAGAAAGATCACAATTCTTCTCAAACTTCATTGTTCCTGTAGTGTGAGTTATACTGTATATTAATATTTGGTTAATTATGTACTTTTTATGCAGAAATTAGGTAACATCACAATATTAGCCTAGATGATAAGAGAAAATCATTTGAAATTGCAGAAAGATGGCTTCTACACCAGCCTTGAGATTGATCCTGAGGCATTTGTAGCTCACCACAACCAGTGCACTAGTATTTAAACCACTGGACAAACTGTAAGATACTTGAATAATTTAACATATTTAGTTTTTCCCATTACCTTTTCAACTCATTTTCTTCCTACATATTTTCATCCACATCTAAAAGTAAAACAGGCTGTAAGAGATGTAAGCTAACCTAAAATTTCGTAAATTGCACGACAAAATTTGTTTACAGAATAGCAGGCTCAGTTGAATAACACGATCCCTCAGCTTTAGAGTCATTTTTGTAGTTAATTCAGGAAATGAATCAAACTAAACAGTCAATTCAGGCCATAAGTCAAGTTAAAACAGGAAATTCAAATAATAAATCTAACTAAACAACCATAGAAGGACTGAACATAAGGTCTGCATATGCAATATTTGGTTTCGGTATAATTTCGCTAAAGTTAATATTTTCTTCACATTTAGAACTATTCAGGATAATAAATAGTAAAAAGATGATAAACCTGGTAGCAAGGAAATCATACTAAAAAGTTTGAGTACTTTAAAAGCTAAAAGCCAGTATGGAAAATTTAATAAAATCGGTAAACAATTTTTTCACATACCAAAGCACACGCGCGTGAAGCAACGGGCAAATGCTAGTTAAGTTTAAATAAATAGTTGTCTTCCCTGCAAAAACCCAATATTACAAAATATGAACAATTTTTGCTCTTAGTATCTCTAAAACAGCTCTAACGCCATCTCGTAGATGATTCAAGTACCAGGAAGCCTACTAATACTTTTTCTTTGGTTTCAAGGAACTCATATATTTAAACGAAGATTTCTTGCATACATTTCTTCATAGGAATACTAGCACCACATGTTTAACTCTAAATTATTTAAAAAGGAGATTTTTAAAAATTGGCTTTGTCAGAAGTGATACTTTACTTTACAAAACTTATTTGAAAATAATATTGACCGTATATCAAACATCAATATTACTGAACTGTAAGAAGGCTGTTATCATTAAATAATACCAGTTTAATTGTAAAGCATTTAAAAAGTAGATATTTAAAAAAATAGATACTGGCTTTGTGAAATGCTACTTTTTTCAAACTAAAAAAAAAAAAAAATTAACGCCACGTTGTGTCTATTGTTTGATTTTTGGTGTTATAAACAACTAGCTGACCAGTGTAAAAATTTAAAAAGAAGATATTTAAAGCTGACCAGTGTAAAAATTTAAAAAGAAGATATTTAAAAACTGGCTTTGTCAAAAGTGATTTTCTACTCTACAAAACTTCTTTGAAAATAATATTAGCAGTTATAATGTAATCATCGTTTACTTTTTGACTGCATGGGTATTTAAAACAAACACCAATATTACTGAATTGTAAAAAGTGGCTACCAGGGTACTGTGCAAAGTATAGCCAATAGAAAAAAAAAAATTGTTATTTTGGGAGGAAAATGTGATTAACGCACTCCTTGGGCATTAGTATTCAAGAAAAAGGGTACACGAAACTGACAAAACAGGTAAGACATGAGTAATTTAATGCAAATAGTCAGGTTATGTGTGGTATTAGCCAATATGTAGCAGCTATCTTTACGATGAAGGTGTTGATATTCAAGGAGCTGTATTAGCAGAGGGTGTGGTTAGGTTAATTGCAGCCTGGAATGAAGACTAATATTCCATGGTGTATAATGGTTTTTGAGTAAATAAGGTGTCTGCAGTACCGAATTCTAACTGTAATAATGTCACGGGCCGCTAAGTCAGCAATGTGCCTAACATTGCTGTGTTTAGGTTGAATGGCAACCTGGACCAGAATGACTACTAACATTCCATTATGCTTAATTGGTTCTGAGTAAAGAAAACAGCTGCCACACCAATTTTGACTATAAAAACATCACAGATGCCTCGAGATGTCTATTAATACATAAGAAGTAATGTGCGTAATCATATGTTTTGGCGATAATTACAATTTTGTTACAAATTTTATAGCTACACTTACCCAAGGAAGCAGTTAGCCGTATTTTGAACCCCATTTTATAGTTATCTACTAGCTGTACTCTGCACAGTAACTGGTTATCATTAAATACTACCAGTTTAATTGAAAAACATTTTATGTTAGTAGGAAAGAAATATATTGAATGTATAACAAATATGGAGCGGTCCGACAGCTCAAATGTAATTAGTGGGGAAAAAATTGATTTCTGGCTACGATCCCGTATTCAAATCTGGGTGGGTGTAAGAATTTTTAAGTTATATTTGATCCTATGACCTACACTGGGTCATTCTGTGGTTCGGAATCTACGTTAAATTGTGGGTCCCATAGGAAAGGAACTGGCCGTCATACCTCTGATACAATGGCTTAGTATGCCTCCTTCTGGCTGATCCAACCAACCTTCAGGTTAGGTTTTCTTACCATCTATATATTTAATCAGTCCAATCTAATACATTTAATTTCTTACAAACTTGTCTAAGGGTTTTGATGAAATCTTGCATACTGAACAGAAATTGAAAGATGCCGAGGGAAGATTGGTCACCCAGGTACTATAAACTATGAATACAGTTACTGAAATAGTGAAAAATTTTGATCCTATCATAAAACATCAAGGTGTATATATATATATAAAAATACCTGAGCTTTCATTTGAAGGACTGCAGTGGAATTTGTATGAAACTGCTCCACGTGTAGGCGATGCTTCTGTAGTTGTTCTTCTAGGCAGTTAATATGTTGTGTGAGTTCTACATTTCCACTATCTAGGCGCAAAGAATCCAGCTGATAAAATATGAAGAAAATGTAAACAAATTATGTCCAGAGGGGACAATTTCACAGTCAAGTAAATAAGTGAGAAAAGTATTAAAAAATGAATATAAAATAGCATTAATGACATGATTATAAATTACTATGTATTCTAACCTAGCATGTTTCAAAAATAATGACTAATACATCTTAGGACGGTTGTTTGACCTAGAGATTAATCTTGTGCCCCAAATGACAGTGAGGATGATGACACATCACAAGTAGAAAAAATAGTACTAAAATAACTTACTTTTCAGACACATACATTTAATTGCAAATATATATATAAAATGGCTTTACTTTTATAGGTCATGTTGACAGATATGTTGAAAGAATATGGAAAAGGGGCAAGGGAGGTAGAATGAGACTCTGTCTGCACCTTCATTTAAAAAAAAAAAAAAAAAAAACAATATGCAAAAACAAACCTGATTCATTAAATTACTTTCCCACAATTTCTGGTGAAGCAAAAGTGAGAATGTCAATACCACAAGTTATGGTATTAGAAACACTGCAGCTTACTGTATGAATATTGTTGGATTAGTCAGAAATTTTGAAGTCTGCAGATATGACAATAATTTGCTTAGCTCAACAGAAGATATGAAAATAAACAGAATGATCTCATAAGGATGACTCGTAGTTTAGACAGCAATAATGAACATGAGTGCCAAAAAAGGATATCATTTAAAGTACATAGCAAGGAAAATATAAGTTTTGCATGTTTACACAGTGAATGGGAAATTGCTGGTGAAAGGTATAAAATGTAAATATCTGGATATATTGTATGTAAAATAGTACAATTGGGTGGAACATACTTAGGAGATGATAGATAATGTTATTAAAGCCATGCATCTATTTGGAAGTGTAATATGACTATTTATCAGAGAAGTTAGGGGGATTGGTTTACTGAACTTTGATCAGTCCAATTTATCAATATGTTGGGATGTTATGGGACCCTCACTGGATAAGTAAAGATGTGACTGGTTGGATAAAATCTTAAAAATGGATGAAGCAAAGAGTCAGGGATGGAAATGTGTTAGCAAAGACAGTGGAAATAAGAACATCAGTGTTATGATAGAGCATAATGATGGGTCACATCAGGGGCGTAAGGAAACAATGGAAGCTTAATCAGACCACTGCTTGAGTACTGTGAAATACTATGCAAGCAAATAATGGAGCTGGATATAGTGCTTTGTGTTGAAAAATGAGGAATATTGTAGTTGCAATGTAAATAAGCTACTGTTGATTCTTAATTTAAGAGTATATTCCAGCAAAGATGTTCATCAGTCTAATACTTACAGATTCTGTACAGGAATAAAGTTTTTATATCTTGAAATATAATTATTTTTTATTTTTCTTCTCACAACAGTTCTCCCAAATACCAACAACAAATGCTGACCATGATAAAATATTTTGGACATCTTTCAGATCCAAGGTCCACTTTCCACGCAGGATCGATCAATTCACTTTCATCTTAGCAGCAATTATTTCAAAAATCTAAATTCCACTGTTCAATTATATCATTTTCACTCCCTGTTTTTTTCTCCTTTAGACTTCAATTCAATTGCAACATTATTCCAAATAAAATTGCTTTTATTCTTCAACACCGTTCACAACATTACAACGCTATCGCTAGCAACAATAATTCGCCCCCAAAGATTTCTCAATACCTGAATCTAAGCAAATAATCGCTATCTTGTTTGCTGCTGTTTTCCCTACTAATTCTAGGCACATTTAACATCTTAATTATACTTATATTCATTACTATTATTTACACCCTTAATATTATTCCTATTATTTATAAAATTATATTTCCATGTAAATGTATGGATATGTTTTAACAATCTCTCACCAATTCTATTTTAAAGACTTGCTATGTTACACAGTGTTTTAATTCATAAAGAAAATGGTTTGGGATAGATTATAACACAGGAGCTTGAAGAGTAAAGAAGCTGATATGAATAAGGAATACAATGACAATAATTATTTTCTGTTACATTAGAAAAACTATGAAAAATTGAAGAGAGGAACACAAACATATATTTGCCCCCGTTCAAGTATAAGTAAGTGGGAGAGCATTTGTTCATAGATAAACATGTCAGATACTGTAATTAGTTATCCAAGGAGGTCTGAAATAATATTCAAATTAATTTTTTTTTATAAAGCACAAGTATGAGTTATTGAAATTGCCACTTAAACAATCACATCAAAATTATAAATACCAATAATTAAAATTTTTAATATTAGCTGTGATGCAACTTATGACCCTGTGGTAATCTCCTTTTACATCAACTTTTGAGTTACATAGTTTTTCTACTTTTTCAACACTTGTTCAACACTTCTCTCAATATTTAATAAAATTCACAATGATAATATGAGTTTGAATGTTAATAATGCATAAAATTAACAAATCAAGAATTTTGAAGATTGAAAATCCCAAATGCATCCACCACAATTACATCTATCCTTTAAATCTTAACAAGAATGAACAGAAAAAAAAAAAAAAAACATTTTTTTTTATGTATTAAAGGAATAAAGGTATTTTCTATGTATTGGAATAACTAACATCAAATTACAAAAATCGTAAAAGAGAAATTGTTGAAAGCAAGCTATGGACAATGCTCATGTTTATAACAAGAGCTTCTGTATCTGTCACACTTTTTGTGAAAGGAAAATCAGAAATCAAATTAGTTATGAGAAATGAAAGAAACAGATTTTTTTTAAAGATTTCAAAGGGATATGTTTGAGCTTATCGATCATGTTAAAAGCCAGCAATAAACATAAAATCAAGTACTTTCAGCATATTAATGATTTGAAGAGCAGTGACAAACATATGCCAAATGTAGTTATAAATGTATTTTAGTTGTTCTGAGACTACACCATGCCAGAAGGTGGGGGGAAAATGGGGTGGGAGGGTAGGTTGGTTGATTGGTGATGGTGGCAGAGTCAAGAGAGACTGAAGGCGATATCTAAGAGGCTTGCATGCAGGTTGAAGCTGACAATAATTCAAAACATCATATCCAATTTCTATAGTTCGCAACAGCTGCAATTTTCAGTTTGTAGCTGCCCAGTTTCTTAAAAATGTGTTGAAGTTAATGTTAAAACTGTAATATGGATGCAATTGAGGTGCAGATGTTTCAGTATATTTTCATTGAATTTGTTGCAAGTATCTCCTCTTAAAATGATATTACAATTTTATATGAGAGGTCTGGATGTGCTCACATCTTTCCCCTGTTATATGTTTCACCTCCTACATGGCTAAGATTAACAACTGAAATATCGTGAATTGTGTTTGTGTTTTTATGTGTGCGCCTGGGCCTCCTGCCTTCATCTGTGGTAAGTGGCCGTTTATTTCCCTATGCCATATTGTTGTTATTATATACATATGTAGAATGTTTGGAAACAAAGGCGCTAAAAATTGGATACGTTAAATATATGGTTAGGGGAAAAAACCACCACTTACCATAGAGAAAGATTCCTATAGCATCAAGACACAGAAAAAAACACAAACATAAAAAAAGCATGAAATTTTCGGCTTATAGCACTTCTTCAGCAACAGATTTATGTGGCTGCATGATGTAAGTTTGGAGTTCCCAATGTTTCATTTCTACTGCATTTCTATTACTATCTTCCTGCTTCATCTTGCTTATTCCTCTGACCCCTCAATTCTTCTATGATTTTTAGCCCTTTGTCTCATTTCCAGTGTATTTTTGTGTAAATCACTTATATACCTCTTTAATGTTTATCACTGTTCAGTTTCATCAAGTTAACCCTAAGACACTTACTGCAGTAGAACTACAGTTATCCAAATCAATTGGGACTGGACCTCATTTGGATAATCAAAAATTCGGATAATTGGATTTTTTCCGAAGAAGGGTCTGTTTTAATTAATTACTGTATATATGTGGAAAATGGGAGAAAAAATACAATTTTTAAAGGAAAACAGCTTTTAATTAATTAAATGAAAAGTCAACCAACACTTTTACAAGTTTTTACATGTGTTTTACATATTAGTACAGTACGTATGTACCATACTGTAAATAAAAGTCATTGCTTGCTGAAAATCTCCATCAAAGTAAGCTGTTTGATTGTATTCATCTGTTTTCGGGCAGCCACGTCACGCATCCGCTTGACAGTGGGAAGTTGCACGTGGTCACACTTGGGCTGATGCTCCATCCACTTCAACGCAGTTTCAAGGCCGGCAAATTCTTGACTTACTTCGACATTAAGATCATCTTCTTCCTCGACACTTTCTTCTCTCACACTTTCAATGAATTCATCATCATTTAGAATCTCTTACCAGGGTCTGACAAATCACATTCCACCCACTCTCCTATATCTTCAGTACTAACTTCTGAACATCCAGGAATTTTCAAAAGAATGTTTCTGAAATCCTCAAGTGACACGTAATCCCCATCTTCTACCGTCTCTTCCCATTCCGTCTTAATTAAAAAAGCGATTCGGATAATCAACAATTCGGATAGTTCGGATAATTGGAGTTACACTGTATCTTTGAATATTTGCTTTTAATATACCCACATTTAATCTGTTTGTATTGTCTAACTTCCATATTGTCACTGATTTCAAACTGCATTTTGTAACTATTAGACTGTAGATCACAGTCTGTATTATTCCCTGGGAATGCTTTAAATTATAGAACTTGTTTTCTGATCTCTGTTTAAAGCATGATATGATCTAACATGTGTTCGCTAGTCTTCTCTGCAAGTTTCTATGACAATATTCTTCTTCCCCCACTCGTAAATAGCATGTTTTGTATGAATAATGAGTATTTTTTTTTTTTTTTTTTTGTAAAATTCCAACAGATTTCTTTTCCACTCCTTACTTTCTACTAGACTGAAATTCTTCACACTTTCTCTTTCTTCTCCTTTTAATTCTAATTATCCATAGATGCTACATGATTTATAAATCAAATTACAACTTCACTATTTTTTCATTTTAATTCATGGTATGGTCAGTTTCTATCTCACAAAAACAATTCTGTACCTAAGCTGTTCACAAAAACTTTCAAATTTTTCATTTTCTTATTCATTATAAATAAAACTACCAAATCTTTTTAATGTAGTTGCGTTAATTATTCATCAGACCAGGAATCTTTTGCATTTTCAATTTAACTTTCTTAATGCCTAGCATTGTTTAAATTAAGTGCCGTACTCCACATACATGACAGCAATTATAATTAAAAGTAGTGATGATGGCATTTCCTTGCTTTAGCGCATTTCTTTATTTCAGCCAATCTGTTTTTTCACCCCTTATTTTCATATAGCACTATCACTCTACTGAAGATTTCTTTTGGAACTCCTCTGTTCTCTAAGGCCTTCCGTATCTTACTCTTGTACAAACAATCATAAGCTTTCTCAATATCAAGAAATACCAACAGCAGATCTCTTCCATACTCATAGTGTTTTTCCTGTTGCTGTCTCATAACAAATATTAGAAACCTACTCTTAGCTCTTTTTCCACCCTGTCACTTATTCTTTTTTCTAGAATCTTCTCATACACTTTTGCACATTTGTGTGATTCCTTTTTATTTTTCAAGCATCTTCCTGCTTTCTTTTTTGAAAATTGGTATGATCATTCTTTTCTTCAAATCTTCTAGGGATGTTTCCCCCTTCCATATTTTTCTCATCGCCACTGCTTTCCTACTACTCCTGCTGCCCCTACCTCTTTTACAATCTTTTCATCGATGCCTGGCACCTTTCCACCCTTTATCTTACCCCGCTTCTTCTCAAGTTAGATCTTATTCTTTCTCTCCTCCATGGTTGTCGTCCTCCTGCTTCTCCTGTAAGATTGTGTCATCCTGTGTCCAACCTGGGTGCGGTAAAGCTTCAAACTGCTCCTTCCACATCCTTTCTAATTTTAATGTACTATTTATTTCCAATCCATTCTCATCCAGCATGTTCACATCTTCTTCCTTTTCACATTCCATTTAGTACATTCTTGTTACCTTCTTACTTTCTTCAATCATCTCAGTCCATTTCTCTAACCTTTTCCTCCTTTCTTCTGTTATTATTTTTTGGCCTCTTTTTTCCTTACATATTCATCTCATCTCTAATGTCCTCTGCTTGAGCCATTCTCTAAAAGCTCTGTTTTTCAACTCCAATGCTTCTTTTACTCTTTCATTCCACCATGCTCTTTCTATCTTTTGGTGCTACTAGTCTTTCCACAAACCATTTCTGCTGCTACAACCAGAGACCTTTCAACACCATCCCACTTCTCTTCCAGTGGCCCCTTTTCCATTGTGGGTATTCTGCTCTGGTATTCATCTTCAATTCTCTTTCTGTTTTTATATGCTCATTTTCCTTCCCTGTCTTTCAAATTTTCTCCTATCTGCCATAGTCCCAACTTCATTACCAACAGCCAGTGATAACTGTCTAATGCCTATGATGGTATTATCTTTACTTCTGTCATACTCCTCTTTGATTCCTCATTAAATATCATGTAGTACACTACAACTTTCTTTGGCAATTGTTACTATAACAGGTTAACTTGTGGTTACCTTGTGCTTTGTAACATGAATTTCTTATTCTCAATCTGTTTTACTTGCAAGAGATCCAATACCCTTTCTCCTTCTTCATTTGTGCTACCGCATCTTTCTGTACCTAATACTTTCCCAAATCCCTCACTTTTAGTACCTACACAAGTTTTCAGGTCTCAAATAATTATAACATTTTGACCATCTGTCTTTGCAGCTCTTGTTCAAACTCCCCATTATCTTGATTTGGACAGCCTACTCTTGGGGCATAGGCAATATTAATATATTTAGAGATCCCATTTGTAAACCCTTTCTATATCTGACTTTTTATCCTTAGATTGGCCCTTTCCATGGTTTGTTCATGCTTTAAAAGCAACTTAAGACACTACTGGCTCACTAGGACTGTAGCTGCTTCATAAGTGCCCATTTGGCCACCACTTCTCATGGTTCCTGCAGGACCCTCACAGTTACTCTAAGAGTCCTGGAACAATTGTAATCCTGCATGTACCCCTTACCCACAGACTGTACCCTACTTCATACCATTGTCGATCTTCCACCATGCAGAGGATGGATTGGATATTGCAATCATAGATGATATAACAGAGAAAATGGTAGAGAAGATGAGAGGGAAAATCATGAATGTAATGGCTCCTGTGGATGACCGGATGATCTGGGATAGTGGTGAAGTTGCATGTAAGGACAGAAAGTATGGGCAAATATGGTATGAAATTTAATATGAAGAAATGTGAATACATGATAACAACCAGAAAGAAGAATAGAACAGCCAGGAGAATTGTGATGGCAGGTCAACAGTTGAGATGGTAAACAGATTCAATTACCTGGAAAGTGTTTTAGAGGAAAGAGGTGAGATCTAGTGAATGATAAAGGCAGGGAGAGGCTTTTAAAGAAACATCAGAAGCCTGATATGGAACAAGGAAGTGCCACAGAGAAGCAAGGGAGCAATTTATTGCACATACTACATACCTATCCTGACACAGAGTCCTGAAAACTAGACAATGAAGAAGTTTGACAACAGCAAGATACAAGAAACTGAGATGAAATTTCTAAGAGGCAGAATGGGTGTTACTAGAATAGATAAGCTAAAGAATGAGACAATTAGACACAACATGAAATGGGAACTTCTACAGGAAATGATAGAGAAGGCTGGACTATGATCGTATTGGCATGGAGGGGCAGATAATACCAAGAAAAATCCACAAAATTAAGATGCAAGGTAAACGAGCCAGATGAAAACAAGGTTATGGATGGCTGAGAGGAATGAAGGAATGTGTATGGAAGAGAGGACAGGAATGGAGCAATTGGTGGCACAGAGATTGTGGGAAGGAAGAAGAAAATGCAGAGGCTTGAGCACAAAGTAGACTCAGCGAGTAACTGTAAACTGTTGTGGTTGATGAGCGGAATCCACATTCATTTCTAAAATACCACAATCCAATGTGCAGTATGTTTCTATCAATTTTGGCGAAGTCTTCTGAAACTCTTCAACACCCGGAGATATGATTAGGAAATTATTTTAAAGATTTATGCCAAGCCAATTATAAGGATCCTGGTGAGTAATGGATAACTCCTTGTACTAGGGAATCATTTAGCCACTAGAACCTCAAAACAGTGTACCATATGAAGGAGAGGATTAAATTTGGTAGAAAAAGTTAAAACAATCTCCTACAGGCCCTTTTAATATTTTTCCTAATGCTACCCTCCACCCTATGTACTATGTTTTTCATTGCAAACATGTCAATTACACTTAATTACTGCTTGACATACTCTAATTTTTGTTTTATTGTGTTGTTCTATCTATCCAATTTTCCTTCTGGCCAATATCATCATCATCATCATCATTAGATGTTTCCACTTTGGTGGGTCATTCTGCACATCCTCTTCCAAGTATGGTGGTCTTTCCTCCAAATGACTCCCTTAGCCTCTACATCAGGGGTGGCCAACCCGCAGCCCGAATGCGGCCCGCCTTCAATACTTTTCCGGCCTGAGAGTTTCATCACACTTTTACAAAATATATTTATTTTATAATGGCCAAAATAGTGAAAACCAATTTATTAAAAAAAATACATAATTTGTGCTTCCATATTTTTTAAATTTATTTCATTTATATTTATGTATCTTTTATATATCATTTTTAGTGTTATATGTTTCTTTAAAATGTGCGTTTAGTATCATTATTATTATATTATCTATGTTTACATGTAGGAATAGTAGTAAACACAATATTAATAACTCATTATGTTTACATTTTTTACTCCAAACAAAATGTCTATAGTGGATCTAAATCTAGTATGGGATATATAATTTCATATGTGGCGTTCGGAGTTATGATGCATTTCCAAAGTGGCCCGCAAGATCATTTGGGTTGGCCACCCCTGCTCTACATCTTTCTTCACTTGTTCCATCCATCTTGCCCGAGGTCTTCTGACTGGTCTCCTTACCTTCCTGCTGTTCAGTAGTGCTACTTTCGGCATCCTCTCCTCCTCCAACCTAATAACATGTCCAAACCACTGCTGTCTTTTCCTCCTTAACATCTCTACTAATGTTTCCACTTGTGGTCTCTCCCTGATATTTTCATTTCTAATTTTGTCTTTCCTCGTCTCTGCCACCTGCAATCTGCTAATATCTCTTTTTGTCCAAGTCCATGTTTCAGGACCATAAGCCAGTATGGGATGGTAATATACTTAATAAAGCAGAATTCTGGCATCCTTCCCTATATTCCACCTCCAAATTACATCCTTTATCTGGGGGTGATGTACAGTGGAGACCTAGTGTACCTGGGGACTGATAAGGTAGCTGTGAAGGCCCTACAGGAACCCTGAAAAATGACGGCCAATGGGGCTCTGGTGAAGCTGCAACAGGCCTAGCAAGTCAGTAGTGTATGAAGAACAAGCTTTCAAAACTAAGCACAGTCTCTGGCCAATATCATATGTCTTAAACTGTGGCTCACCATTCCAATGGTTCTTTTAACAAGATTCAAGTCACAAACTCTTTCCTTCCATGAGCAGTTCCTGAACTTATTCAGTTTTTATTTTAACCAAATAGTTGATTTTTAATACATACTTCTGTAACACCACATCCTTCAGTACTACAACTCTACTTTTTTTCTAGTAGTTTTAGAGTCAAACATACACTTTCATGAAGAGTTGTGCTCAATATAAAGAGTTTACTTCTTGGATCAATAGGCAGAACTGAAAGACCATCAGTTACAATTTTATTCTGGTAATAAGAATTATTTCCGCAGTTCTTTAATTAACAGTAATTTTATAAATAAAGCCTTCTAAAAAACAACTGTTTTGATGAATTTTATTTTATTTTATTCACCAGATGCATTATGCATCATCAGTGGCTGTAAATGTGTTTCTTATACATGCGTTATTACAATTACTAGCTACCCCACAAATCTTTATATATATTCACAAATATGCACACACTGTACTAACAGATATAGTAATAATCCTCACATCTGGAACAGCACCTCGTACATTTTTTCAGCAATGTTCATTAAAGTTCCAGTTGAACGTTCCATCACTACTTATTTACATGATGCACTTGTTGCTATAGTGAACATTTTTCTGCCGATTTACATATATGTGTTACACTCAGCTTGTTTTGTTTACCTAGTTGTTTTGTGCGTACTTACAGTAGTGCTAACCTAATTTTTGGTGTTACTGTATCTGTGTTATATTTTCTATTAAATAACACTGGTCAAGAGCATATTTGTTACAAAGAAAATGAATGGTGCTTTTAGCTAAGTCCTGGGTGCTGAATTCGAAAATAAAATCAGTTTTTTGCCTATCGGGCTGTAAGAATACACAGCCTCTTAGTTTTAAATAATTAATAATTAATGTTTGTTTTATATTATTTCAATGGGAAGTGTTTTATATCGGGTTATTATGTCTTAAGTATTGTATCAAAGAATTCCAAGCAGCGTTATTACCAGATGAAAAGTACATGAAAATCTCTGGACAGTACAGGAGGAGGAAGATCTTTGGACGATAAAAAACAGATGAGAAGCAGAGATGGTATGTACAACGGCGAAGTTTGGATGAAAGTATAAATGTATTGGTTAATGTAAAGAAGCAGCGATAAAAGTAAAAAATGAAAGATGATATATATATAAAAATAATAGTAATTTTACAAGTGGCGACCGTGACAGGACACAGAGCTAATTATTTAGCCCGTAATAGAAGAATCCTGTAATCTTCGGATTGAAGCTAGAAGAGGTTAAAATTGTCATTTGAACATGGAAATAATAGAGGTATGTGATTTGTTTGGGAGGACGAAACAGTGGATGGATAAAATAGTTTCTCTGAGATGTAATGTGAAAGAAGTGGAAAAGTTTGATGTTGACGTAAATAATATTGAGAGGATGATCGCATATTTTAATTGGGAGTGTGAAGTGAATTTATTATACTCTGAAAAGTTAAGGAAATATGGTATGGTGAAAAATATAGAACTGTGTAGAAACAAAGTAGGGTTAGAGTTGGATAAGTATCAAGAGAGTATGGAGAATTACTGTGGCAGATTGGATATGTCAAAAATCACTTCTGCCATATACGAAATCGATAATGAAATACGGTTTATGAGTCGTAAATTAATGGAATATTGGAAAAATAGAAAAGATGTACAGTTAAGCGTTGAACGTGAGGATGATAAGCCAGATTATGACTATAATAACGTAGATGGATATACAGGGAAAGATATTGGTGGTGAAGTTAAAATGTCCGATACTAGTGATAGACTCAAAAAAGTAATCTTGGAAGAAGTAACGGCATATTTTGATGAAGACTTTACGAGAAGAAAGTGTCAAGAGAAGTTGATTAAAGATAATAACAATCAAGCCGATCATCCTGTTGGAAATTCTGAAGGAGCGATTGACAAAGGAACAGAAGACAAAACTGATCACTGGATTAAAGAAGTAAGAAGGGCGTGCGAAGACAAGTTAGGAATGAAAATTGAGGAGGATGAGAGAGAAGAAAACGGAGAAAATCGGCGAGATGACGATGAAGAAAACAATACAATGTGTGAGAATAGTGGACCAGTGAAATGGTGGGAATGTCTAGAAAAGATAGAGGAAAAAGACAAAGTTAGAGATACTAAGAAAGATGACATAGCATCAGATCAAGTAATTGGCCTGGCGAGAATGGTTCAGTGGGACAGTAACGTGGAAAATACAGGAGAAGAGATGGAAAGGAAAGATGAAACGATTATTGTTTCCACTAGAAATGATGACAGAAATTATGGTTTGGGAACTGAAGAGGACGAGGAAATTGAAGACGAGAAGAGTTATGAAGATACCGAAGAAGAGTTAGAAGAAGAAGAAGAGGAGGAGTACTGTGCACTTGTAGATGACAAGAAGGCAAGAGAAGATGAATACGAGGTGAGATGTTTCTTAATAAGGAAGAAGTGTGATGAAGTTAGTGAAGAAGAAGAATCAACGAGAGGCAAAGTGAAGAAGAAGAGAGGGCTTGATATATATAATGAAGGCCGCAACATTATAAAATTCGAAAAGAAGACGGATGGCGGAGAGGACAAGGAAAAAGAAGCAACGAAGGGAAAAGTGAAAATGAAGAGGGAGTGACACATGAGAATATTGAAGCAGAGGAATTATTGGGATTAGAAAAAAAAAAAAAAAAAAAATGTGATCTGAACTTATACCGGGGGTGTGAATGAATGTAACTATGGCTGAAAACGTATGTATGGGTGAGTGGTGTGATGATAAATCACACAAAAAATTTGACAAATTTTTGGTGACAAATTGGCCGAGGGGATGTGTAAGAATACACAGCCTCTTAGTTTTAAATAATTAATAATTAATGTTTGTTTTATATTATTTCAATGGGAAGTGTTTTATATCGGGTTATTATGTCTTAAGTATTGTATCAAAGAATTCCAAGCAGCGTTATTACCAGATGAAAAGTACATGAAAATCTCTGGACAGTACAGGAGGAGGAAGATCTTTGGACGATAAAAAACAGATGAGAAGCAGAGATGGTATATACAACGGCGAAGTTTGGATGAAAGTATAAATGTATTGGTTAATGTAAAGAAGCAGCGATAAAAGTAAAAAATGAAAGATGATATATATATAAAAATAATAATAATTTTACAGGGCTCAGTTTTATTGTGAGACACTTCCGTCTGTCTATCGATATCAGCACAAGTCCTTGAAAACACTCCACATTGGTTATTCTCCTGTGGTTTAATTTAATTATTCTGCTGATGTAACTGTTGAAAAACAATCGAAATATGTTAAACTAACTCCCATACATTATTTATTTATTTATTATTTCCTTACGGACTTTATGCCAATTAAATTTAATGCATTCAATACATTTGACAATATCACTCCATTTTACATCAAAATCATTACAGTCATAATATGTACTTAAATTCAATCAAATAACATGTTACACATATTATGTTCAATATTATGTTTATGTTTGATGTCACTTTATCTTAATTATTTTTTGTATTTAATATTTGAAGGTCAATGCTCAGATATTAAAAAAATATACAACTGATGACTTTGAAACACCACTATTGAATAACATAACACTAAACATAAACAATAATAGCAAATTACACTAAACATTCACGTAGCAAACAAGAAAGACGTCTTCACTGTTTGACTGAAAAATTACAACAATTTATCCTCAGTTCAGAAATCCATTGGATTGTTTGTTGCCACTTTTGTTTCAGCAATGAGAGTTCTGACAGCATGAAAAGTGACTGCTTGTTGTTGTAAGGTCATAGTGGTTTCTGTTTTGTGTTAATACAGAAGAAGAAATGTCTCATATGTATGTAAATAACCAAAATTCTTTTTGTTACATCTGTGGAGAATTAGCCCTCAAATCACAAAAACGAAATTTATCCCTCTTGTGAAGAAGTGCTATCAACTTTATTTCAGGTGTAAAGTTGCCAATCAAGACAAAAAATGGGCACCTCACATCAGATGTTTGGTATGTGTCACACTCCTGACAAGATGGATGAAGGGATGACGTCATATGCCCTTTGCTGTTTCGATGATTTTGGAGGGAACCAATGGATCACACAACAGACTGTTATTTCTGTCTGACAAAAATAGCAGGAATTACCTCAAACAAAGAAAACTGTGCAATATCCTAATTTAGCATCTTCTATAAGGCCTGTATGTCACAGTGAAGAATTACCGGTACCAGAGCCTCCTGAGACTGTGACTTTGAGTGAAGATGAAGACAGTGGTGAAAATGCAGAAGACACCGAACAAAATGTTAATGTCAACCCTACATTTCAAGCCCCCTGTGAATCAAATCAGCCACACACTTTGCCTCAAGCGGATATCAATTATCTTGTCCATGATTTAAATTTGTTGAAGCAATAGGCTGAGCATTTAGCTTTGCCATTGAAAGGATGGAATCTTCTTTCTCACGATACAAAAGTGACCTTTTTTCGTGACCACCATGAAGATTTTTCCAAATATTTCTCCAAGAGTGGTGACGTGTTGTTTTGTAATGATATCGAATCAGTGATGGAGACTCTTGGCCATGATTTCAATGTAAATGAGTAGCACTTGTTCATAGATTGTAACAAAGTTAGTCTGAAGGCAGTGCTTCTTCACAATGGAAACAAATTTCCTTCAGCTCCGATAGCTCATGCAGTTAATATGAAGGAGACATGAGAATTCTAAACTGCTTCTTAATCATATCCAATATAAGAAATACAAATGGCCTATATGTGGCGACCTCAAGGTGATTGCAATTCTGCTCGGCGTGCTGCTGGGATACACAAAACATTGCTGCTTTCTATGCGAGTGGGATAGCAGGGACAGAAAAAAAACCACTATGTTGGGTAAACATGGCCTGCTCGGAATGAGCTACTGCCTAGACAGAAGAATGTGGTAAACACTCCTCTTGTTGAAGCCAAAAATGTGTATCTACCTCTGCTGCACATTAAATTGGGTCTAGTCAAAAACTTTGTGAAAGCCATGGATAAAACATCACAAGGATTCATGTACTTGCGAGAGAAGTTCCCAAAGATCAGTGAAGCAAAAATAAAGGAAGGAATATTAACAGGACCACAAATTAGAGAACTAATGGATGATGATAATTTCCTTGATGTCTTGAGTGATGTTGAAAAAGCCGCTTGGCTGTCTTTCACAAGTGTCTGCAGAATTTTTTAGGCAATAATGAGGCAGAGAACTATCGTGATATTGTACATGAATTATTGAGATTATACCATCGAATGGGATGCAACATGTCACTCAAACTGCATTTCTTGAGTGGTCATTTGGACTTCTTCCCGGATAACCTTGGCGCTGTTAGTGACGAATGTGGCGAACGATTTCACCAGGACATTTCTCAAATGGAAAAGCGTTATCAAGGCATATGGAGTGCGGCAATATTGTTCGACTACTACTGGACTTTACGAAGAGACGTTCCTGAGGCAAAATATCGTAGAAAACCTCAAAGGAAACATTTTTAGATATGTTTCTTACTTTCCTTTACTCTTATGTTGCTCACTTCTCTGATTCTTTTGTGTATCCTGAGGCAAAATATCGCAGAAAACCTCAAAGGAAACATTTTTAGATATGTTTCTTACTTTCCTTCACTCTTATGTTGCTCACTTCTCTGATTCTTTTGTGTATTGATATATATATTTTAATGTTTACATTTGGAAATGTTGTTGTGAACGTGTCTTATTGGCAGATCCAAATGATATATAGGGTAACTTGAGCGTATATAAAAATCATTATCAAATGAAAACTGAGGCAGATACGGTAATTCTGAAATTAGATCTGGATTTAGGAGTGCATTATTTTCCAGAAACAGTCAATCTGTGTATATGATAGCTTTCCTGAACTGTTAGCAGATGATTTTTTTTTTTGTTGTTAATTTTTAATATTCTCATGTCTGTCTTCATATCAGTAAAAAGGGGGGGGGGGTGGTTATGGTTTAACAAAAGTTCAGCAAATTGAGAGTGATTTGTACATGTTATTGATATGATATGTTCCTTATATCTTATTTTGAAATTTCTGGGTGTCTGTCTTATGTATATAGTTTGGCACTGAACAGTGCTGAAAAACTGTATGAGGTGCTGTTCCAGACCGGCATGTGAGTATTACCACTATATCTATGGATACAATGTACAGTTGTTTGTAGACGGAGTTATTTATAAAATGATTAGTCTTAATTTTCCTTAGTCAAAAATAGGATTCTCTTAATTCCTCTAGCTTGAATACATAGCCAGCCAGCACTTATTGATAGCATTTATGTTGAAATCCATAACCTTTATTAGGTATTTGAATTGAGATGCGATTTATTTCCCATGTTCTGATCCTGCAACTTGGTACTGTCACTATTCTCCCACACTCAGCAAACATGACAGACTACTATCTGCATTAAGTCATGTAGTGAGTCGAAGTGTAAACACATCAGATCCCCTTGCCATAATGCCCTCCTCTAGTCACGTTTAAGGTTTCAGCCATAAATAAAAAATTTGCATTCATAAAACAATTGACCCTAAAGTATTATTTAGAATTTCTAATTGTTAGCTGCCTCCCCTTCTGAAGATTTTTTTAGTTAATAGTTTTTATGCAGATTTTTATCATTTTTCTGGGTGTGTATTTGTTTCAGGATTATGAGGGAAAATACATAGCCACAAATAATCAACTGATTTCATCAACTTATCTAAAGTAACTAAGAAATTTCATTAAATTCAGTTTTTTGTTTTGTTTTTGGAAAAATGGCTCTTGCAAATATTGTGATCAAAATCTTACTAGACATACTTTTCACCACAATTGCCATCACATATATGAAACTAAGAGCATTCTGGTAGCTCAGAGGTTAAGTCATTTGCTTTCAAAACATTCGCTACTCCAATCCCGGGTTCAAATCCCGGCAGGAGCAGAAATTTTGAGAGTTTTGTTTGATCATATGAGCTATACCATGACGCTTCGTGGTTCAGATTCCACGTTAAACTGTAGGTCCCAGAGGAAAGGAAATGGCCTTCCTACCTCTGACACAATGGCTTAGTATGCCTCCTTCGGGAGGATCCAACCAACCTTCAGGTTGTGGACTAAGTTAAGTTAAGTTATATGAAACTAAGAAAAAAGGAAACATCTTTTAGGCAATAAAAATAGTAAAGGATAAGGAAAATGACTCATCACTCACTAACAGTGAAGGCTGTGATGAGTGAAAAATATAAGTGGCAAACACCTTATTCATGTCATATGGAACAAGCCATATGAGGTTTGTTCAAAAAGTAAGGTGACTTTTTTAATTTTCGCCAGATACGTACAGTTGATTTTCACTTCTTTCTTTTTCTGATTTTGGTACACTCGTCCCGTACAGTTGGAATTAAATAGCATTCTTTGCATTGTTTGCGAGAAGCATAATTTTAGGAGTGTTTTGTGTGCTCAGTGATATTCTGCTGTCGAAAAAAACGAATCAAGGAGTTTTCATCAAATTTTGTGTAAAAAATGGAATTAAGTGCTTCAAAACACTTGACATGTTGACAGTGGCATACAGTGAGTCTACTTCAAGTAAAAAAAAAAAGTTTATAAGTTGTACAAGCTCTTCCAAGATAGCCCAGAAGATGTCAATGACAAATTTCACTCTGGACACCTCAGAGTGTCAACAACTGATGAAAACGTTGAAGAAGTGTTTGAGAATGATCGAATCACCATTAGAGAAGTTGCTGATGAAGTCAGCATCTCGGCTGGTTCGTGCCATGCAATTTTTTAGGATGTTTTGGGCACAAGACGTGTGTCAGCGAAGTTTATTCCGAAACTGCTAAATTTTGACCAGAAGAACTGTCGCATAAGCATCGCTCACGAGCTGTTGAATGATATCACAGATAATTCTGATTTGCTCAACTGATAATGAATCATAGATATATGGTTATGGGGTCGAAACCAAGGCCCAATCATCCCAAAGGAAGAGCTCAAAACATCCAAAAACAAAAAAAGCATGCCAAGTTTGATCCGGTGTCAAGGTTTTGCTTACTATTTTCTTTGATTACCATGGTGTTGTGTATCAGGAGTTTTTACCACAAGGTCGTAACGTCAATAAGGAGTATTACCTCGAAGTTATGCACTCTTTGCGAGAAACAATACGAAAAAAAGTCTGGATTTGTGGGAAAAGAATCCATGGCTTTTGCATCACAACAATGCACCTGCTCACTCATCGTTGCTTGTGAGTGATTTTTTTGCCAAAAAACAACACCACAATCATGTCTCAGCCACCATATTCACCGGATTTGGCCCCCTGTGACTTTTTCCTGTTCCCAAAACTGAAGAGATTAGTGAAAGAGCTTAAGGCTAAGCTTATCAGAAGTGCTTCGAGGATTGGAAAAAATGTTGGCACAAGTATATTACATCTGAGGGGGATTACTTTGAAGGGAACAACATAAATATTGATGGATAAATAAATATTTTTTGATAAAAATAAAACGTCATCTTACTTTTTGAACAAATCTCGTATGGTTCGAGAGGTGTGCACATGCCAAAGTTTACCACATGACCATGTATTTCAGTAAGTTTTACGATCCTCATCATTTTATCCCAACATGTTGCTTTCAGAAAACTATCTGTCCCACTACCATTAATCTTTGGTGAGTAATGAGTCATTTTCACTATGCTTTGTTATTTAAATTACCATTACTTACAACATTTTAATACATATTACTGATAATAATACATAAGATGGGGGAAGAAGTAGATAAAAACATATAAGGTATACACTCACAATAATATCTGGATGGATACTGGGAGAAGAATTATGAATCATATGTCGAAGGAAAGAGATTAGTGTGACCATATACCACCAGAGTTCAGGCATAAGGGAATGTGAAAATTTTCATTTGTATGGAATTAGACATTGAAATAAATTATCCAGGATATGCTGAACAAGATACCTCAAACAAAGAAAAAGATTAGTGAAAATCTGTATGATGCAAAAGTGGACATGTACAAGTAGCCACTGGGGCACATGCTCCGTCAAAGCTAACCCTTAAAAGTTAAAAATTAAGCAATCACTAAGCAAAATTGAAGATAGGATGGTTATATGCAGAGGACCACCATTAATTGCATTTTAATCTTTTACTGGAAAAACAAATGGAGGCATTCAAAAATAGAGTGCACATATTGCTACAACTGATAGCTCAGCATATCTATCCACATTCTCAACAAATATGCATTGATTGGTCTTGCAGTAAAAAATACCTAGAGAAGTGGTTTCTGCATATTAATAATACATTAAGCCATTGCTTCTAAACAAAAATGACAACAATGCCAGGATTATGAACAAAAATACATATCCAAAGAGGTCATAATTAGTATGTAGCTTGGAAAGTGTAGACATGCATTGTACTATTATATAGAAATACTGTCACTCTGGCTATTATATTAAAGCACTACTACACTAGACTGATAAGGAATTATGCACACAAGTTGAAATCCCAGACCCTGCGTACTGGGCATCCTATTTATGTTTTTTATGGGCAGTTTTCTGTAGCTACCAAGGAAATGCTAGGATGGTTTTCGGTCTCCAACTTATCAAACTGAAGTCTGATAATGGCGTGCATCAAATATTGTGTGTCAAAACTGACTACCAGATAAATCATAAGATCTCAACTACATCCAGTTAATGTAATTATGTGCAATATTGGAAGCAGCATGTTGGTTGTGGACACACATGATTAATAACAACAAACATAAATGTAAATAAAAACAGTGTATGCTGATGACACCTCGGGGAGAAAGGCTTTCGTGAATAAATGATATCCAACAACAGTTGCATTAGCATACTTACTGAATAATAATTGTTAGTTTAACAAGACTGCAGAAGAAATGGCCTACAATAATCACATATCCAACTTAAAGATTGGACATTTCACAAACAAAAATGTAATAATCAAACAGGACATAGGCTACACAAAGGAAATATTACACTTCATTCCATTCACTACGATAATGCTCAAAACAAAGGTAGAAGACATGGGCAATCAAAACTGTGTTACCAGGTGGCTAAACAACCTCCATATTGGTCTTGTAATAAAAGAAGCTATACACATAAACAAAAAAACACCAACACAGGAACTTAATAACTACCTGGAACAGAAATGCTATTTCTTTAACTTAAGATTCAATCAAGTACAAGAAAAATTTAATTTCAAATCTGCATCTATGAACAAGGTGTTTAATTCAAGATGTAAGCATTTAATCCCATTGGTTCTGTAAATAAGTTTTATACCTTAACCAATTTGCCTTACCTCATCTGCTAAGTGTTGATGACTCTGTGTCTGCTCCTCAAGCAAAGACTGCAAGACATGAACTTGCTGCTGTAACTCTGATTCTCTGCAACTATGTTGCTCTATTTGCTGTTCCAGTTCACTAACAATCTCCCGTAGAACCCATATCTGAAAAGAAGAAATAGATATAAAAGCTAAAATGTAATTTTCTTCAATCTGTCATGAATCAAAAAGACAAAATTTCAACCAACTGTATTGTATTATAATAATTTGACATTTTTACAGCTAGTTGTACCATCTTGTTCAGGTGTAAAAACATGTGCTGGACAACAGGCCAACAACTATTGAGTCCGTTGCAGTGCTGCAATACTCTTTTATGGAATCGTCATGCAATGCTATAAAAGAGTTGTGGAGCAGTGGGGTAGGCTCAATAGCTGTCAATCCATTGTCGTGTAGCAGAACTAGCCATCAAAATACCAAGTTTTAAAACACAATCATCAGTACACCTGTGAAAATTTCAATGAAAATGCACCCAAACACCGGTAATGTCTTCCTTCATACAACAATCTAAATTTGCTGGTCTTCTGTCACCAGATTTGACAGAGTTAATACTCTGGTAGTAGAAAGTACTGATTAGTAATGATCTATTGGCACAATAATCTAGATAAAACTAGATGATTGTGGCAAGGTTCAGCTTTGGTGATTCAATGTTAAACAATCATAGAACATTACAACTATTTTTCTCTGGAACAGATTAAGTGAACCATATAGCTTATCGCAAGCAACTTTGGTCCCGTGAACACAGAAATAGCATCCAGAAAATGAAATCAAATTTTGGAGTTAGAAGGCATTCATAAATTACGTGAGGTGAAATAGGGGGGAAGGGGGTCTACGGAAATCTCACGTGAGGTTTTGGGAAAAAATTGTTGGACTGTAGAGCTTTAAAATAAAAATAAAAAAAGGTCTAAAAAAGTTGTGAGGGCGATTTCTAGGGTGTGGGGGGGTTTCTCATGGCCTTACTATAAAATATATCAACGGAGTTCCCAAAATAGTGCAAAGTGCAAAAAACTAATTAAATCCAATGGAAAAATCAACATAAATATTTACTATCAAAATGTTAATGGAATTCGGACAATACTAAAAGAATTAACATTAGCCCTAGCGACATGTACTTATGATGTCATTATACTTGCTGAAACCAATCTTTCTCCAGATATTTCTAATGCTGAGCTTGAATTCACAAATCCCTCTGTGTACAGGAGTGATAGGTCTTTTCAAACTAGTTCTAAAGAGAGTGGTGGTGGTGTGCTTGTGGCAGTGAATAACAGAATGCTTTCTAGATGTATTGAAGCAATGTCCCCATTATCAGTGGAGTATATATTTTTATCAATTGATCTGTTGCATGATACTAACATTTTGCTGAGCTGTGTATATATCCCACCCAGTAAGCCTCTCGACGTATATGCCAACTACTGTCAGGTGGTGGAAGAAGTGATTGCCGACCAACAGGTAGAACCATCACATATGATTCTGGTTGGTGATTTTAACATCCCACATGTTGACTGGATAAAAAAAGAACCACATTTCTCCTCTGCCTCTCCTCTAATGCTTTGTGAGCTAGCTTGTTTATTGAATGTTGAACAGCGTAACCATGTCCTGAACTCTAGGGATGTGTTATTGGACTTAGTATTTGCCTCGTCCAATGTCACTATTAACGAAGACACCTGCCCTTTATTGCCTATTGATATCCATGATCCAACATTGAATATTATTCACCTTGTAGAATCTACCTTGCCTGACCACCAGTGCACTTTTGTTTCTGATTTTGCAAGGTGTAATCTAGGAGATGTTTTTATCACCTTCTTTTTTTGGACCTATCCACTTTTGAATACCATGACTTATCCACCAATACTGACACTCTGTTCAAAAAATTCACTGACATATTGAAGTCAATTGTGCTCAAGTATACACCACTGAAAAAAACTGGAATGAGAAAATTCCCATGTTGGTTTTCTGCAGAGCTTATACAATTGGTCATAGAAAAGAAAAGACTCCACAAAGCTTATAAGCAGACTTTTGATTATGAGTACTATGTCCTGTTTTAAAAATTAAGGGATCAATCTCGTCTCTTATCTAAAAAATGTTTCAATGACCATGTTGAACATGTGCAATGTACTATACCTGACAATCCTAAATTATTCTGGAATTTCATCCCTAACATTAGCAAGGCTGAAGGCGCACCGAACACGTTAATATTTAATAATCACTTCACTTTCCACCAACAGCAAATGTGTGATTTGTTTGCACAATACTTCTCTTCAGTATTTACACCTCCATCTCCACCTACTTCCAATATCCATTTACGTACAAATAATAGTCTGAGTATACTTTCAGTCACTGATGAAGATGTTTATAAAGCATTTGGTGAGCTATACTGTTCAAAGAGTTGTGGCCCTGATGAAATACCACCTAACATTTTGAAATACTGTAGAGTCTTGCTTTGTCATCCCTTAAAAAACCTGTTTAACAGGTCTCTAAAGACAGGAAATTTTTACAGACGTATTTAAGCTTGGTCATATTTGCCTGTCCATAAATGCGGATTGAAAGAAGATGTTAAGAACTACAGACCTATTGTTATACAATCGGTGTTAGCAAAAATCTTCGAGAAGTTGGTGCTAAACAAAATCTATCGCATGTTTCGTAATACAGTTACTCCAAAGCAACATGGTTTCTCTCTTGGAAAGTCAACAGCAACTAACCTTGTGGTTCTTCAAAATGAAATAATTAGAGCATTTAGTGAGCGAAAACAACTTAATGTCGTATATCTTGACTTTTCAAAGGCATTGATAAAGTTAGCCATTCCCACCTTCTTACTAAGTTGAAGGAATATGGCATAGTTGGTAACTTATTGGCATGGTTTTGTAGCTACCTCAGCAACAGAAGGTTGATTGTAAAGGCTTTTGGCTCATTGTCATCTGCTTTCGCAGCAACTTCTGGAGTACCTCAGGGTTCACACCTGGGACCATTGTTGTTCAATATTTTCATAAATGATTTAGTTAGAATTTTTGCCAGTTGCCTTTTCTTTGCAGATAACATTAAGATTTTCAAGAAAGTCATGACTGCTTAGAACTTCAGAATTGCTTAAAAGCTATTGTGAAATGGTGTCAACAAAACAGTAAAAAACTTAACGTTAATAAATGTTCCTGCATTATTTTTCACCGCACTAACTCTGCATTACATTTTTAATATGTAATGGAAAATCAGCTACTGCACAACTGTAAGAGACCTCGGAGTTCTTCTGACATACAATTTCAATCCGGAAGAACATGTCCACAACATATGCGCCAAGGCCTCCAAGTGCCTGGACTTACTGGCGCACACTTCCAGATTTATTAATAATACTCAGACACTCAGGCTTTTGTACTGTGCTCATGTAAGACCTATACTTGAGTATTGCAGTGTTGTATGGTCACCTCATCAGATTACAATAATTCAACAGATTTAGAATCTTCAAAATAAGTTTGTAAGGTTTATAGGTTGTCGCATGGGCTTTCATTACAAAGACATTTCGTTGGATGCTGTTGGAACCTACCTTGGCCTCCATCCTTTGGAGTTGAAATGGAGTGTTCATGGAGTCTTATTTTTACATGAAGTAATCTCAGGTGTTACAGACTGCCCTGAAATTCTCAGACACATGTATTTTCGTTGTCCATCTGAGAGATATTTTGTCGTCGACATATGCATATGTACTATGATGCTAGCAGCTCCCTAGAATGCATACAGAGACCAGGTAACAGAGTACCTACTGAACTTGATTTTTTCATTGACAATGTTGCTGTTTTCAAGCGAGTACTCATACGTGAGTGGAGTCAACAATGATGGACTTATTACAATTACTGTCACTTGTTTCCTGTAATAATTTTTATTTTTATGTAGTTGTATGTTGAGTCTTATTATTAGTTTTTGAATATTTAATAATTTTCTCTTGTGTAATTATTTTTCTAGGTTCAGTAATATTATTCTATACTTGCTATTTTCTGTCATCTTCTTGTTTTCACTGTAACTAATTGTTCATAAATAGTGATAACTGTGTTTAATAAATAGCTATCATAAGATGTATTAATATAAAATGGGGAATAAATAAATAAATCCCATCATCCATCAATATCACAATTGCTGAAGACCAGGAAGCATAATCAATTACTAAAGTCTTCGCCATTTTTTTAAATCCTTTATTTATGTGTTACAATCTCACTCCTGTCTGCCATTCACTTCTTTTAATATACACTCTGTCCAATTTAATTCCTTTAGCATGCTTTTACTCAATTGCTTTAATTTTGATGCAGCACATTGTAATATATCTATAGCCAGCCTTGCCAAAACCATTCAGTAGGGGACCTGATAGGGATAATTTATATAGTAAAAAATTAAGTAAACATTTTCTGGACAGTAAAGTATATTTTAACTTATTCAAAAATCGGTTTTGTAAAAGACATAAGAGCGCAGTTGAAATTGGTTTTCAAATGTCATGGATTTAGAGTTACATCCATTATCAATAAGAGAACTCAGGACGGCAATAATTTTAAAGTTTATTCTCTAGGCTTGGAAAAACTTAGTTTAAAAGTTACTCAAATTCAGTGATGTAAAAGCAAATGATTAGGTGATTTGAAAATGAAAGATTCAGAATTGCTAATTAATTCAGAAAGCCACATCAAACCTTTTGTCAGACGCTGTAGTCAACATCCATATGAATGTCCTAAGTATAAATTTGGGTAATTAGATAAATTATAAATATGATTTTTAACTAGGGAAAGAAAAGTAAAATCCAAGATAAATGAGATGAAAGAATAAAATTAATTTCAGGAAGTAGATAAAATCAAGTAGGTTAAAATTTAGACGAGGTAAGAAAAATAAGATTTACAAGTATTCACGTGACAGAATTACTGTTTAATGAAGTAGAAACATCTTTGAAGATCAAGAAAAGTCAAAATATTTAGAACAGGTTGTATAAAGACACATGGGTTAATTGCAGCTCAAAGGATAAGGTGATTAATTTGATACTGAATTTCAAATTTGTAAGCTGACGTCAGAGGTCTGGATGAATAGATAAATAGAGGTCAACCATCTTTAGTTTTGTCCAGTCTTCCAGAGGCTCTTAGAGAGTCCAGTCATTCACGAGTTTTTGTTAGGAACGGTCCGCGGTATGATGTAGGGCCAGTATTTCTCCATACTTTCACAATGCCAGCAATGCCTCAGTAAGTCCAGGCTTTCACGAGATTTTAATGTGGCAATCTTGTGGTCAGTGTGAAAAGTGATGCTTCTGTAGGGCCAGTCTTAACTTGTCGTGCTGCAATGTAGGTCAGAACTTTGAATCTGTAAGAACAACTTCATCCTAACTGTGGGGGAGTAGGATGAAAGCTTGCTATGAATGTGCCTATCTTGTAATCTTCGTGATGGATCTGATAGTTCGATGCTCTATCCAAATTTAAATGCTGGTACTGAAAACAGCAAAGAAACTTTTAGCAGAATATAAACTTTTGAAATTGATGTTGTTGTTGTTGATGCTTTACGGCACGTCAACGACTGGGTTATTAGCACCCTGAATAAACCCTGAAATGATAATGTGGCTTAAACTGAGCATGATTACCGTCTGGATGGCCGACTGTAAAGAGGTCACCCACACAGACAGAAATAAAAAGATGTTAAAACGCTAACAAAGATGCCGTCTGAATGGCCGACTGTAAAGAGGTCAGCTAAATAAAGTAAAATAGTAAAATGGCAGCTGTAAATCTATATATCTATAAATGAGAAAACGAGAAAGTTCGGATGTGTGTTTGGAAGTACTTCTGGAATCAATCACGCCTTAATAACTCAACATATTTAAATGAAATTTGTCATGAAGTCAGTTACTTGCGTGATAGGATAGATTTTATCCCGCAAAAACGCATAGTTCTTTTAGAAATTGCCATTAATATCAATTCGGAAACAATAAAGAGTTTCCTACTTCGTAGATAGCCGTGCCTCGTTTATTCTTTGCATTTTACGTATATCGCAAACACTACTTTTCAGAAATAAAAGCAAAAACCTTCTTACAAATGCAAGTTTGTGTTTAGTTTAAAAGCCATAAAACCGACGCACTTGACAAATAATAGTTTGGAAGCAGGAAATATAAATCTGTACTTAACCTTAAGTTCAGGAAGAGAATTCTTCAGTTGCATACATGAAATGGCATAACACCTCAGGTATCACACCGTAATTCCATTTGTAAACATAATATATGCTTCATAATATATGTTAAAAATCAAAGTTTGAAAAAAATATTAATACTTAGAGTATACCAGCATAAAAGTCGGTTCACTAAAAGTGACAAAATGGTCGTCCACGAAGAGGCCGTTTTTGTATGTTCATGACGAATATGAACCAGTTTCGTTTCCACCTCGGTTCGGTTTATTGCCTTTGCTTCTTTTTTTCTGCTATAGATTCTCTGTAACATTACAAATTATTTTTAACAAAATCTAAAACTTAGTAGAAGATAACAAACCCTTTTTTGTTTTTTATCTTAACTTTCTGTAGAAATCAGTGAAATAATTACCTATGAAAAAAAAAGTGTTTTTTTTTTGCTTACTGTTGAATATTCTGCTAATAACTATTAAATCCTTCACTTAAAACGAATGTATTCAATAGTCTAAGGTAGAAACTTTTAGTTTCGAGAAACCATGTTGGGAGTAGTTTACACAGAGATACACGTCGTCACTAACACTGCGCTTATGAAAGCAGCTTATTTATTACTCTAATAATTACTAAATTCCTGTTGCCTGATGCTATAACAAGAATATTCAGGTCCAGGTAGCATTTCAATCTAATCACTATCTACGCTAATTTTTCCACTACAAAATCAAATGATATGGTCACACCTAACACATTAAACGAACGGAACTAATTTCGAGTTGTAGCAACAGTTTCAATATGAGGTTTCCTTATTAGCTTAGCATAAATTATCTTAATTAATTTTATTATACACCTTCAGTATGAATTACAGCTGTACTAAAACACGCGCACTAACATAATCACTGTATTGCGACGTAAACTTGACTTGCAACATTAACGTATGAGTTGTAATGAATTTTGGACTTTCCGTTGTACAGCGCAAGTTACGAGCATTTTAGAATACCTTTTTAAACTACGTTATTTTAATAACTGTCATGGTGCTGATGCCATAGTTCATGTGACTGGATGTAGTTCCACATGAATTTATTATTTACTTCGCTTTTACAACCACCATATTACAAAGGTCATATTCAGACAGATTTTAGCGGTTGCTTTGTATCACGGTCTGAAATTAATGGGTCAAGTTTATATCGCAATTCATGATGTCACTAACAATCAAATAGTGAATGTATTAAAGTGCGGTTGATAGAACCCTTGATATTTTAGCAACAATATTGGTGGATTTTGTGGTTTGGTTGAAATACAGCTTGAAGCAAAATGATAACTGAAATTTTATAGTAATTTAAGATGATTTCATGAGCGCCAATTTAGTGACATGTATCGCGCTGTACTTGAATTGTATCAAAATATTAATAATAGCTCCGGAGCAGGTATAAATCTGTACTTCAGTTGCGGACGTAAAGTAGTGTGACATTTCAGGTATCAGACCGTAATTCAATTCGTAATATGTGCACAATATGTGTGAAATATCAAAATTTGAATCATAGTACTGATTTCAAAGGAGCTGTATTAACGAAGGTTATGGTGAGTTTGCTACAGTGCCTGGACCAGAATGATTACTAATATTCCATGGTGCACAGTGGATTTGGAGTTCAGAAGATGGTTACCATTGCGAATTCTGACTTTAAAGACGTCAGAATCTATTCATGAACTCTACGCCGCTAAGGGGGCGTCCATTAATTACGTGCGGTGAAATGGGGTGGGGGAGGGGCGAAATCCGGTGAAATCTCACGTAGCATTTGAAACTCCTGAAGGGCAGTATAGCTAAAAAAAAGAAACAAAGATCCACAAACGACGAGGATATCGACTTTAGGGGGAGGGGGGGGGGGTTCTCAGAAGTAGGAGAGCTAAAAAAATAGGATCTAAGAAAAACTACAAGGTCGGTAGTAGGGTCGGGGAAGTCCCGTCAAACTCTCACATCATTTTAGGGGATCTCACTACGGGAGAGGTGGGGGTTAGGGATTAGGTAAAAACATCTTACGTAATTAATGACTAATGTTTGTAACCGTGTCTTTTGGCGTGCGTTACATCTTTGTTACCTGCATCCCGGCTTTGACGATCTTTTCATTGAAGATTAAAAGCCAAGAAAGCAGATGACAAAATTTTCAACCCTAAAGGAGAATTTTTTCTGCTGGCCGTACTCTGAATAGTAAAATAAAATTTTATACCATTACACACTTTCAAGCGGACGAAGTCGCAGGTAACTGCTAGTGGGCTATAAAAAACAAAAACTACATACAACAGCTGGTTGGCTGTAAAAGGCCAACCAAAACAAACAAGATTTAAAACAACGAGCTAGCTGGCTGTCTATAAAGGGGCAGCTAGCTATAACATTTAAAACTCAGCACAATAAACTAAAAACTTAAAAACAGTACTTAAATAGGTGGTTGTAAAGAGACCACCTATCAACTCTTAAGACCTAGGCCGATCTGCCCAATATTTTTGGCACAAGATCGGCCAAACAACAAAATTTTAAAACCTTCGCCATGTTGTCATTTTCATCGATTAAAATAAGGGACAAATCATTGGCCAGGCCAATGTCTGCCCTTAAATCTAAAAATAATACACATTCGGTTAAAATGTGGCACACTGACAAAGGTACGCCACAAGCATCGCCTTCCTGTAGGTCCTCTCGGTGGAGAAGAAAGCTGTGTGTGACAGAACAGCGCCCTATACGGAGGCGAATAAGGAGAACTCCATCCCTCCTCGCCCACTGGAAGGAGCTGCTCAACAGATAAACGGTCAGTTTGACCAGTCAGATCTAATTATGCTCTACTTCGAAATTGAAAAATTACATTTCACTGTTGTGTATGATCATTAGTGTGGCAGCCATCAAATTAAATCTAATAGATAACAGATGCACTGATTACAACTTAGTTTAGTTTGAGCAGTACTGTGCGTAACTTCCAAGCGACAGCTTGTCGTTCGGCAACATGCTCTATTGGCAATTTCCCTAAACACCTATTAACCCTATTCTTATTACTTACATTTTTGTTTTTTATGTAAATTCTTTCAGTGTAATTTTCGCACCCAACTACTTTGGCCTGTACAAATTTTAAATTTAAATTCGATCAATGTTTTTTGGAAAATTATTCAGTACTTTCCTTGGTAATATATTCCCATCCCAAATTCCCTTCCGTACAAAAGAAAATGTGTGAAATTGAGTGCCAACTTTTGGTCCTGATCATCTTTTCACTTCACGTACTATTCCTAATTCTTTCACCAATGTCCTTCCAAGCCTCATCATCACTATACGCACTGTACACCCGAAACACTCTCTTCACCTTCCTCTGTCTTTCAAAGAGCCACAATCCAGCTTCTTCATCAAATTGTGTTATGTGGTATTTTTAAAAAAATATAACTGCCCTCCCTTGTATCCCCTGGAACTCCTGGATTTGATATCAAAAAGGTTGGTACCACAATACACCATCATATTTAAGCTACAAAATACTGTAAACAAATTTGACCACTCATCTGGCATAGCCCCTAATCATGCTCTCCAATAAATTAGGGATTTTAAAACCATTTAAAACCCATTTGTCTCCCTGCATTTCTAACCGAAATCGATAAATGAAGTATCATTTTAAAGATTAATCTATACACTTTGGTTACATCATATATTAAGACAGGAATTTAAATGGCAGAAGTATTAATATTTCTGCAATGCATTTTTGTGTCATGAGCCATTTATCTCCCTTGATATCTAACTGATATAGCTAAATGAAGTATCAATTTAGATATTAAGGTCTCAGCCATGGTCATATTATAATTTAATAAATGAATTTTGTGGATTTTGACCCTTAAAGGGCAAATTTATCATTATTTCCATCACGTATTTTTTTCACATGCTATTTATCCAACTTGATATCTAATCAAAATTTTAAAAAATGAGCTATTATTTTAGAGATTAAGGTATTTGCTTTGGTCAAATCATATTTTAGGTTTTTTTTTTTTTTAATAGAAAAATTAGGTATAATTTTAAAGAGTATGGTCTCCACCGTGGTCACATCATAATTTAAGAAAGGAATTTTACAAAAATCATCCCTTAAAGGGCAAAAGTATCAATATTTCTACAGCGCGTTTTTCTGTCACGAGCTTTTCATCTCCCTTGATATCAAAACACTATAGATAAATGAGGTATCATTTTAAAGGTTAAGATCTCCACCATGGTCACATCATATTTTAATAAAGGATTTTTTTTCTGAAATCAACCCTTAATGGGCAAAATATCATTATTCCCATAACGTATTTTTTTTTTTTTTTATCATGAGCCATTTTTCTCCCTTGATTTCCAACCGAAATAGATAAATGAACTATAATATTAAAGATTAAGGTCTGTGCTATGGGCACTTAATTTCTTACGAACAAAATTTTTCTGAATTTGATTCTTAAAGGGCAAAAGTAACAGGTTTAAACGTCACGCGTATGTGACAGTTCTGTGCGAAGCCACTAGATAGCAGTAACACATATCACAGAGAAATTAATAAATTGCTTCACTGGAGTCAACTTTTGTAACAAATGAGGCAGTTCTTCCTTCATCTTATTACAAACCCCCAACCTTACTCTTCATTGTATTCCTGAAATTTTCGTATGGGTCATCTAGTAATCCCTAAAGATCTCATTTAACCAGTTACCTAATATAACTGCCATTCTTCATCCTTATCCAGAACTGACTGAATACCTTCCTAAACCCTCAGTTTACTAACAGAGTTGAGGATTTTTTTTTACTTTTGATTTTATGGCTTATCGATGTCGAGGTCATTAGAGGCAGGATGTGACCTGGGGCAAGGAATGGGTAGGAATTCAGCCATGGCCTTTTGAAGGAAGCATCCCGGCATTCACCTAGAGTGATTTGGGGAAACTGTGGAAAGCCCAAATCTGGATGACCAGATGGAGATTCAAACTGGTATCCTCATGAATGCTAGGCCTGAGCGTTAACCGCTCACCCACCACGCTCGGTCACAGTGAAAGAAATTTCTTCGCACATCATTCAGTGATACCAGACACATAGTATTCTTCATAAACCCACCTTTAGCTTTCATCTTTGCTGTTATTAATTCTTTGTTTAGTTGTTACAAATGTTCCCTATTGCCTCCGTGTCTTTCAACTCCGCAGTGTTCTGTTCTTATTAACCTCTTTAGCACACTCACATTTGTGGGTTCCATATTTCTCTTTATTTTCTCATTTCTTTCCCTTTCTTATTATCTCCTTGAATTTTTTCCACTTTGACTTCACTCTGCTTTTGCCTTATTTCCATATACTGAACATTCCCCAGGAATATCTCTTTAGTTTCGAAATAAGTGCCTTTTTGTTACTGTAGCTATTACTACATTTAATTTTGGGCAGTGGTTTGCTGAATTCCATTATATCCATCATAACTCCTTCATGAACATTTACCCTTTCAGACCCCTACAGGTTATCCTTAGACTTTATTGGGAATTTAGCAAACATCTTTGATTCCCTTGTGCTATGCTCTACCAAATGTGTATATCTCACTATTCCCTTGCATTATTATCCTTATTTCCTACCAAGTTAATGCCAGATAAATTTAAATGCACACGATTAATTATTGTTCTACACTCACCCCTGAACTTTGAATATGAAATTAGTTTCTTCTCAAGAGCCTCATCTTCACCAATCATTCTTCTCCTGTGGTAAGCAGCCAACACCATGATTGCCACCCCCTCACATTTCACCTCAAAAACATACGCCAAGTAACTTATGGCTGTGATCTATGAACACCATAATAACCAATATGAATATCCCTTCGTCAAAAGCTCCTCGATCTCTATCATTCTTTTGTTTCAACTAATATTGTACCTCTGTAACTACTTGTCGTTTGTATATCTCTATTAAGTTATCAAACACTATTACTTTGCTCATTATACCCGTACATTTTGCAAGTAACAGTCTTATAAATGGCTTTGTGAAATTTTCAGCATTCTGCTTCACCTTCAAATTCCCTTACAAGCAGCCTCTAACCTCCATCATAATTGCAAGTAGGCTATCTTACTGCTTTCTCCTTCTATTTGGGAGTAGATTATGGCCAGTGAAACCACACTGAGCAATAGTGTTCACAGGCACAAGCTGAAAGTCAAAACTAAGGCATTTCCCTAACACCTCTGTCTCCATGTTTATCTGTTTCACAGTGTGGTTCAACTATGACCAATCATGGCGACTAAAGACATGCTTAAGCTACACACTGCTATGCTGTGCTTCCTTCAGCACCTTCCTCTTACTAACCTCATTCTAAACTATAACTCGTTCATCGATAAGTACTATCTCCCATACATCCCACTTCTCTCTCCTACACAGTGGAATCCCCACTAAATGATCCTATATCCTGTTATTGCTTATCCTAATGTTGCACTAGATTTGAAAAAAACTTGTAGCCTGGTAGCACATGCCTAACGTATCCTGCAAAAGAGGACACCACCTCTCCCATGTATACAACCTGGCAACAGAAACTTTTCTTCCTATTTTTTCCTTCCACATCTCTATTCCTAGAAAAAAATGCTAACCAGTAACCATCAACAGCAGTAATATTGATTACTGAGGTATAAAACTTTTGCTGGCATGATAGTTTTGTGAAAATTAGGTTTAATTATCATCTACAATAATATCGCATTAAGGGGTCTCAATTTTTTAAAATAAAAAGTATGTAATGTACCTATAACCTTGCCAAAAATATTCAGAATCGAGCTTATTCTGTAAAGTTTGTATAGCAATTAATTTCTATTTACTTTTCAAACAGTATGCTTTACCTTGATTTGAAACCACTTTCATTAAAGACACAAGTTTCAGACAAAGTTGGTTTTCAGACTTAATAAATTTTGCTGTATTCATTTTCACTAGGGAAGCTAACTGCAACAACCATTTTAAGGCGTTCTTCCAGGCTCTAAAAATTTCGGGTATAAAGATATTCAGACATTTACTTAGATAGGGCAAAGTACAAAATTAAGAATTATTAATGAATGTAAAGAGCTGCATTAGATTTTTAGATCACAAGTTGTTGTCAGCAGGGATTGGCAAGATTTGAATACAAATTTGAGTAATTACACAAATTTTAAATATGCTTTTTTCATAACTAAAAAATAAAATCAAAACCTGTAAGAAAAGAGGTAGAAGAATGAAAATAAGTTTAGGAAATAGATAAAATTATGTATATTAAGATCATGGTATCAATTATAGAAAAAGTAAAAAATCTTGAGGAGAAAAGATTTTCTCAATTTTATTGTTAAGGCATTGTAGGTTTCCATAAGAAAACATCAATGTTATGAAATTAAATGATATTTCAGTAGACTCATTCTTGGGGAATAAGTAGGTTTTCAAAATTAAGAGCAAGTTATACTACGAAACATTCATAAATTACAGTTTAAAACAGAGCGGTTAGTCAGATATTAAATTTTAAAGTGGCAATATGGTGTAGGATTTCTAAATTTGTCTATGGGATGAGGTAGCCATCTTTAAATTTCGAGCAGTATTAGTCCAGTATTCTTCAAGGTTAGTCAGTGCTCTGTGACGTAAGCCGAAACAATATCTAGAGTAGTGGTGTGTGACTGGTGCCAGCTAAAGAGTTTATTCAGTATCCAGCTCATCCTAGTTAGGGGGTTTAGGATGAAAGTTTGCCTGCAGTGAATGTGCCTAATCTGCAGTCTTCATTTGGATCCAATTTTTCAACACCTTAATCGAAATTATCTGGTACTGTAAAAGTAGAAAGGAACTTTCTGCAGAACATAAACATTAAAATTGTAACAAGTGTACTTTTAATCATTTGAATCTCGGGGTTATAACAAGGGTTTGGCAGCCACTTAAAACGGAACTTTATTAGTACCAGGCATGGTCAATAACTTGGATCAAGTAGTGTTTGTATGCAGAACCCCAATCAAGCACTTGTCTTTGAGAAGTAATTCTTAAACAAATGAGCTAAATTACCAAATGTCCAAGAAATAACATAAATATCAACTGAAATTTATACTACAATGGCATTATAACTTCCATTTACTGCGAATTAAAGTAGTGATGTGAATAGGATGAGGTATTTTAATCACATTTCCCAGCAACACATTAAGATTGTAACAAAATTTAGTATTACACAACAGATCAAGAAAGAACTAATAAGGAAGGTTCTCCAAGCTCCTTCCTCGTATGTTAATAATTTTGTGATGTCATAGTACATTACATAATTTTTTTATGTATGGTAAAATTTATTGAAGAGGTAAAATAGTCTTACAAATCTGCAAGGTGCAAACAGAAAATTTAATTGCTTTATGTACATAAAAGTATTAATGTTATCTAAGGAAATTGCAAAATGTTTCTCAAGAGCTAGGATAAAAACATAATTTTATCCATTTATGTTACTTCATTTTCAGAGGGTGAACTGGCATTTACCAATACCATTTAAATAACATTTAAAAATGAATATATTAAAATAAAAATATAAAAAATGCATATGTCTATGGTTTAACTGTTCTTGTATTCCTACAAAAAATCGTTATAAGCGAGTAGCTAAACAAAAAATCAGTTCATTGCACTTCTGCCACAGAGATGATCTGCTACCTCTAATTTTAATGTTTCTTTGTAATATATCAAATCAGACTAAACTAACAAGGGGACCTTACGATTTCGGAAATTCAATTCAGGATGAGACTTTGCAGCTTTTAATATACTTTAAGAGTGTCCTCCCAGTAAAGTAGTAAAGCACACTAGATTCCGTGAAAAAGGGCTCTAAAGTTTTATGTGCAGCTCAAATACTAGACAATTTGTATGTCACGCCAACACAGTGAAAGCGACTGAGTCTGTAGCGACCTCGCTTGCCACGCGGGCGATCTGGGTTCGACGCTAACTCAGGTGACATTTAATTCTCTCATGTTTCAACATGAGGATCATGTGTCCACGAACTGATTATTGTGTACTTATCAAATTTATTTCCTTCTATTTTTTCTTGACATTGGTATAAATATTCCATCTTTTCTAACCAGCTGCATAGATTCCACATGGAGTGGCCTTTGCGGTATTAACTAATCTAAAGAAAGATTGTCTAGCTATCTTCTTTTCTTTCTGGTTCGTATTCATCTGACAAGCTATGCTCTTTGGTTCCTCGCCACTGTTTTCATTTTCATGAGCAAGTTCTTCATCGATCACAAGTATTTTTTTTAGCCAGTATGTCCATAGTATGTTTGTAAATTTTTTCACCAATCAACACTGCTTCATGAGAAATTGAAGTTGAAGATTCCGATGTAATCAAATTATTTTTAGCAAGCAAGCTTTCGTAAAACTTTTAATATCAAGTTCAACATTTCACTGTATAATGAATGTTCACTGATTTCATCTACAGCTTCTGATACTTTCATGGTTTCTTCATTAACAGACATTTTCAATTCACAATATTTTAGAAATTTGGATAATATTTCACAGTACAGAATGCTTGAATCTCAGCGAAAGTGAAGAACTAAATATTATGTTTAACTCATATTTTAATTAGATGTAACAGTAATTTCATAAATAAAAAAGTTAATTGTGATTTAACTGATATTATTTTAGGCCATTAACTTTATTTAAAAGTCGCTTTAAGTTATAAAACAATTTTAAAAAAACTTTAGAGCCCTTTTTCTCTGAATCTCCTCGCTAGTGTGATTTACTACATTACTGGATGAAAACCCTTAGGGTATACTACTAACCTGCGAATTCTTATCCTGAAGTGAATTTCTGAGACTGTAAGGTCCCCTTGTAAGTCTGAAATTACTGCAAATTAGGAGTGTCAAGATGGCTGGAGGAGTTGAAATTACTCATGAAGCTTTTGACAGTTTTAGCTCATTCCCTTAAAGTCCAGATTTTTCACCAAGTGACTGATATTGGTCTGAATTGGTATTCATACAGAATTCTTTTTATTTTATTTTATGTCAAACAAGTTGGAAAAACCTCTTTAGGGAGTAAATTAGCCTCCAGAAGTCAGGGCTGTCAAGTAACAATTTCATGATTTCTACAGAGAAAAATAATAAATTTCAAATAAATAAAATGGGAAATGTTTGTTACGAAAAGAAATAAAATTAACATTTCCCCAACCACATTACTTGATTTTCAGGGGGAGTGGTTCACTCTCTCAAAACTGAGTTGTAGAATTTAAAAATTATTGCTCAGGACAAATAATTTGTGACTTATTTAGTTGAAATTTATTGCATACTCTTATATGAAACAAGTAATCTATTTTCCCAATTGCTTCTTTGTGAGACAATTTTAGCTCCTAAAAACTTTTTTCACACACAGAAAAGGTATTGCAACTTCAGATTATAACAGAATGGAGTGCAGTTCACTTTAATGAGTTGGAAACAGCAGGCTCTTTAGGTCTGGGGAGTGACAAATTGAACGAGTTTCTACAGAGGTTGTAGCTAAGAGGTTTTGAAGTATCTTGTATAAATTGAAATGTTGTAGAATGTGTTTTAAGTTCAAAAGACTATATTTAAGATCAGTGGAACGATGCAACCATATTTTGAGATGGAAACATTTGAAAGGGTAGATATTTTCATATGGACGGATAAATTATAATTGATTTAAGGAATTTCATAATAAAGGATCCTAACTAAAAAGTACAATGGAGGGGATAGTGATTGACATTACCAATAATCTATATAGCTATAAATGAGAAAATGAGAAAGTTTGTATGTGTGTTTGGATGTACTTCTGGAATCAATCACGCCTTAATAACTCAACATATTTAAATGAAATTTGGCATGAAGTCAGTTAATTGCGTGCGAAGTGACAAAGGATAGATTTTATCCCGCAAAAACTCATAGTTCTTTTAGAAATTGCCATTAATATCATTTCGGAAACAACAAAGAGTTTCCTACTTCGTAGATAGCCGTGCCACGTTTACTCTTTGCTTTTTACGTAAATCGCAAACACTACTTTTCAGCAAAAGCAAAAACCTTCTTACATATGCAAGTTTATGTTTAGTTTAAAAGTCATAAAGCCGACACAATTGACAAATAATAGTTTGGAAGCAGGAAATATAAATCTGTACTTAACCTTAAATTAAAAATAAAAAGGTAGGTACTGTTGTCAAGTTTGCAAAGAGATGTTTTCATTTGCGTACATAAAAATAGTATGAAATATCAAATATTACACCATAATTTCATTTGTAATATATGCATTATAATAAATATAAAAAATCAAAGCTTGAAAAAAAAAATTAAAATGTAAAATTCTATGAGTACACCAGCACGAAAGTCGGTTCACTAAAAGTGTGAAATGGTCGTGCCCCAAATGTAGTATTTATAAAAATGTAAAGGATTCCATTCTATCTCAGTTTAATTTATTTCCAATTTCTTTTTTATTACTATACAGACTCTGTATTACAAATTATTTTTGCCGAAATTTAAAACTTAACTAACACTTTTTATTTTTTGTTCAGAATTTTTGTACAAATAGTAGAGACTATGATTCACGAAACTGCTTTTTACTTACTGTTTAATATTCTGCAAATATCTATCGAATCCAACACTTAAAATGAATGTAATCAATGGGCTAATGTAGAACCTTATTGTTTCATGAAGCAACAAAGGAAGTCGTTTACAACACAATACACCTCATTTGCACGGAGCATATGAAAGCTGTTTACTTATTATTAATAACAACTAAATTCCTCCTGCCTTATGCGGTAACAAAAATCAATCCGGTCCAGGCATCATTTCAATCGAGCCACTATCATATATATTATTTCTATAAGGTATTTTTTTGTCACAAGCCTGTATCTTCTTTCATACTTAACCGAAATCAATGAATGAGGTGTCATTTTAAAGCTTTTGGTCTCCACTTTGGTCACATCATATTTTCAGAAATGAAGTTTTCGGAATTCGACCCTAAAAGGGCAAAAATGTCAATATTTCTAAAATGCTGTTTTATGTGTTACGAGTCATTTATCTCCCTGGATATGTATATGAAATCGTTTAATGTAGTATCATTTTTAAGATTAAGATCTCCGCCTTAGTGACGTCATATATTAAGACAGATATTTTTCGTAATTCGACCCTTAAAGGGCAAAAGTATCAATATTTTTGCAATGCGTAATTGTGTCACAAGCGATTTATCTCTTTTAATATCTAACCGATATAGATAAATGAGTTATCATATTAAAGATCGAGGTCTCCGCCGTGGTAACATTATATTTCAAGAAAAGAATTTTTCGTTTTTCGACTCTTAAAGGGCAAAAATGTCGATTTTTCTAAAATGCGTTTTTTGTATCTCGAGCCATTTATCTTCCTGGATATCTAACCAAAATCGATAAATTAAGTAGGATTATGAGGAGTAATGTCTCAGATTTGGGACATGATATATTAAGGAAGAATGTTTTTGGAATTCAACCATAAAGGGAAAAAACTAAAAAAATTTCAATAATGCATTTTTGTGTCACGAGTAATTTATCTCCCTTAATATCTAACCGATATAGATAAATGAGATATCATATTAAAGACCAAGGTCTCTGCCGTGGTAACATTATATTCTAAGAAAGGAATTTTTCGTTTTTCGACCCTTAAAGGGCAAAAAATGGCGATTTTTCTAAAATGCGTTTTTTGTATCTCGAGCCATTTATCTCCCTGGATATCTAACCAAAATCGATAAATGAAGTAGGATTATGAGGAGTAATGTCTCAGCTTTGTGATGTAATATTTTAAGAAAGAATGTTTCTGGAATTCAACCCTTAAAGGGAAAAAGATTAAATTTTTCAATAATGTATTTTTGTGTCACGAGCGATTTATCTCCCTTAATATCTAACCGATATAGATAAATGAGGTATCATATTAACGAATAAGGTTTCCGCCGTGGTAACATTATATTTTAAGAAATGAATTGTTCGTAATTGGACCCTTAAAGGGCAGAAATGTCAATTTTTCTAAAATTCGTTTTTTATGTCTTGAGCTATTTATCTCCCTGGATATCTAACCAAAATCCATAAATCAAGTAGGGTTATGAGGATTAATTTCTCAGCTTTGTGACATCATATTTTAAGACAGAATGTTTTTGGAATTCAACCTTTAAAGGGAAAAGTATAAATTTTTCTATAATGCATTTTTGTGTCACGAGCCATTTATCTCCCTTGATATATAACCGATATAGATAAATGAGGTATCATAGTAAAGATTAAGGTCTCCGCCATAGTCACGTTATATTTTAAGAAATAATTTTTCATTATTCGACCCTTAAAGGGCATAAATATCAGTATTTCTAAAATGAGTTTTTTGTGTCTCAAGTCATTTACCTCTGTTGACAGTTAAACAAAATTGATAAACGAGGTATCATTTAAAAGATTAAGGTCTTCGTAATGTCTTCGGTTCCGTTACCACATTTTAAGAAAGAAATTTTTAAAAATTCTAACCTTAGAGGGCAAAAGCATTAATATTTTTACAACGCATTTTTCTGTCATGAGCTATTTATTTCCCTTGATACCTAATCGAAATCAATAAATGATGTATCGATTTAAATATTAAATTATCCACTACCGTCACATCATATTTTAAGAAAAAACTTTCTCTGAATTATACACTTAAGGGGCAAAAATAACATCATTTCTCAAAACTTTTTTTTTTTTTTTTTTTTTTTTTTTTTTTACCCTGCTTGATAACTAACTGAAATCGATAAATGAGGTATCATTTTAAAGACCAAGGTGGCTGCTTTGGTCACATCATATTTTATAAAAGAATTTTTTTGTAATTCGACCCATAAAGTGCAATAGTATCAATATTAGTTATAGAACTTGTTGATTTTTTAAATTTTTGTTTTTATTATATGCCATTTATCTTCTTCGATACCTAGCTGAAATCGATAAATGACATATCGTTTTAAAAATTAAGGTCTCCAGCTAGGTAAAATCATAAATTAAGAAAAAAATGTTCAGAATTTGGTGCTAAAAGTGGTAGCGCGTATGAGACTGTTCAGAGCCATGTCCCCAGATTTCAGCAGCGGATATCACAGAGAAGTGAATAAACTTTTTTTTTATTCAATAATTAGTTTTTCATATATATGTTTTTCTTTTACGGAAACAGTGTCGTTTTGCTATACAATTCCAATGTAATCATTTTATTCGCTCAGCAACAAATACCACAGAGATGTTGATATGTTGTGTGCAGTTTGTTAAGGTTGGTTTTATTCTACCAAGGTCAGTGACAGTTTGTCATAAATAAGGTGTGTTTTAAATTTTCCTATCTGTTTCATAATATGTTGTGAGTATTTTGATGTGTACCTATTACACTAAAAAAAAAATATTTGCTACAAAACTACGGTTCTACTATTCATTATATTACAAGCATTCAACCTCACTATTTGTCGTATTTTATTTGCGAAATTTTCGCACGGGTCGTCTAGTCTCTGTTAATATTGTCGCTGCAAAGTCAAAGTATACGAACACACCTCAACATATTAAATGCAATTACACACCTTACTAAATCATGAGCAGTAACAGTCACTTTATCGAGATGTTAACTTGACCAGCAATATTAACAAAAGTTGTCTTAGAGTTGTAGAGAATTATAGACTTTCCATTGTACACTGTAAGTTACAAGCATTTTAGTATAATTTCTTTAATTACGTTACTCCAATAACTGTCATGATGCTGATGGCATACTTCATACCGATGAATGTAGTTTCAGATGAGTTCAGTAATTAATTTACTGCGTTTTTACGAGCGCCACATTACCAATGTCATTATTCGGGTTCATTTAGTATCGCGATCTGAAATAATGCAATAGGCCCTATAGTGATTGTATTAATGCGCAACTGTTAGAAGCTTTGATTTTCTAACGGTAATATTAGCTTAGTTTGTGACTTGGTTGAAATGCAGCAAGGGCCAGAATGAAACAGTATTACTTATTTCAAGAGTGCCATTTTAATGATGTCATGAGTTGCTTTGTTCATAAGCGTGGATGATTTAGCAGAACACGTGGTGTTGACCGAAGTAAATTTTTGAAATTTATAAATGTTTTATTCAGATAGTGAAGTGGCAGACAATGTGACATAGCAGCTCTTTAGAAAACCAGTAAAATTATATATTTATACTGATTAAGGCCAAAATATTGGTAAATTAAAAGTTAAAACGATTTATATTTTTAAAAAAAGAATATAAAGTTTAATAAATATTGTTTTCTCAGAGATTACTTGAATGGATGGGCTCTCTTAAAGAAAAAAAAGAAGGAGGAGGAGAAGTTAAGAGAATTGTTGGGAGAGATGTGGCGAGAAAGAAAAAGAGCAGGGAATCTTGAAATAATAGTTGCGAAAAATAGTTTTGATAGATCTTGTGTAGAAAACGAACCTGCAAATCTTCGAATATAGTGACAAACACGGTCGTTATTGGTATCAAGAGGATTTTTAAGCAAATAAATGGGATAAATAAACTGCAAAAGTTCATAATAAAACTTCAGTCTACAAAAATTATCTATTTATTTATCTATCAAGATCACATAAAGACATTTATATGCGACATGGCAACCGTGACAGGACTTTGGAGAAAGTGTTTTTTTATCTGTTATGTGATTGTTCATTTATTATGTTTTTTTTGTTTTTTTTTTAATGTAAGATTTGTGTGTATTTAGAATAAGCAAAACTTGTTGATATTTTGTAAAAAAATTTTAACATAAAACCTCGATACCAAAAATGACATTGTCATTAGGAAAATTTTCCTCCTGTTCTTGTTCATTTCCAATTAACAAAAAAATGAGGAATATTTTGGGAGGGGTTGTGACATAGCAGCTCTTTAGAAAACCAGTAAAATTATATATTTATACTGATTAAGGCCAAAATATTGGTAAATTAAAAGTTAAAACGATTTATATAAAAAAAGAATATAAAGTTTAATAAATATTGTTTGCTCAGAGATTGCTTGAATGGATGGGCTCTCTTAAAGAAAAAAAAAGGAGGAGGAGGAGAAGTTAAGAGAATTGTTGGGAGAGAAGTGGCGAGAAAGAAAAACAGCAGGGAATCTTGAAATAATAGTTGCGAAAAATAGTTTTGATAGATCTTGTGTAGAAAACGAACCTGCAAATCTTCAGATATAGTGACAAACACGGTCGTTATTGGTATCAAGAGGATTTTTAAGCAAATAAATGGGATAAATAAACTGCAAAAGTTCATAATAAAACTTCAGTCTACAAAAATTATCTATTTACTTATCTATCAAGATCGCATAAAGACATTTATAAGCGACAACAAGCGGAGTGGTAATTTGCCGGTAGACATTGAATTCTGTTGGCAGATTGAGAAACCAATTATGAAGAAAGAATCAATTACTACTTTAACATTGAAATTTATATTTATGCGCAGAATTAATGGATCGAAACGAATGAACTATAGTAACCTGTTCTACAGGCAATTCAACTGTTTCCACAGATATAGAAACCATTACCACAATACCACTGTTCAGTATGGATAAAAGAATCAATTACTACTATACTTACTTCTATAATACATAAATTTCTGTTGATAGAACCAATATATCCTCAAAACAAATTCAATATTCAAAGAACAAATTGAGTTCTCTTTTTTAAAAGATTTTTTTTCTGATATTCAATGCAAATCAAAATATTCAATTTTTTTTTTTTAACGGAAATGAATGTTCTTGGGCCACTTAAGTATTTATTTGCTGTTTGGATGTTAGTATTTTTTTATTGTTGGCATTTAGTCGATTCCATCAATGTATTGCTAATATTTTGACGTTTTGAGCTTCCATTAATTAAAACTATATTCATTTTTACTCGCGAGATGAAATTAGTAATTTTAAGAGATGCTGGGTACACAAAATTCAAATCTTTCAAAGAAATGTAAGAAAACTAGGGGAATGAAAATAGCCTAAACCTAGGAGACAAATCCTCAATATTGTATATACGGATATATTAAACTGAAAATACTCCTAACAAGAAGAATGTTTTTATTGTTTTAAAATTTCAATGAAGTAATTGTGGAACATAATTAAATTTTTGTTATTTTATTGCAACATTTATTACTACTATTACTAATAAAAATAGCTCTAAAATAAATTGTACGGTCGTGTTGATCTGGTGACAAGGCTTCTTTACGTCTACGCAATCAGCCCCTTTCGTGGCCTCTTAACATAACCCAATAATCCTACCGGACATAGAGGCCCCACAGTTCACCACGGAATCAGAACCAAGTGAGCATTCTGGCGTAATTCACATCACACAACAGCCTATGCCAAAGGTGGAGGTCGAGATAAAGGCCCTTTGAAAATCCTCATCGAGACTGGGATTCAAGCTGCGGACTTTTCCATCTCCAGTTGGACGCCATAACCACTGACCAACCAGACCTCTCAAGAAAATCATATATTACAACACTCTTCAATGCGGACGAAGTCGCGGGTAACTGCTAGTAAAAATATAAGCACAAATTGATTAATCAGAAAGGAAAGTTTTAACATGTTATTAGAGCTTGAAAGAAGGCAACAGATGACAAAGGGAAATAACTTGTTCAGGAAAATAAACATACATATTTTGAAGGGAGGCATAAATTTTTAATATTTTCACAACTAAGAGGTTTCCAGTAGACAGATGGTTTGATTTTTTTTAAAAAATTCAAGGGGGATGATATTTTAAAATGACTTGGATGATTAAACAAAAGCTCGATAGTTTAATCAACGTTTTGAGAACACGTGGAGAAGTGTAAATTTTGAATAAGTAATTATTTTGAGATTATGATTGTAATGATAAAGCTTTAAAATAACCAAGGCTTCATATTGCAAAAATTTCAGAAAGATTAATAGATTTTAGATAAAATAAAAGTACTGATGGTGACTAGAGAGTGTCAGGTTGTGATGAGACAGTAATTTGGTACTAAAAGAGTAGAGTGGAAAGGCTAATGCATAAGAATTAATTGGACATCAAACTCCCAGAATGTAATTGTAACAATAAAACTTAGTCTAGCGACAATGAGAAGGTTCCGTAGAAGGAGGCCCGGCAGTGAGCATATAGTGTCAGTGGAGACCGATCAGCGCATGATGTAGCAAGCATGCGAATTTGTGTATGTAGCGTAATGCACGTGGGACGGCCATTTAAGCTCATAGTTGATCAGTATTGATGGTTTTAAGCAGTTTGGAGAACTATACATGAAGTTGAACTGTTTAAGTGAAATGCTGACTTAGATCGGGAAAACATATTGCTCAAGCCTGGGTCTACGTTACCCTAGTCGGATCTGTATCTTTGGCGACCAGTCTGTATTAGCCTTATCCACGGTCAAATTAAGTGATATGTGTACTTTAGTAAGCGGTCATATCAGTTGAAGTTGGTTGGTTGATTATGTACAATCAGCAGAAATAAACTTATGCATTCCAGTTTAACAAGAGACTACAACTTTCATTAAACTAAATGCCAGCCACGCTTTTCCCAACAAGGTCATCAAATTGATTACCAAACAATGTGAAACATCACATGTTTTGATAAAAGTATAAATAGGAGTGGTGTATGACGACAGTCAGTCAGTTCAGCCTAATAGATACTTTTCAACTGCTGCATTTGCGGGCTGCATATGTTCTTTAGTTCGTGGTGGTGGATTTTTACAAATGTTGACTGAGTATTAGAATATGGAAAACTTAAAGAACTTCATGTGTGCCAGACTTAAGGTTTTGGACTTGAAAAGAATACGAATTTTCTGGTGTTGGGGACTATACTCCTTCACAAATAAAACTGGCTTAAAGTGATTATCAATTATTGGCCGGTGCTGAAGACAGAGCTAATGAACCAAGAAGGGTAAATTTAGCTTGTGAGAGAATGAGTGATGATGCGTTAGGTGTAACTAATGATTGAAGAGGAACCTGCAACTTATATTTGTTACCTACAAAGTTTGGTAATGGTCGTCAGTAACATTAACATCAATACGTGTAAACTGGTGCTCGAAAATATTCAGTTTTAATAAATTACAGTAAACTTTTAGACTTTTAACAGACAATTACTTTCATAATGTTTTAAAGTAAATCTTGGGTGGTGACTGAACTGTTACAGAAACTCAACAAGCACAGACATTTTTTAAGCCACTATAACATAACTCAAATTGATTAATACATGTAGGAAATATTTGGAGAACCTTGCTCTTAAGAATAAATATCAAATCTGATATGATTTGCTGATGAATCCTCTGCTTTATTATTTTAACAGATTTTGATAACTAAATTTTTTTATAGCTATCCATTTCCTATAATTTTTCATACAAGTTATAAATAAATTGTAAAAACTTCTGCATCAGAGCTCTGTGCTCTTAAATTAAAAATTTATGAGATTCTTGTTCAGTGTACACATTTCACTCGAGGAAATAATCACACAAAATAAATTTAAAATTATATATTATGTACAAAATTCTCTTTAGAAAATATTTCTTTCCTTAACTGTGTTTAAGCGATTTTATTTGATTGCACCTGGAATATTTTATCACAAATAGTGAAACCTCTACATACCTTGTCAACAGCAGCTTTCAGTTCAGAAGCAAGCTCTTCCTTTCTAGAAATTTCTTGTTCGTGTAATAAATCTGCATTCTTTGCATGAGCTTCCAAAGCTTCTACCTAAACACACAAGAAGTAATCTTTAATGTTTAATTTATACTTTTAATCTTTATTCTCTATAAACCAGTTAAAAATATTAATATAAAACATATTGTAAAAGCCTTTATGAGATTTGTAAACTGATCACATACAAAGACAAACTACAAAACTATTTATTCAATTTTTCTAACAACTTAAGACCACATTAATAAAATCAATGTTAGTTTATCAGCCCAGGATACAGTTGATACATATAAAGTTACAGTTCTGATCACAAGTTACGGACAAAATTGAAAAATATTTGTATAAATTAATTATTTACAAATTCTGTTAAACAGTGACCGAATTAATAATAACATATGTTACTTAATAAATATTTCAGAAGTACTGGAGCTAGAGCTACAAGTATCTGGTATTGGATAAGGAGAAATGTTAGAGTTCAATGGTGGATTGTAAAAGGCATTCAGTAGTAATGCATTCATTAAGGACAAAGTTTTTGCATTAAATCATCACAGTAGTCAGCTGTATAGGTATAAGGACTTAAACTCATAAATATGATCTTAAACCTTACTATCCTATTTACTCATAATGTAAGTGTTGCTAAAAATTTGTGTATGTTATAGTTGTCATCAATTTGGTTTAGTCTACAAGCTGATGATGGTTATTATTCTTTATCTACTGGCCATAGTGGCAAATGGACAACTCCGATTTTACAGACATGGTTTGGGTAACACTCATGCCAGAATTTTAATAATATTGTGTTGGTTTTATACCTTACAGATAATTTGGAAACTGCAAGCCACACTTTGGAAGGAATATGTGATTGTATGGGTATGTACTTTTTTCCTCTTTGAGCTTTTGAAGCAGTTCATAAATCTAACCATATGCTTTAAGCTTCTTTCCTAATATATACCGAAAAGTCTGTATGGGGCAACTGAATACACTGCCACTATCTGACCTATATGCTTTCCTTGGCTTGCTGGCCTACCAATTCATTATGTGGATACAAGCATGCCCCTTTATCAATATTCAGTGAACTTCTTTCACCACTGTATTCAGCTTCTCTTTCTTACTTCTTGCTTATGGCTTTATGTCTCATTCGGAACGGACTGGAGACAAGGAATTTGGCCATGGCCTATTGAAGGAAGCATCCCGGCATTCACCTGGAGTGATTTGGGGAAACTATAGATCCCCGGACAGGGATACGAACCGGAGTCCTCCCGAATGTGAGGTCAGAGTGTTAACCGCTCACCCACCACACTCGGTTTCAGCTTCTCCACTGTATTCAGCTTCTCCACTGTAGTGGCTATGTTTAATACATCAAATAAAAACCTGTTCATCTAATTTGAACTCTTCTTATCCTTCACTTTTTGAATCTGTTAAAATAAGAATTTTACTGAAACAAATGTATCAATATTTAATTGCCTCAATGGCTACAAGTGTATACTGATGTTTCTAGAGGAAGATGGACTTTCTGTCTTTTTTGTGAGGAGGGGGGGGGGGGGAAGAAAAACCACAGCCTACTCCATTTCCAGTTAATTTAATTTAACTGCAAAGGAGTGCACATTTTGGTAGCAATTGCCTTAAACACACATTTTTCCCCCTTTACTCCACCCACCTACTTTGCCCTCAGCTTTAAATTATTTTTGTGTTTTTGATAAATTATTCCTCATTTCTCTTGATAATTTATTTCACTCACTAACCCCGTTATATAAGAAAGCAAACATTCCCATACCCTTATCCTTGAAATCAAGTGGCAGCTTGTGGTCCACTTCCATTCTATGCACCACTCTTAATTCTTCACCAATATCTTTCCACACGTCACCACAAACATACACCTTGTACACCCCCACGATTGTCATCACCCTCTCCCTGTCTCCAATGAACCCCATTCCAGCTTCTTAATCACATCAATTACTTATTGTTTACTGTGGTAAGTTTCAGAGACAGATGTAACAGCCCTGATTCGCTCCCCCTCCAACTCCTGTATTTGATACACAAAGTGTGGGTTCTATACTACACCATCATATTCAAGGAATAGACTAACCAAATTTTTGTAACCCAGATTCCTTACTTCTTCAGTACATTCCTTTATCACTTTCTCCAACAAGTTGCATTTGTTAAGAAATGTTGAGCCAAGGTCTTCAATAAGTAATTCCTTTCCCACTTCATAACCATAATAAACTTTTTAGTTTTATTTTCTTCTTTTTCATCTGTATACTAATTAAGCTGAATATTTTGCATTTATCTTCATATAATGTTACCTACCCAGCTAGATATCCTCTGCAGATCACCCTGCAGCTATTCACAGTCTTCATCCATTTTGATCCTATTATGTCACATTATGCCATCTGCAAGCAACCCAACTTCTGATAGTAAACTATCAATTCATTAGAATAATGAATAGCAATAGTCCCACTACGTATAGTATTCCCAATTTTGCTTCCTCTTTTTGATACTGCATTTCCTATCCTAACTTTTTGCTTTCTATATTTGAAGAATTCTTGTAGCAAGCACATAACTTTATCACCCAGTTCAACAGTTTTTACTTTATTTAACACCACTCAGTCGGAATCATATGAAAAATCTAATGCTAAAACTCCCAGTATAAATTTGAATAAACTTAGACCAATCTCTCCGTCATTACCACTTCTTAAGATCCCAATCTGGTTGGTAATGAATATTTAGCTTATGGCCCAACAGATCATATTTGTATGAAAAGAATGGTAGCATATGGTCTTGTAAGACTAGCAGTATCACGTGTTTTGTTATAACTGTGAGCCAATATAGGTGCTGTATGGCTAAGCAGAATACTCCTTCCCTCCAACACTGATATAAGCCCAACAGCGTTATGAGTCACAGGATGGTTTAGGTGGCTGCACGCCTTACTGAAAATATTCTGAATAGAAGCTGTCGACATACAGTATGTCCAGTGGAATTTCCTTAGCTTCCTTAGCCTCCAGTAGCAGTGGGGAATTCATCAATGTGATGCATAATCTGATGGCCCTGTCCAATTTATGGACAACATACATGGGAGCATTCCCATAACTAGAGCTTCCATAATCGAAGGTAAAATAAATTAGTGCTCTATATAGTGTGAGAAGAATTGTGGAATCAGTTCCCTGCCGTATGCACGTTACAGATCTAAATGCATTGCAAGAATAAAACCTGGAGACCCATGAAGATGTCTGAATTGGTAACATATATAATGAGGACCTCCTAAAAGGAAAGATCTCTCTATTTTAAAACTAAATTCTGTTTTGACAATTCTGGGAGCAGAAAGATTTATACAAAAATGCGGGTGTCTAGGACATTACAAAAATAAGCCCAGGTATATTTTTTGTTTCAACTATATTATTAAAACTTGTACATAACAATGATAGCTGCTTTTAGTTTAATGTACAAAATAAAATAAATTTTTATAAAAATGAGTTACTGATAGAACTATTACATATTAAGATAAAAGCATCAAAAAAAAAACAACAAAATTTCTGCCAATTTCTTTTTTTATTTCTAATGCTGATACTTCGCAGAGCAAAATTAATCAAAATTGGCCAGTCTGTCATTAATACCATAAATGACAAAAAAAAAACAGCAAAACAGCAAAACAGTAAAATTTATCAACATGAAAACAATTACCACATAATCAGCATATGTGTTGTTGTTGTTGTGTGCAACGGCTAAGGTCATTAGATGCAGGATGGGACTGGGGACAAGGAATGGGAAGGAATTCGGCCATGGCCTTTTGAAGGAAGCATCCCCGCATTTGCCTGGAATGATTTGGGGAAACCATGGAAAACCCAAATCTGGATGCCCGGACAGGGATTCGAACCCACATCCTCTCAAATGCGAGGGCAGAACGCAGCATATGTTATTCAATATGATTCCCTGACCTCAATTTTTTTATATCCTTATAATGAAGAGACTGAGTTTACTTGACTTAAATTTAAAAATAGAAAACTTCAACTTAATGTGTTCTTCAAACAACACCAAAAAATATTTTAAGAGTTTGCTCTATGCACGTGTTTAAGTTATGGTCAGGTGATGTACGATTTTTTAAATTTCAAAAGCACTTGAAAATTTGTCATTAGTTAGCACTCCTCAAGACACCATACATGCTAAGGAATGTAATTAAGAAACTCTGTCTGCGAAGGTACTTACAATAGCAGGTGGTTGTATTATTCTATAGAGAATTACATTCACCAACTAATACAGCAGAGTTTGAAAACTGAAAATTTATGAGTAGTTCACAAAGCACTAGAAATTAGGGTCAGGTTGAACACCCATAAAAAATTCAGTGTTATGAGGCTACTAGGAATCAAGACTATGTACACCAATGCTTCGAAACTCTTCACAACAAAATATGTTCAGTAAATGATATTACAAAGAGGAATAGCGGTAAAAGGGCATCAGTGGATCATACAAATATATCAAGTTTACTGTGAGGTATACAAGACAAGGGTCAGAAGAGAACAAGGAAGTCCACAGAAAATGTTAACTTACAACTACATATGCAAGCTTAGAGTAGTAAAAAAAAAATCTGTAATTCATATAACTAATTCAGGACACAATAAAAAGGTTGTACACATCCTTCCAAAGGAAGCTTATGAAGCCATTATGTCAGAAGTATGGCAGCTAGTTCTTTTCCTCTGGGATTCACAGTTTAACGTGGAATCTCAACCATGGAATCACCTGGCATAGCTCATTTGATCAAACACAAACTCTCAAAAATTCCTGCCCCCATTATGATTTGAAAATGGGGCTAAATCAGAAAACTTTTGAGCCTTGACTACTGAACTACCAAACCACTCCTAATGCATCCTATATTCTCACTTCTTCTCAAATCACACAATATTTGTAGGACAAATATTTACAAGTTTCTGTGTTTTCTTTCTCCTATAATCTATTGTTTGGCTTTAATAACAATGTTTCGTTACAAATTGCTTAATAATTGAAACATTTTGAATCTATTTAAGGTTACAGTAAAATATTTTAGCAATGGCATTATGAAAAAATTCTTCAATGCAATAATCTATTAACATTACTGTTTTTTGAGGTTTTTTATGCTCGATTGTTTACATAACTAGTTTAGTCTCTTGATAAAACAAGATTTCAGCTTTAAACTGATCATACGGTAAATAATCAACTATCATTTTATTTTGTAGTAATTCCTTCATCTCTTTATTCCTCCAAAACACTGCCAAAGAAAGCAAAGGAACCCTTGGTTGTTTCACTAGATATAATCAAAATTTTGTCATTTGCGAAGGCAGTTTTAAGAACAAAAATAAAATAGAAATATTCTAGAATAGTAGCATAAGATACATGGGTGTATCCAGCCAAGGGCGGGGGGGGGGGGGGCTGCTGCTCCCTCCCTAGAAGAAAAATTAAGTTTCCTTCAGTACACTTTGACGAGTGAAGTACTGGCTCAGCAGCACTTTGTGAGAGGAATAATTGACTGGATTATGCCTGATGAATCAGCATCGAAATTTCGTGAAAGAATGCCATGAGATATTGAGAAACAAAGATATTGAAAAGTTTTCTAAAAATCCGAGACGATGAATGTTTACATAAACTATAACTGAGTTACGAACTTCATTTACTACATAGTAGGTCCTTAGATTAAGTGATTGGATTACTATATTAATCATAATAAAAATACTTTCCTCAATAGGTTTCAGTTTCATTGTGTAAGAAATAGTCATGTTTCAGTGCCCCACCCCACTTCCTCGAAACCAGTATGAGTTGACCCCCCCCTCCCCCTCCCCAGCTCAAATGTTGCCACCCTCTAGCTCTGATCGTTGATACACCCTTGATAAGATATATTGAAACAAATAAAACATTTTCATACATATTAAAGAGAATATAAAAACATTCTACACAACAGTAACATAACATGATAAGAAGCAAAACCAATACTGTGGTCACCAATAATTATTAAAAAAAAAAGTCACTGGAAATAGACATTTATTTTATTACATATTCTTACTGAAAAAAAAGAAGAAACATTTTAAATTTCGGATAAAATAAGATACAAACAGAATATCTGAGAAACAGCCAAAGATGTGTAAAAGTTCTCAAAAGATATGTAAGGACTGGAAAAAAAGTTTTATGATCCACAACTAACCATTGCAGGAAAAAGAGATGTAAATTTGTACATTAACAGTTCATGAGGCAAAATTATAAACAATACAGTGTCTTTGAGAAACTATTGCAGGCAAGGTGTTTCAAACAACATAGTTGGGTTGGCACAGAGTTCCTCCACTTCTATACTTCCACCAAATGCTCTCCATTCCTATGTAACCAACAACTTCTCAATACCTTGTGTAATGCCGCCTTGTAAACTCTTTATTCTGATGAAGGACCTTGTTCTAATTTTATTTTTAGGATAATTGCGTGCATACTGTCACACTATATTTCAATGGGAACTGTTGTGATTGTCTTTGGTATAATGATGCTAATGTTCCCATGTAATGAAGAAATTTGTTTTTATCTTAGAATTTTTTATCTCTCGCCTGCTTTGACAGCTGTGAAGAGAGAAAACAGGTAAATACAATATTTTGGGTATTAACCTTCTTCATGTAGTAGAGAAACAGGCCATTTGGTTCCGAATGTGTGTGCACAAAGGAATGTTACCCAATGACTGGCTAGTTAGGGGGATAAATGGTGCTGGAATGGCTAAGGAGTAGATTGTAGATATATTGGCAATGTCTGAGATAATATGTTGCAGGCGATGAATATATTCAGCAATGGTTCCTAGTACTAATGTGAAAAATTATGACTAGCAGTAAAAAAGGGGGGTGGGGACAGTCAGCTTATTACTTACACAGATAAAAAAACTAGAGGTTAATTATGATTATTTGGTGGGGTCGGAATTGCTTGTAGAGGACTTGAAGTGTAAATATCTTGGAATAATAAACTCAACTGGGCAAATGGTAGGAAAAGGTTACAAAATTCTTCATTTACTGGAGAGGGTGCTGAGAGGATGTACCCGAGAAGTTAGGGAACTGGGTTACAAAACTTTGGTCAGACCATTGATTGAATACGGTGGTGTAGTTTGGGACACAAATTATGGTTATCAGATACAGAAGTTGGACGGTGCACAATGAAGAGCAGATAGAATTGTTTGTGCAAATTATTGCAGGACCCAGTTAATAACTGATATGATAAAGGAACTGGATTGACAATCATTGGAGGAAAGGAGGAAGGTGGGAATGTACAGGGCATATGTTGGTGATAGGGACTGGAGGGGTATTGGTCAAAGATTTAGGAATGGTGCATGGAAAGGCGACCACGACCACAAGCTGATGCTCAATTTCATGCATAATGGAGTGGGAAAATTTTATTTTATTGGTAAGGGTTTCAAAGACTAGAACAAGTTACCAAGTGATGTTTTACATCTACATTTTACATTAGTTATGAATAATTTACCAAAAATGCTTAAGGATTTTAAAATTTGCAAATCAGAAAAATGAATGGGGAAGGAATTTAACACTGCTACTATAAAAGAATATATGTATATACACGCTAAGTAGCGAAAAGGAATTAAATTAGGATAGGGAAATGAGCCACCACCTACCTTTAGATGATGGATATGGAGCACAAATGCAGAGAAAAGACAAAAAAAAAAAACAACGGATAAAGAAATTCAGGACAAGCCTTTTATCTACCGAAGAATATTATGGGAGGTGGGTGATGTTGGAGACTGTCTCCAACATAAAAGGCTTGTCCTGAAAATTTCTTTATCTGTCATGTTTGTGTCTTTTCTGTGTGTTCGTGCCCCACATCCATCATCTGACGGTAAGTGATGGCTCATTTCCCTATCCTAATTAAAATCCTATTAGATGGCTAGGGGCATAGCCACCGGAGCATTAGCTCCATTGGAATTAAATTAATCATAATAAAGGATCTATTAAGAACCATGCAAGAAGGATATACACCTGGAAACGTCCAGGGGATACAGCTAGATTAAATCATGATCAAAAAGACATTCAGGATTCAAGTTCTAGACTGTAAACGTACCTAGGAGCAGACATAGAATCTCACCATAATTTGATAGTAATGAAATGCAAGGTGAAATTCAAGCAAATAAGGAAGCAGTATAAGCAGAACAGACTGTAAGTGAGTTAACTGAAACAATCTATCACAAGAGAAAAATTTGCAGAAATGGTAGACTTAAGTCTAAGAAGTAATTCTGAAAGGAGCCCAACTGAGGATGAATGGAATGCATTAAAGACCGAAATAACGAAAGGTGGTAAAGAAAGGTTAAGTTTTAGGGAACAAACCACCCGGAAGCCTTGGATCACAGAGGAAATTTTGAAACTGATGGATCAGAGGAGAAGGCACAAAAATGCTGAGGATGAAGCAGGAAGAGAGCAATACAGGCAATTTAGAAATCAAATAAATAGGAAATGCAAAAAAAGTAAAAGAAAAATGGCTACAAGAAAAGTGTGAAGAAGTAGAAAAGGAAATGGTCACAGGTAAAGTAGATGTTGCATACAGGAAGATCAAACAGAATTTTGGATAAATTCAGAAAAGATGTGTAAATATTAAAGCTGCCAATGGAATTCTCTGTTAAGCTCAGATGATAGAGCTAACCGATGGAAGGAATACATTGAGAAACTTCATGATGGGGACGACTTGGACAATAGTGTAATGGAAAAGGAAGGCGATGTCGACATTGATGATTTAGGAGATCCTGTTTTGAGGACAGAATTTAATAGAGCTCTGAATAACTTGAAAGCAAATAAGGCAGTTGGAATTGATGAGATCCTTGCAGAACTTCTCAAATCTCTAAGAGAAGAAGGAATCAAAAGATTATTCAAGCTGATATCAAGAAGTTATGAAAAAGGAGAAATTCCAACTGATTTTAATAAAAATATCATTTTCACACTTCCGAAGCAAGCACAAGCCCACAATTGTGACAATTAGTCTAACATCACAGGCTTCAAAATTACTGACCAGAATACTATACAGCAGGATGGAAAGGGTAGTAGAAGAGATAGTAGGTGAATTTAGTTTAGGAAAAATCTTGGTATGAGGGTAGCAATTCTGGTCTCAAGATTAATACACTAAGAACAGATCAAGAAAAACAAAGATACTATTATGGCATCTATTGATTTAGAAAAAGCTTTTGATAATATTAGGTGGAACAAGATGTTCAAAATATTTTTAAAAAAGTCAGGTCTAAAATATGGAGATAGAAGAATACTTTTTACACCATATAAAAATCAAGTAGTAATAATAAAAGTAGAGAACCATGAGAGACATGCATCAGTTAAAAACTGTGTGAGACAAGGTTGTAATACATCCCCGTTAATATTCAACTTGTATGTAGAAGAAGCAAAAAAGGAAATAAAAGAACAATTTTAATGTGGGATAAGTGTTCAGGGAGGAAAAATCAGTATGCTGCAATTTTCTGTTGGCATTGTCATGTTAGCAGAATGGGCTGAGGATACTGGGAAATTATTGAATGGCATGAAACAAATACTAAAGGAAGGTTTTGGACTGAATATAAATCAAACCAAGGCAAAAGTGATGAAATGTAGCAGAAATAATACCAATACTAGAAAATTAAATATAAAAATAGGATCAGATACAAAAGGACAAGTAAGTGAATTATGCTACTTGGGAAGCAAAATTACAACCGATAGCCGAAGCAAGAAAGATGTTAAAAGCAGAATAGCACTAGCAAAAAGAGCCTTCTGAAAAAGATAAATCTTTTAGCTTCAAACATCGATCTAGGAATTAGATAGAACATTTTAAAACACTATGTGTGGAGCTCAGCACTTTATGGTAGCAAACATAGACTTTAGGAATACCAGAAAGAATTAAAATTAAAGCATTTGAAATGTGGCGCTGCAGAAGAATGCTGAAGATTAAGTGGACAGACAAAGTAAAAAAAGAATGAGTTTTGGAAATGATGGGTGAAGAAAAAAGTTTGTGGAAGAAGCTTACAGAAAGAAGAAACAGGCTGGTAGGTCATATTTTGAGACATTCTGGATTGGTTAATTTGCTAGTGGAGGGAACAGTTGAAAGTAAGAACTCTACAGGAAGACAAGATTAGAATATATGAAGCAGATAATTGAGGACATGGTTTGTAAGGGATATGTAGACATGAAGAACATGAGATGCTGAAAATATGATTAATGAATGCAAGACCAGGAGGAAACTGGGTGATGAATATTATGATACAGTTTGTTTTTGTAGATGTGCGATGGGAATAATTGTGTGAAGGATTTATTACAGCTTGAGAGATTTGTTTTTGTACAAGATCAGGGAAAGATGCACAGGGTAGGTGGCTTTGTCTTAGTTGAAAGCTGTCTGGATGGAATGTTTGGTGTAGAAGAGAACATTTGTCAAAGTGAAACTACTGTTGTAAATTAGTAAGCTTGATGAAACATGAAGAGCTCCTTTCTTTAAGAAAATATCAACATCAAGAAAGGAAACCTAACTGATCCAAGAATCGTTCCAATACTTTATGTCAAGTTGAAATACTCTCAATTTCTACAAAAATGATGCAGACTGAGAAAATATGCTTTAATTTTAATGTCAACATTAAAAAAAAAAAAAAAAAGTATTCTGTTGTGACATTAACCCAGGGCACTACACTAGTTAACCAGGCATTGTTACCAATTCTTATAAGCAACTACAGTTAATTCAAGGACTGCTTTTCTTATACCATAGGTGTAAGCAAACATTTCAATGTTGTAGCTCTCATTAGATACACAAAATACAGCTGATATTGTTACACAACTTCAAAAAGGTTATTTATAGAGGAGTGTGATCCTGAGTAAAACAATAAATCTATTATATACATGCCTGAGACTTTTTGTGAATAGTATGCAGTTCATTCATAATCACATATAGACTGCACAATAGGAGTATAAAATTAAAACACACAAAAGCAGCCAGCATCTCAAAATGACACGGACATTCTAAAATGTTGAGAGGATTATTTTTTTAAATGTTTCAAGAATAGTTTCAAAATGGGTCCAAAAAATAAATTTTATCATTATAAAACTTGTCAGCAAGTCTTCAGATGTGAACAAAAAGATTGAATTTCACTTCACAGATGAAAGATGAAAACCTGTTTGTAGTGATCAATTGTCTTATTTGTTGGGAATAATTTTCAATTGTTTTCTAATGTCCTCTTAAACTGAATAAAATTCAAAGGATGAAAAGTTACCCACAATAAAAGAGCAGTCTTGTGGTTTCTCAAGAAAGATGATCTGCTGTTAAACAAAATGGCAAATAATATAGCATTTTAAATAATACCTCATAGAATTCAATATATTCATGATTCAAGATGACAATGCAAATTCAGTTTGAATATGATAATACATAAAAGATGATTTAGAAACAGAAGTAGGTATTTCCTGAAATTTCAGTTCCATGCCTGTTGCAAAAAGTATCTAACTATTCAAAACAATGAAGAAACATCCAAAACAGATATTAGTTGTGGATCAAACATCCTGTATAACTGGAAAGGAAGACATGACCATGACCACAAGCTAGCGCTCGATTTCAGGCACGAGAGCATGTAAAGATTTTCCTTTGTGAATAATTTACCAAAAACTCTGAAAGAATTTAATGTTGAAATTTCTAGAGGGCAAAAATAGGTGAGTACAGGAAAGGGGAAAAAAATGGTTGTGTAAGGAAATTGCCACCAGAGCGTGTGCTCTATCACAATTAAATTAATTTAAACTGTCTCCTGATGGATGTCATGACTGATCAACCAAATGTGATGCGATTGGAGTTATACTCTGGTGGCTATTTCACTACACACTTACTTTTGAACTGAGCGAAAATTCCACTTTACTTTCTCTCACTGTTTGAGGTAAAATATTCAGCAAATCTCTAGATAATTATCCCACATCCAACTACGTTAGCTACAAATTAAAACAGCTGCATTCTTTTATTTTTCAACTCCCTTCCCTTCTACTTCCTACTCCTATTATTCTGCTTATATCATACCTGGAAAAATTTTGTTTAAGAGATAATTTGATTTGTTGACATTTTCAAGCTATACAGTCAGTGAGAACTAAATCCTAAAACTTGAAATAACTAATGAAGTTACAGCTGTTCTTTTATCATCAGTTATAGTCAGCACCTTCTAGAGTATTTTGAACATAAATTGGGCAAAGTACAATTAGGATTTTTAATTAAGAGAAAAAATCGAATTTTTAACTAAAATAGATAAAAGCAAGAAATTTATAACAGAAGTTAGAGAAAATTAAGAGGATTAAAAATATATATCGGTTCATGTAGAAAGTTTAATTCATCTGAGAGATAAATGAGATTTTGGAGATGGATTGTCATGATTGTTAGGTGTACCAAGGCATGAAAACTGATGACATAAGAGGACTTAAAATTATTTTGATAGAAACACTTTTGAAGACTAGACTCAATCAAAATGGATAGAATAAGATATCAAGAAGCCCAGTACTATTTATGAGTTAACCTATCAAGTACATTTGGAGATATTAATTTTTGAAGGTTTTTGCTGTCGTAACAAGATCAAACAATCCAATAAGTAGAAGGCAGACATCTGGGATGGCACTCAGTTTTTCGGCAGTTTTCAGAGAGTCAACATCGTGTCACAATGTAGGCCAGTTTTCCGGCAGATTTCAAATAGTTAACTTCGTGTCATACCATGCCGCTCGCTTCACATGGTTAGGTGTTGCATTGTATTTTAAAATGCCGTGGTCATACTTTCATCTAAGTTAGGAGGCTTGATGAGAGCTTTTCATCTCATGTGAATGTGCTTTACCTGCAATTTTCTATGGTATTGTTGTCCGACTGCTTTATCAAAGTTTGTGGTACCAATATTGTAAAGAAGTACTTTTGAAAGAATATATATCTTTTGTGACTTTGAAACAGTGTATAGTGAACTCATTTCTACTTCCCTTTCACGTTTGAGGGTATATCAATTGTGTGACAACTGGGTTATTTAAATATTCAAGGTACCATAGGCCAATGGTAACAAACGTTATTGTTCAAAGTTAAGGCAGAGTGTTGCTTAGCACCCAGCATCAGCTTTCCCCCTTATAGTGGGTATCATTCTATCCCACCATACTCAAATGAAGGACTTACCTAGGTTTAGTACCCCTTCCCCAATATCCTTGGTACATCTGCTCATGAACCACACCAACAAATGCAGAGATTTAAATCAATTCATACTATTTTCGGCTAAGTTTATTTTCAAATGACAGAGTAGAGTATTTCCTCTCTATGCATTCAACAAGGCATTACCCTTAACAATATTACAAAACATAACTTTTATTTTTTTGTCAATGATCATAATATGTAGAAAATGTAGTACTCCTGTTGTTACTTAAACATCTTTTGATGTTGTGATTCATGTTTCTATGAATACCTCCATCCAGCAAAAACATTCTGACTTACACTAATGATTTTCACCTCACTAATCTAAAATCTATGACTCTCACAAATGCCTTTGAGATATCAAGTACTACACCATCAACCTTCCTTGTACATTTGGTCTAAACTTTGATTCCATAGAGTCCAATGTGATTCAAGTGGAAAATCTCTCCAAGTCTATGTCGCTAATTTACTAATCACTTTCTTTCTACAAATATGTGCCCGATGTTCCATTGACTTGCCTGAAAAATAGTGACATAAGTTCATGAAAAAGAAAAGGAATATAGCTACTGCCACTAATAGTTTTTCCTTAAGCATGTATCATTTTGTATATATGGGGTTTGTTCAAAAAAAGACAGAACTTTTGCTGTAACTGCTTTATTGCTCATCATACAAACTTTAACACACTGTCCCCTTCAAAGTACTCTCCTTTATTATCAATACACCATTGCCATCATTTCCTCCAGTTTTGGAATGCCTCCTGGAATGCAATTTCTCTGATGGTGCGCAATTCTCTCGTCGCATTGTCTTGAATTTCTTTCATGGTCTGGAAACGACGTCCTTTCAAAGTGGTTTTCAGTTTTGGGAAGAGAAAAAAGTCTGCTGGAGCCAAGTCTGAAGAACAGGGTGGTTAAGGCACAACGGGAGCGCGATGTTTTGCCAGATAATTTTTGACAAACAACGATGCGTGAGCAGGTGCATTGTCATGGTGTAACATCCACGACTGATTCTCCCACAGTTCAGGCCTTTTCCTACACACAGCATCTCTCAATCGTGTCAGAATTTTCTGGTAAACTTCTTTGTTTACCGCTTGACCACGTGGTACAAATTCATGGTGCACAACCCCTTTGCAATCAAAAAACAACACCATCACCACCTTGATGTTCAACCAACTCGTCCGCACTTTCTTTAGTCGAGGAGATCCTTTCCCCACCCATTGTGAAGACAGCCTCTTCGTTTCCACATCATACCCATAAACCCATGTTTCATCGCCTGTTATGATGTTCTTGAGGAAGTTTTGATCCTCATTTGCTTTTTCAAGCAACTTCTCAGAGATCCCAGCTCGATTCACCTTCTGGTCATCCGTTAACAAGTGCAGCACCATTTTTTCACTGACATGATGCATTTGAAGTTTTTCTGTCAGGATGTGAGCCCAAGATCCTACACTTATGCCAACTTCTTCAGCAACCTCACGGACAGTCAAATGGAGATTTTCATGGTGTGAACCCTCTCAACATGGTGGTCATATGTTGATGTGGTAGGTCGCCTGATCTTGTATCTTCGGTAACCAAACTCCTGCCCTCCTTAAACCACTTAAACCATTCATAGCATTGCATTAATTCCCGTATGCTTGTTTAAGCATTTGAAGTGTTTCAGTATAAGTTTTCCCAAGTTTAACACAATATTTCACATAGACGCATTGCTCCTCCAATTCCTTCATTCTCGCTTTCTCACTAATCTGCCGAGCACTCTGCACACGACCTCACTCAACTGGCTGTCACTCGTAAACTAATGCAGCGACCGGAGTGTGGCAAGCGGAATCTCTTGCCGAGAGATGCCGCTAGTGTGAACGGTAGTCGGAGAATTTTATCTGCAGCCGTTGGCGCGCTATTTAATTAGTTTGGTCTTTTTTTGAACACACATTGTATGTTCATTTGGGTCAACTAGGTCCATGTTTAGCCTTTTTTAGCTTGAATTTTGTTGTAAATGTGTATGTATCATGTAACAACTAGGGTTATTAGCCCTAGAGAGAACCTACAGCTTCATGTGGAATCCGAATCACAGAACATCCTGGCATAACTCTTATGATCAAAACCAACTCTCAAAATTCCTGAGCCTACCAGGATTCAAACCTGGAACTGGAACAAAGAACATTTTGAAAGCAAGCGTCTTAATCACTGCGCTGCCAGACCACTCTCATGTATCATTTTAATAATGCAAAACATATTGATTTTAATAAACTGTTCAAACTGTCCAACACTCTGTATCAGATGCGCTGCCATATTCATTATATACCAAACTTGTCCACAAGCAATAAAGCTATAAATTACAGGGATATTTATTTGATTTATTTATCTTTCATCATTGACACTGAAGCTACTTAGCTTATTATACTTTTGTCAAATTCTTGCAATAGCAAAAAAGTAAATAAATAAATTAATTTCAGTTACAATTTATGCAATTAGAAACACATTCATGCTGCAGTGGACTTTATATGGTCTGAACTTTTACTACATCACATTGGCATTTATATGCAGGTAAGCAATTTCTTTTTAAAGCCTGGACAATCTGAACACATCTCACTTTAACAGCACAAGCTTTTGAATTGGAAACAGGATTAGGACAATAGTTGAATGTAATATCTTTGTTACTTATTGCATAGACGTTGAACAATTCTATCTGGTAAATTTCGTAATAAAACCTAAGATCTTTTTTTCAATTTTGCGGCAATAAAAAAATAATTAACACCTAAATATGTAATTACCCTAAGATGAAATTCTAAGAGATCAATTTCTACACCAAAAAATCCCATAATCAGAGATTTTCATCAAAATCCTTAACCATTTCCTAGAAAACCAAACATATTTTATATGATTTATCAAGCTTCACTCGCTATTAATGCAAATCAACTTTTATCTCCTTTAGTAAGACTCTCTGCTAACTTGTCTCTTCACTAACTTGTCCAAACATGTTGATTCTTGGCTGTCTGGGTGATGCCGCTTCACATTTCTTCTAGCCAACGTTTCGACCATCTTTCTGTGGTCTTCTTCCAGAGCAAAGCTGCAGCCCTGAAAGAAGACTACAGAAAGATGAAATAAATAACTCTCGCATTTTCTGCTGGTTAATTGATTTATTTAGATCTTTTAACAACTTTTCGGCAACTGCCAAGGTTGCCTTCATCAGGTTAACTCTTACATACAAGGACAAGACACTGACTGACTCGCGAGCCAGTCCTGGCTCCTATAAATAGCCTGCTGCTAAGGGAAGCTTCACGCTGTTCTTTGATTGGTCGGTGATGCACACGGCCATAGACGGGGTCAAACCGGTTTGGGTGTATCTCTGCATCTCGTGGCTTCAGTATTGTCGAAGTTGATGCATCAACTTCGACAATACTGAAGTTCTGGCCAAGATATCGTATTTCTGGGACTCAGTGATCAGAGAAGCGCTGGAGATTCGATTAAGTGACAACAGCATTCCTGAGCGAGGCTTGGGAGCCAATCGTAAAAGACCTAAAACAGCAACGTGTTAGACACAACCTTCCGAGCAGACGCCGTCATGATGCGTCGACCAATGGGAGATAAGTTGTTCATGATTGGTCAGTTCCAGAGCCCTCGTGTAATGCCGCCGGTTAAGCAATGATGAGTGTGGAGAGCACTTGGATGGGTGACCGCACATGCCAACTGTTAAACAACATTATGCGTGGTTTTTACTTGGATGGGTGACCACTCAAGATACTGCCATGGAGCTATTAAATGCCATCCAGTTGCTGAGCTACGGGATGCAGCCACGAGATGCAGAGATGCAACCAAACCGGTTTGACCCCATCTATGGCCGTGTGCATCACCGACCAATCAAAGAGCAGCGTGAAGCTTCCCTTGGCAACAGGCTATTTATAGGAACCAGGACTGGCTCGCGAGTCAGTCAGTGTCTTGTCCTTGTATGTAAGAGTTAACCTGATGAATGCAACGATGGCAGTTGCCGAAACATTGTTAAAAGCTCTAAATAAATCAATTAACCGGCAGAAAAACCGAGAGTTATTTATTTCAACAATACGCCGGGAAAAACTAAAATGTCATACAGAAAGTTGGTCGAAACATCGGCTACAAGAAATATGATGCGGCATCACCTGGACAGCCAAGAATTAACTGACTCTGGCCACAGAAGCTTACAATTACATTCATCGAAACATGTTGGCTCCTCAAAATGTTTCATCATTTTTTGAGACAAAGGCAACAGCTTATATCTAGCCTAAGTTAAATTATAGGTAACAATGAAAGGAAAGAAATGCCACGAGGCAATATTTATAGGGAAAGGACAGGTGAAATACACCCAACATTCACCAAAGTTGAAAGGAGGAGGGTAGAAGTAACACAAAAAAACACACAAACAAAGAAAATACAATATTTCATGGTAAAACCCTTTTTCAAGTTAACAGAAGTAAGTGGCTGGGCTTGCGCAAGACTTGCATTCGACACAGCCACTCATAGAACCCAAATTAAATTAAATATATGTATATATATTTGTGTTTTTATAAGTCTGTATTTTTTGAGTGATAACAAAACCCTTACGGATTTATCTGTCCCTCCAAACATCCATCAGCTTGTCACACACTGATAACTTGTGAACTATTTCAATTAGAAATTTGTAATTGCATACTACCAAAGTTTTTACTTACATTAACAGATTATAACAAAAAAATTAAATAATTGTGGGATTAAAAAAATTATAGGGAGCTGAAAGATTCTCTAAGTAAACAATAAAGATATAAAATGAAAGCTAGCAATAATAATTATTATTTAATGACTACACCATTGCAAAATTTGTGGACATTATTGGTGAAAAACCTTAAAAAAACAATTCAAGGTTCATTTGGGAAATTACTGATCTGAAAATTCTTTCAAAATTTACAGTGATTTTGACTTCTAAAGTTTATAGGAGAAATATGGTGATTCATTCGGAGTTCATGTTTTCACAAAATAACTAAATATGTAATTTTATGAATTGTGATACTTCAACACATATTTTTTTTTGACAGACAATCATATATAACTTTTGATGGAGAATTTGATGAACAGGATAGTAAATATGTCACAAAATAGTTTTCCTGCAAGTTTTCAAAATTTTTCCAGGATCCAAAATAATTTTTGTAAACTGAAATTTATATACACCATTTCAAACACAATTTGTCAAAGGTAGAATGAACTATATTTAAAAACTAGCTGATACCCGCGACTTTGTACGCATGGATTAAGAATTTCTTTGCCAGAATTCAATATAGAAGGTTGTTGATAATGAAGGATTGGTCCCAAACAACACTGAGTCGGCGTAATATGACAGGAGAGCTATCACTATATCATTCTACCGTCGAACCTGTCTCTTGAAGATAATCAGTTTCCAACATATTTCTGTTACCATTCGATAAGTTTTCAAAATTTCGTGATTACAACTGTTTATCATAACGGAAAAAATGTCCTGAGCCTTTCCTATAGATTTTCTTGTCAAATTCAATCAATATCGGTATAGCCATTTAGTCATCAAAACGTAACAAAAATACAGAGACTTACTTTTACATTTATAGATTTATTACGGCAGATCACACACACACACTAACTGTGAACAACCCCTGAGGGATCATTATGACGTAAAAAAGTGTACACCTACAGCATTGCAAGACTACCTACGATTTGCCTCACATTGAACCCCTAAATCTGTGATATCTACAGTTTAACATTCAATCCGAATAACCAAGTGTGACTCTTACAATCAAAAACAATTTTTAAAACCATCTTTATATATATATAGATAACATTCTACTGATTTTTTTTTTTTTTAAATTTAAACAATTGTTATGAAATGAATTCAATTTAATACACAATCTGTGTATAGAAACCGCAGTAAACAAGCGTATCCTATTCTAGATCAGTGGTCCACAACTGGTGAGCCACAGCACACTGGTGTGCTGTGAAAAGGAGGAAGGTGTGCAACAAAACTTTACCAATTATAAGGAATTAATTGCCAAGTTTTTTATTAATTATATTTTTGTTTCATGTGCCATGAATAGTTATGTATTTTCGTATTCTAAGAAATTAAATGTTATTTATTTACTCTCAGTTGCTGTTAGGTTTGTTTATTCATTTTTGAAATATTTTTATTCTTTACATCTACTGCTGTACTTTGAGGTTATTATTATTATTAATAATTGCGATGGAGCCAACTCTCTGGTGGCAATTTCCCAAGTCATCTAATTACCCCTTATATAATTATGATAACAATGAGCAGGAAAATGCTTTAAGGCAATAAAACTAACGAAGGATAGGGAAATATGACCCAACACTTACCACAAATGAAGACGACTGGGAACGAAGAGAACAAAAAAACAAACACAAGAAAAGCGCAATATTTCAGCATACAGCCTTATTCATGCAAAAGTGAGACAATGACCGAACACTTAAAACAGATGAAGTCAGCTGGGAACGATGAACTCAAAAAAAATAAACACAAGAAAAGTGCAATACTTTGGCATACACCCTTATTCATGTGAAAGTGAGACACAGGGTCAGATGTGTACACAGAGACGCCATGACCCCGCCTGGTGTCTCACTTCTGCATGAATAAGACTGTACGAAATATAACGCAATTCTTGTGTTTATTTTTTTGTGTTCGTCGTTCCCAGCCGCCTTCATCTGTGGTAAGTGTTGGGCCATATTTCCCTAGCCTTCCTTAGTTTCTTTTATATATATGTTCCCCTTCCATGTACAATTCCTAATTTTTTGACCAATATCCCTCCAAGCTCCCACCAACATATGCCCTGTATATTTGCCACAAGTATTTACTGCATGTTCTGTGTATGTGCTTTTCTCTCACTCAAAACTGCTGGGATTAGCAGAACTTTCCAAGCCTTATGTTATTTTATTACGTTGCTGGTGTTGGTGCTTTTCCAACAATACTACTTTGTTCCTGAACCATTGCACGGACACACTGTTAGACATCACTGTAAAAACAATCGGCAATGTATATGTGACTTCTTCGAGTGAATAAATCCCACTTCTTACAATTACTTAAGTTCAATCATAGCTGTGTTATGAAGTGATCCAAAAATTGTGTTATAGTTAGTCTTGATATTTTCTGTTACAGATTATTTTATTTCTTGAAGATGGACAACCTCAATGAACGGAGTGCAAGTGGTGAAAGCATTGAGCCAGAAGAAAAGACACAAGATGCAGGGGAAATTTAGTGATAATTACTTATCCTATTTTTTTTTTTGGTATGGTGAAAAAACGTGTCCAATTCCCTAGTGTATTGTTTGTAGTGAAAAACTCAGTAATGCTGTTATGGCTCCCAGTAAATTGAAACAATATTTGTCAACAAAACATTCATATCTATCAATCAAAGATGTCAATTCTTTTCATCGGTTGTTGGGAAATAATAAAAAACAAAAAACATTCATGTTCACTACATTACGAGTTTCGGAAAGAGTACAGGAAGCTGGTTACAAAGATGCCAAACGTATCATAAAGGCCAATACTATACAATACAGTAAGAACCACATTTAACATTTGACATCAAGTAACAGAGAAACTTAAGACATACCACACAATTGAAGTCTGATCATGAGCTTTAAAATGGTGAAACCCCTTTTGAAATCTGCTCGGTAGTGTTCGAGTTATTTTGCAATGGATATACATAGTTTTTGTTTTATTGATGTAAAAGTATATGGAAAGTAAACCCAACACTTGCAATGAATGAACACAAAACAGAAAAACATGTTTCACAATATTTCAGCACTGAACCTTATTCTCACAAGTAGATAAGACACTTCTTAGCAGGTAAGCTGGATATGAGGCACTACAAGTGACTGCGGATAACAGGTAACAAGTGAGGCTGGGGTGGTAGTGGAAGGGGACAAGAAAATACTGAATTGTTAACTATCAAGAAATATCATTATTGTATTTGGAATGGGGAAACATAACCAAAATAATCTATAAATTATAAATAATTTATAACTTATATGAATGCGGACAAATAATAACAAGTGTATAGTCTACTGGAAAGATCTTTTCAGAGACTGAGGCCAGAAGGATGTAGGATATCAAGGATATGTTGGCACCCTATCCTTCCTTCGAAGATGCAAATATCCACATAGTGTAGCACAAAGGAAGAAACAATGTATCATGCAGTGTTGGAGATTTCATTTGTGAGTCATGTGAAAGGAGTTGAATATGGTGTAAACTGCATGAGGATGTGGGCCAAGTAATCAGGAAGGCACTGTGCAAGCAGGAGATGGCTTCATCCTGTTATGGGCTGTGTTCATATGACATAAAATTGGACCTCTGATTAAACTGAATAGACCATTGACTGGAAGTGGTTATATTCAACTACTTCAAGACCATTTGCAGCCATTCATGGCCTTCGCGTTCCCAAACAAAGATAGACATTTCCTAGGGATGACAATGTGCCTTGTCACTGGGCAAAAATAGTTAATGACTGGTTGCAGGAACTTGCAATTACACCACATGATTTTGCCAACTAGATCATCAAACATGAATCCATTGAACATATCTGGGAGATTGAAATATCAGTTTATAAACCACATCTTGCATTGGCAGCATTTTCCTTTAATTATGAATGGCTATAGAGTAAATATGGTTGAATATTTCTTTGACCTATAGCATATCAGTGCATACATATATCGGAAAACCAATTGGCGCTCAACAGTGCGACAAATAAAAGATTTGGATACGAGAATAACCACCAGTTACCACAACTATTAGTAAGAACTGGCTTAGGGACGTAGTAACCGACATGTGAATGATGAAGTTACATGAACAATTAAGAAACCTATAATTTTTATGCTATCAAATCAAATTTAGTAAATTTGTATAAAGCTTTGAAACAATCATCAATTATTATGCCAACCCTTTCCCCTTCTCACAAACTAATTTCTACACCTCCACTATTTTGAAGATATTCACAATAATAATCAGTCCCTTCACTCATCTTTCTAGGTCCATTAAAAGATAATTTGAAAGAATTTATAAAATTTGCTTACTGTTCACAAGATTCTATTATTTCACAAGCATAGAAAGAGAGGTGTGGAAGAATAAAGATTACTTACACAAGGAATATGCAAAGCAAATTCATACATCACACAAAATGTTAACTACTAGAAGCAGTGATGCAACTAAGGAAAATGGAAGCGGCTTCTAGGCGATATAAATAAGAAAAGAAAGGGAAATTAACCCACCACATACCAAAGTGGACGGATGCGATGAGAGAACACTAATGCTGACAAACAAACAACACAATATTTCGGCATATGCCTTGCTCACAAATAGAAAAAACGGGCCATTAGGGTCGGAACGTGTGTGCACACCGAACGTTACCTAATGACTAACCGTGTTGTGGTGGGGGGGGGGGGGGGCGGATAAGGAGTAGACTATCGATATCGGTATACAATGTCTGAGATAATATATTTAATATTTTGGCAGGCGATGGTAAAATGAGCAAATGTAGTAATGGTACGGTATAAACATAGAGAAAAAAAAAAAAAAAAAGGGGTAGTGATGGGTTAATTGGAATTTAACGGTGATTAAGTCCAGGTGGGTGTCTTGTATCCAGGATATTCTGGTACGCTAGTTCCCATCTCCGGAGTTCTGCTGAAGTGGTGCTGTCAGGGAAAACTCTGACTGCTCTCACAGTGAAACAGTCGTTGAGGTTGTTGGAATCAGAACATGCCAATAGCCATGATTCCAACAACCTCAACGACTGTTTCACTGTGAGAGCAGTCAGAGTTTTCCCTGACAGCACCACTTCAGCAGAACTCCGGAGATGGGAACTAGCGTACCAGAATATCCTGGATACAAGACACCCACCTGGACTTAATCACCGTTAAATTCCAATTAACCCATCACTACCTTTTTTTTTTTTTTTTTTTTCTCTATGTTTATACCGTACCATTACTACATTTGCTCATTTTACCATCGCCTGCCAAAATATTAAATATATTATCTCAGACATTGTATACCGATATCGATAGTCTACTCCTTATCCGCCCCCCCCCCCCCCCCCACCACAACACGGTTAGTCATTAGGTAACGTTCGGTGTGCACACACGTTCCGACCCTAATGGCCCGTTTTTTTCTATTTGTGAGCAAGGCATATGCCGAAATATTGTGTTGTTTGTTTGTCAGCATTAGTGTTCTCTCATCGCATCCGTCCACTTTGGTATGTGGTGGGTTAATTTCCCTTTCTTTTCTACTAGAAGCAGTGTAATACAGTAGCCAAGCAAAGACATCAAACTGTGCAATTTGTATAAACTCACTGATTTTAAATTGCTGGGTTGTACAGGTGCCCTTCGTGTATCCTTTTATAAACAAACAGACAGAATGTTAGAGAACAAATAAGAAAACTACTAAACTTACTGTTAACTGTCACCATAAAACTGAGTAATTACTTGATTTTTACCAAAAAAAAAGACACAGAAAGGAAAAAAAAGTTCTGCCGTATACATAAATTAAGTTCTAAAAACCTAAGGTTCTATAAGGTCATTCAAGAGAGCTAAAATATTTTCAAGAACTATAAGAAAATAATAAAACAGTTTAACTTTTTAAGTAATAATTTGGAAAATAGTTATCAAACCACACCTAAATACCAAGTATGTGCCACATTATATCTTACACCAATGTGCTATTCACTGATAAGTAATCTCAACCTTGTTAAAAGAAATGCAGGAAGGAAAAGCTATATTTATTTTGGCAGCTGTTTGTTCCTCACCTCCTTCATCAATCTTTGACAATCATCTTTATCTTTTTCTCTATCATGCAACTGCTCCTGCAATCTTTTGATTTCTTGTATAAATTCATCTCTTTCCTGCTCTCTCTCAGCAGCCTGTTCTTCAAGAAACTGTCGAGTAGAACGTAACTGCTTGTCTGCAGCTTCTACCTGGTTTCAGAACATAAACCTCCACTTCAGTGTTCAGAATTATTTAACATTGAAATGTGATAACAGGCAGACCTAGTGTGTTATAAACCCCAGATGCCGCAGCTGATCAAACTTCATTTCTTTGGTAATACATAAAATTTACATTTTTAATACAGATTAAATCCATAAAACCTTTATTTATATACTTTATTAGTCACAGAAAATGGTTATTAGATAATTATTTTTGTGTTTTGTAAATGGTAGATACCTACAGTCAAAAATAAACTAACATTTTCACCCTATAATATTACTTGATATACAATTTTCCTTATATCCTGAATCACCATATTTTCATTGCATAATACTGTTTGATGTACTACTATTCTTATATATCCTGTCTCATCAAAATCAGTTATAGCAACTGGAAAAGCTACTGCACTTAAAGTTACACCTTAATCAAAAAGTACATAGGGTGGTTTGAAAAGTTTTTTGTTTGACCACAGTGTGTAAATTATAATAGCAAACCAGAAAATACAAATTTTTCACAAAAAAATAGTGCATACTGTTCTATAAACATATGTATATTTCTTACAAAACACACTATAACCTGCACATAACTACAACATAACATAATGTGTACAGTAATATAGGATGATGTAAACAACTTTTTAGACTACCCTTTTTACAATCAAGTCGTCATCTACTTGCAAGAAACATGGGTTATGAGCAGAAGAAACAGAGAGGTAACAGATAGAAAACAACAATCAGTGATGACAGGCTCAGAAACATGTATTGAGATGTTTCTTTTCAGTATATAAAAAGATACAGCTTAACAATTGAGCATGTTGACGAAAAAAAATCGTACACCAAATTTAACTTTTGTTGTATCTTAAAATTTGCAGAAAGAAGTTATCAAAGGCTGTTTACTGGACAAAGAAAAATGAATATTCTGTGAAATTGACTAAGTCACAGAGTATTCTTTAGTTTTTAAAGCATACTATACAAAAAAAAAAATTCCAAAATCAAACAGACAATCAAGATATTTACATAGAAAGTTTGCGAATTTTTTAAAAGATATAAAACTACAATAGAACAAATAGTAAGTGATGGGCAAAAATAATTACTTAACAAGCACGAGAGACCTCTGTTACAAAATATATATATATAAAAGATTCTAATTAAACATCATTGTATTTTATTTTGAATGCTGTATGATTTTAACATTTCAGATATATGCCTACAAAAATCATTACTTTTTTCTTAGTGTTCTAAGTCATTAGATGACGGAAAGGATTGGTGAGACAGAATGTGAAGGCATTTGGCCACAGCCTTTTGAAAGAACCATCCAGGGAACCACAGAAGACACATCCACACAGATGAAAGTTGATGCAGAGTCTATAAAATGGTGATAATGTATAATTTGAAACAAACTGTTTCTTATTACTTATACGAGGGTTGGAACGTATATAGTGGCAACTATTTATTCACAACCGATCCAAAAGTGTTACATCTTTGCACCTGTTACTGTCCTTCAAAGTAGTCACCAGCATTGTGTAGAACCCGTTGCCAGCGATGTGGTAGACATAGTATACGGTTAGCAGAGCCTGTTCTGTTGATGGTGCAAATGGAGCGGTCTACTGCCTGTCAAATCTCTGGAACAGTTCTGAAGTGAATGCCACGAAGTGGTTCCTTCATCTTCGGAATCAAATCAAAGTCACAAGGACTTAAGTCTGGGGAGTATGGTGGATGGTACAGAACTTCCCAGTCCCATCAACCGAACAGAGCAGCCACAGCTTGCACTGTAGGCACCAGCGCATTAACATGCAAAATGAGGGGTGGGATGCACAGAAAGTGCTGCCGCTTCTTTCGCAAAGCTGGTCGCAGGTGATGATCCAAAAACGAAGAGACATTGTCGGTCTGCCGTGGAGGAACGTAATGCGTTAGGATAACAACATCACAGTCATACACGAGAATCATCATAACTTTCACCATACTTGGGCTCTGACGCAATTTTGACTTTCGCGGCAACCCATAATGACGCCATTCGTTGGATTGGCATTTCAGTTTTGGCTCGTACGATGTGGCCCATTTCTCATCCAGTGTTACAATACGACGTAAGAAAGCCTCCCCTTCGCGCTCATAGCACTCCAAGTGCGTCTGAGCAGTGTGGTGATGCACCCATTTCTGTATTTCCATCAATTGATGCGGAACCCATCGTGGTGCAATTTTTCGCATGCCCAGGCATTCCTTCAGGATGCGAAGCTCAGTCTTATGCGCTAATCTGGTTTAGTAGGTGAGCTCATGAATCGTCTGGCGTCGATCACTGTCCACTAATGCGGTAACAGTATGCACTTCCTCTTCAGACACACTAGGATGACCTGCCCGATGCATGTCTGCCACAGTTTGCCGACCTTCACTGAAGACTTTTACCCAACTTGTCACTGTTCTGTACGGCAATGCCGATTCCCCACGTGCCTCTTGACGACTTTGATCACACTGTCACACACGACTTCTGGCACATTCAATCTTGATCCAACTCCGTTGTTCCTGTTTCGAAAACATATTGACACCGTTACGTTAGATTGCTCGCTCACAAGTGACTGCGTTTCCCTCAATTGTGTGCACGCCAGGGACATGGGACGGGCGAGTCCATTTGATCGGAGGTAAGGTAGGTATGTCAACAACGTGTGCTATCAGTGACAATAGTAGATTCCATTGCATAGTGTCTCCACAGCAGTCTTGCCACTATTTAAGTTCCAACCCTAGTATTGTATATTCTAGTTGTTTGGTAGTGCAGTTATTTTAAACCCAGCATATGATTCATACTACACAATAAATACCCTTTTCACCATGCAATTTGATACAAAGTATACTGCAGCTGGCTATAAAAAAGATGTGCATTTTCTTGCAAATAATATATAGAACATATTCAATAAAAGTTTCTCGGGAGTCCAGCCGGATGGTGTCATAAAACGACGACGTTTCGACAACCTGCTCGGTTGTCTTCATCAGGTCTATTTTAGATATTTCTTCTCGAAATCAGACTGGCTTCGCTGCCTCCGAAATTCGAATGTCGTGTATAGAGGGTTGCCAGGACGCCCAATCAGCGCGTTGGAACTGAGGATATCAGTGTTGCGGACTGCGTATGGAGCCAAAATGGTCACCCATCCAAGCGCTGACCACGCTCACCGTTGCTTAACCGGTCTACCGCAAGCCGAGGGTATCAGTGTTGCGGACTGCGTATTGAGCCATACGCGGTCACCCATCCAAGCACTCGCCACGTTCAACGTTGCTTAACTTGTAGACGTAAGTGCTGGCAAACTATGTCCATGGCGTCAGTTTGCTTGTATTTGGCCTTGTTGGGAAGATTTTTGTTTTTTAAGACATAGATCCTTAATAATTGGTCTCCAGGCTTCACTTAAATACAGTCCATTGTCCCTATTGATGTTATTATCGTTAAGTTGAATTTCTAATGCTTCCTGAATTACCAAGTCCCAGAACGAAGAGACTCTGGCCAGCACCACCGTTTCATCAAACACTATTTTATTTTCTTCATCGAACGCATGTTCGGCTATTGCGGACTTTTCCACTTGCACCAGTCTCAAGTGTTGTATGTGCTCGGTGATACGCTCGGCGATGGTTCTGATCGTCTGTCCAATATAAACTTTGCCGCATTCGCAAGGTATTGAATAAATTCCAGGAATCCTTAGGCCCAAATCATCCTTAACCGAGCGAAGCACATCACGTAACTAGGCGGGCGGCCGAAAAATGCTCTTTATACCAGAACGCGCCAAGAGCCTTCCAATCTTTCCAGACGTGTTGCCGGCATATGGCAGAAAGGCAAGAGATTTTGGTGGTTCAATCTGTTCATTCGGTGGTCTTGGTGGCTTCTGGATAAAAGCACGCTCTATCTGTCGCCAAGAGTACCCGTTCTGATCAAACACTGATACCCTCAGTTCCAGCGCGCTGATTGGGCATCCTGGCAACCCTCTATACACAACATTCGAATTTCGGAGGCAGCGAAGCCAGTCTGTTTGTGATTTCGAGAAGAAATATCTAAAATAGACCTGATGAAGACAACCGAGCAGGTTGTCGAAACGTCGTCGTTTTATGACACCATCCGGCTGGACTCCCGAGAAACTTTTATTGAATCAATACGCCGGGAAAGTCTCCATTTCCATATAGAACATATTCTCAAACAGCTTTGCAGCATAATCAGCTTGATCTCTCTCTTTCTGAAATCTTGTCACTGACCAGACAGATTGTGGGATACGATATTATACCTTACCTTGAAATTTTATTTAAAATGAGTCTGGAGTCTTGCTGCTTACCAGAGGTTTGTAAAAGAGTGACAGTAGTACCAGTTCATACAGGAGGGGTTACAAACAGGGTTTAAAATTACGGGCCCATTAGTTTGACATCAGTGATAGGCAAAATGATGGACAGATTGATATGCAACTATATCAGAAATGTCTGTGAGGAAAGAAATTGGTTTTCAGAGTAACAACATGGTTTTAGGCACAGATATTCATGTGAATCTCAGATGGTGGGCTATATGTAAGATATTTCAGATGAAATGGACAGGCTAGGCTAAGTTTACAGTGAGGCACTAATTGTTTCTAAGGTATTTGACAGAGTGGGCCATAAAATGGTTTCAAATAAACTGAAATCTATTGGATTGGGTGAAAATGTTACTTGCTGGGTAGAGGAATTCTTAAAAGCCAGAAGCATAGTGTTAAAGTAGGAAATACATTATCAAAAGATGTGTAAATAAATATGGGAGTGCCACAGTGTAGTGTTTTGGGGACCGTTGCTGTTCATTATTCTAATGAATGACTGTGATGATGGGTTATGGTAAGGATTTAGTTTTTTTCTAGATTATATAATAGTATTCAATACGATCAAAATAGGTGAAGACCGCGAACAGCTGCAGGGTGACCTGGATAGAATATCTAAATGGACAGGTCAGCATGGAATGAAGATAAATGCCAAGAAGTCAGCTTATTAGGTACACAGATAAAAAACCAAAGGTAAATTATGATGATAGTGTGGGGTCAGAATTGTTTGTTGAAGGCTTGATGTGTAAATATCGTGGCATAGCATTTGATAAGAAACTCAATTGGGCAGAGCACGTTGGGCAGGTGGTAAGAAAAAAATTACAAAATTCTTAATTTATTGGAGAGGGTAATGAGAGGATGTACCAGAGAAGTTAGGAATTGGGTTACAAAACTTTGGTCAGATCACTGATTGAATACGGTGGTGTAGTTTGGGACCCACATTTTGGTTATCAAATACATGAGTTGGAGAGTGTGCAGTGTAAAGCAGCTAGATTTGTTTGTGCAAGTTAATGCAGGACCCAGTAAGTAACTGATATGATAAAGGAGCTGGATTAGGAGCCATTGGAGGAACGGATGAAGGTGAAGAGAGTGCTCGAAATGAACAAGGCATATGTTTGTGACGGAACTTGGAGGGATATTAGTCAAAGAATTAGGAATGGTTCATGGAAGGGGAAAGGAGACCATCACCACAAGCTTGCACTCGATTTCAAGCATAAGGGAGTGGGAAAATTTTATTTTGTTGGTAAGTGTGTCAGGGATTGGAACAAATTACCAAGTGAAGTTATGAACAACTAGCTGGTACCCACGACTTTGTTCATGTTTGTATAGAATTTGGATTGACAGCTACCGACATCTAACCACCATAGTGCTCGATGGGAGACTCGATGCTATTACCACACACAAATGCCAGTCATCTGAGCTATGTAGTTCAGGAACCAAAGTAAAATATATGGACACACATGTCTTTCGGTCGAAATACAAAAATATCCTTGATCGACCAATTTCAACCACCATATCTCCCACACTACCACAGATACCAAAATTCGGCCAAAGTTGTGATCGACGGGTAACTCTGTGCTACTACCACACAAAAACACCAATGATCTGTGCTAGATAGTTTTGGCTGAAAAGTGATACACCATGCACATACGTTTTTGGTAAAAATATGAAAGTGCCGCAGTTCAACCACTTTCAACCACCATATCTCCTACACCTCAATATCTACCAACGTCTTATCACCATAGTACACGATAGGAGACATGATGCCACTACCACACACAAACACCAATAGTGTATGCTATGTAGTTGTGGCAGCAGAGTGACATATACGGGACACATGTCTTTGGTTAAAATACGAAAGTGCATGCATCGACCACTTTTAGCCATCATATCTCCCACATCCCCACAGCTATCGACATTCGGGGAACGTTGTGCACGACAGGAAACTCCATGCTACTTCCACACACACCTGTGATCTGTGCTAGGTATTGGTGGCTGAAAAGTGAAGTATAGGAAAACACACATCTATTTTTATATATATATAAGATTTACCAAAAACACTTAAGGAATTTAAAATTAAAATTTGTAAATTGTAAAAGTGAATGAGGTAGGAATTTAACACTGCAAGTATAAAAGAAAATTTATAAAAAATATATAAAATTGAGTAATTAGATGACTAGTGGAATTGCCACCAGAGCGTTAGCTCCATCACAATTAAATTAATATTACTATTATTATTAATAATAATAATTGATTGAAAGCAAGATTGTAATAGCATTACAAGGGCTATTTGAAGCTGTTTTAACAGACTACAGAGAAATTCTCAGAACATTTAATAGGAGTACATTATTTCACAACTGCTAATGGGAGTTCAAGAAGTACAATGGTGCAAAAAAATAAAAAATAAAAATAGAAAAGATTTTTAAAAAATTGAAACACCTAGATATAATTAATGTAGAGTAATAAAATGTCTGCAATGCACTTGTCCATGTAATATATTTAATTTACTAAAGTTGCAAAATTACAGGTTAATGTAAGCTTGAGCACAGCCATCATCAATCTTAAATGCTAGTACATTAATAACCAGTGTTGCCACCAGAATGTTGAATGCAAGCACACAAACATGGATGCATAGTGCTGTACAGGAGCCGGATTTCAGCTCATGGGATGGCGTTCCATGCTTGTTGCACTTGGTTGAACAATACAGGGACGGTTAATGCCGGTTGTGGATGATGTTGGAGTTGTCAAATCATGTCCCATACACGCTCGATTGGAGAAAGATCTGGTGATTGAGCATGACAAGGCAGTATGCTGGGTTACAACAGTGGTATGGGGGCAAGCATTATCCCGTTGGGTAACACCCCCTTGAATTTTGTTCATGAATGGCAGCACAACAGTTTGAATCACGATACTGACATACAAATTTGCAGTCAGGGAGTGTGGGGTAACCAAGAGAGCACTCCTGCTGCCATAGGAAATTGCTTTTCAAACCATAAGCCCAGGTGTAGTTCCAGTGTGTCTACACCACAGACAGGTGGAATGCAGGTGCTCAACTGGCCTCCTTCTAACCAACACAGGGCCATCACTAACACAAAAGCATCACTGGCACCAAGACATCACTGGCATCAAGACATCACTGGCATCAAGACATCACTGGCATCAAGACATCACTGGTACCAAGACATCACTGGTACCAAGACATCACTGGCTTTCATCAGAAAACACAACAGGCCTGCAGACGATCCCTCAATGACCTCTTGCTTGACGCCATTCATGTTTCAAATAGCAGTTGTTTGTGGTACATGGGATGCATGCCACAGGGCATCTGGCACAGAGTTGTACTTTCAGTAACCAATATATACCAGTTTGTTGCATCACTGTTGTGCTGACTGTAGTTTGAATTCCAGCTGCAGTGGCCCTCCGATCCACTAAAGCTATACTCCAAATACGGCAGGTAGTGCCACGTGGGTGCCCGGAGCCCTGTCTTCATGTGACCGTACCTTCTCGTGACTACTACTGCCAGCAATCATGCACAGTGGATACATTCCTACCAGGTCTTTCTTCAATATCGTGGAAGAAAAGTCAACCTTTTCATAGTCCTATTACAAGAACTATTTCAAACTCAGTTAGCTGTTGATAATGGCTTCTTTGTCAAGGCATTCTTGACCAACTCACTATGCCCAATCTCGCAGGTAACTAACGCTCACGAACATTACAGCCCGTATTTAAAGCAAATCTGATTTGTATCTGCATGGTCGCCCTACTAGCACCACTTTTATGTGATTTGCGATAAAATTGAATCGACGTCATCTTTCAGATGCATAAACATGCCTACCAACTTTCAGTTATCTAACACAACTCCTTCTTGGTGTTGGTTTTTTTCGTTTTCCATCAGTGCAGTCAGAAATGTGTGATGTAGGCCATGAAACTACTTCAAAGAAAAGGAAAACTGTTCTTTTGTTTAACTGCTTAATGTCTCTTAACAGCAAGGTCTTTAGAGATGGGAAAGGAAGGGATGCAAGGAATGAGAAGGAATTCAGCCATGACCTTTTGAAGGAAGCATCCCAGCATTTGCCTGGAGTGATTTGGGAAACCTTAGAAAACCCAAATCTAGATGCCCGGATGGGGATTCGAACTGGCATCCTCCCGAATGTAAGGCGAGAGCGTTAACCGTTACACCACGACACTCGGTAAAAAACTGTTCCTACGGTGGGGCACAACCTTTCGGGATGTTCTTGAACAATCTTCAATGATTGTTTTGAAAAGTGGAAACAATTACAGAATATATTATGCTACATTACTATAGCACTTAAATCAATCTATCTAAATCTATAAAAGTCAAAAGAGTATGTTTGCTGTAGAATCACACAAAATCACTGAACAGATTTGAACAGGTTTTCACAGTTTAAAAGCGTAGGATCAGAATTCAATTTGTGGGATGGTTGCATACTCTTATAAAAGTTAAACAGTTTAATTATACTACACACTTCATAATGAAATTTGCCAAGTGTTAAAAATAAATGTTATAAACTGCATAATGTTAGTTATAATTTTGGTCTGAGGCAGACAGATTACAATAAATGCACCAATACATTTTAACACTTTTAAAACCATTATTAAAGCTGCACTGATAAGGACTCAGTCACATCTAATTAGAAAATTTATTAATGAGATCATTAAAAAAAACACATTTATAAGCACAAATCAATATGTGCAGAAAGTGCTGTTGTATGTTAGAAAAATAATGAATGCAACAGGAAGGCCTCAAGTGAAGATGACTTGCTCAGCTTGTAAGCAATTAAAAATATTGAAAAAAAAAACAAAACAGACTTGGCTGTGGTGGGACCAAAGCACTCTCATTCCAAATTCTGCCAGAACAATGCTTAATTGAAATGGGGTAGATTTTACTTTATTTATTTATTTTCTGGCTTTAAGCCTTGTCAATGTTGAGATCATTGGCAGTGTGAAAGGATTTGGGGCAAGGAATGGGAAGGAATTCAGCCATGGCCTTTTAGAAGAAACCATCCTGTCATTTGCCTGGAGTGATTTGAAATAAATGGGTGCATTGCAAATACCCACAATGATTTACATCAGATTGCCTACTTCTCTACTTGTAAGGGAAAACATTTAAATTATATTTTTATTTAATTTAATATTATTTAAAATAGAAAATGTTACTCAGCTGATTGTTTTGTTTAGTTGTTACAAAAGATGTATGAAGTAATGTCTATGGATACCAAATAAGAATGAGGTGCAATGATCTGTTGAGTAGGACAAAGGTTTGTTTTAAGAAAGGTAAAGAGAAGAGAAGAGGAAGTCAAAAGAAAAATGAAGTAATTATTGGTTTAGGAATGTGACTATGTATTGTATGATTGTAAAGGTTGTTTATTAAGAAGAACGTTGATTTGAATAAAAGTTCATTTACTCATGATAACTAAGACAAGAACTAACCATTTACAACTACCTTATATTTTGGAAACCAAGAAGACTGGACGACACTGATACTGGCTTTGAAAGAAAAATTTGAACCTGCATTTTTTTAATATAAATAATCATGTTTGGCAAGTACCTAAACAAAAAATGCACTTCATTATATTTTGTGAAAAAAAAAAAAATTAAAAGTGCTGTTGAAATTAGAGCTGATGAGAAAATTTTTTTGGACAGTTATAGTAAATAGAAAGTAAAAATTAAGCAACCAACATATAAGAAATCAAGCAATAAATAGTTTTTCAGTTTGGAAAAAAAGAGAGTCGATTGTGTTCAATGCAAGTCAGAATTATTGTTAAAATCTATTATAAAACTGGGTAATTTTTTCTTTTATTAATTAAACAAAAATTAAGATAAAAGGGAATTAAAATGTTTTAAAGAGTTCTTTTACCAATAGTTTATATATTGTTTTCAAAAGTAAAGAAAGTACATTGGACTATTTCTGGACATAGTGGACTGTTCAGAGCTTTGGCCTTAGCAATAGTACTATTTCTTTCAAGTAGATTCAGCTTGTGCAATATTAAGTGTAGATATATTAGCTTTTGTTTGATTTTTTATTATTATTTGTAAATGTAATTATAGTGAATAGTTACGGATATTAGGTTAAACAAGTGTTTATGAATTAAATGTTGTTTTCACGGCATGGCAAATGTATCCTTGCACGCTTTCGTTTGTCATGCCGTAAGATTACTTGAATAACATATTCTTTGCCATAGGAATGGCAAAGTAAATTATTAACAGATATCTTTTTTTTTTTTTTAAGGTTTTGCGACAAACATTTATGGTTAAAGTAACAAAAAATGTTATAGAATGGAAACAAATTTTTATATTGGTGAGAAATATTAATTGTAATGAACATTTCGTTTTCCTTGCAATTTTAGTTCGTTGCTAGAAAACACGTCAAAGATGCTGCTTGTGACAAGGCAGATAGTAGAAAAAGTCTGTTTGCCCTTTTGATACATTATTTATTATTTTGTTTCACAGTATTTTGATTCAAATACATGTTAACAGATAATGATCATCATTCAGGTAGGTACTGCAACCAATCAACCTAGTATGAATGTATCTGAAGGTGAATTGAATGGTTATGTCAATCAGGAAAGTGAAACGGGAATTGACTTGGATAATACTGACAAAGATTTAATGTTGTTAGGGGATAGCGAAGGAGAAAGTGGATCTTTCACACCAGTGCAGGCTCCTGAAAGAAAAGAGCAGAAATGGCAAGAGGACAAAATATAACAGATGCTAAATTTAATGAGCCAACAAATTATGGAGCAGAAAAATTTAAACGAAGATTTAATTAAAGAAATAGGTGCTGTAAGAGAAAGTCTGGAGATATGGATGAAAATGACGTACTTACACTTAACTCTTAGAGAAAGGAAAATCCGACATGATGTGAACAAGCAAGTGGAAAATATGGAGGTAAATCTAAGTAACAAAATAATAGCATGGACTTAAGAGGAAGAAAATTCATTTACACAGGAAGGGACAAATGACACAGGGGAAATGAAAGTATTAGCTGATGAATCGAATATTGAAACATATCCAGAGAACAGCGATGAAGGATTAACCAGTGTTACAGCCCAAAGTGAAAATGAAGAATGAAAGTTCGACAACGAATATGAAGAGTTAAGAGATGCAAATGAAGGAATAAGATGTTTTTTAGCAGGAAGAATTTTTTTTTTTTTAACTGCTTAACGTCTCCTACAACAACTAGGTCATTAGAGACGGGAAAGGATGGGGGCAAGGAATGGGAAGCAATTCGGCCATGGCCTTTTGAAGGAAGCATCCCGGCATTCAACTGGAGTGATTTGGGGAAACCATGGAAAACCCAAATCTGGATGCCCGGACGGGGATTCGAACCGCCGTCCTCCGAATGCGAGGCCAGAACGCTAGCCGTTACACCACCACGCTCGGTAGGAAGAATTGACGAAAAAGATAATAATGAGATGGCTGAACGTGTTGGGGCAGCGTTAGAAGAAAGAAGAGTTGATCATACAGAAACAAATGCAGATGGGTATTTTAATGAATCTATGGGCAAAGCTTTTACTGGAATAGTAAGGAAAATTGAGTTTGGTGGCTGGGGGGAAAAAAAAAAAAAAAAAAAAAAAACCTATAGAAGTAGAATGTTCACAGTTTGATACTAAAAGAAGATTGCCAGCAAAGGAAGAAAATGTGCAAAGTGAAGATTTTAATGAAAGTATAAAGAAGAAGCAAAAAAAAAAAACAAAAAAAAAACAATATGTAATGGAGAGAATAAAGAAAATGAATTACGTATATGAAGAAGAGATGAGAAACTGGAACAAGAGAAAGAAAGAATCAAATGCTACAAGAATATAAAGCCGACTGACTTCAATTAAGGAGTCTTGGTATTCTTCAAATTTTTGAAGTAGTTTCAGGTTAATTAAAGAAATTCATTGATATATGCTGTAGTTATTCTGAAGTTGGGGACAAGCCTCACGGAAATGCTTATATTTAGATACAATATAAAACAAAGAAAAAATTAGTGTTAAGAAGTATAATTGTTTAGTGTAAGCCCAAGACTGTTTTTGCGTATTGTCACGGGTCTAGAATAGTTCCAATTTTTAGAATGAAAGATTATGGCTACTTGACCTGATTTGACCAAATATAAACTTGACCTGCGTTTCAGGGTGAGTAAAATCTCTGAGCATTAACAGATGTAGGCATTAAACACGAACAGAGATGTTAGTGCAATCGTATAAATGCTTAAATACAAACTTGACTTGCATTTGACCCTTAAAGTACACTTGCAAAATTTAAAATAATTCCTGTTTGATTCAAAAGCATCACGTTGTTTTTGATTGAGACTGGGCAAACACTAATAATATAATCATTGGTCATAGTATCTGTAACGGCCAGAGAACTTAATACACATTTCATATTAATAAACAGTTAAGCAACTCCCCAGAAATGAATTGCCAGAATAGTTCATTCGGTAACATATTTGGTTTGATGTCCACTTAAAATAAGCTAATAATTGGTTTACATGGAATATGAAGAAAGCCCAGTGACCAAACTTATCGGTAAAATGCCTAAAAAGCAAATAAACCGTCATGCATTAACTTTGGTCAAGCAACAATGTTAGTAAAAGTTTTAATTAAATTGAAATTTATCCTAAGCTGGAATGACAATTGGCAATTGTGGTTACAACAGAGACCATGAGTAATTTAATTGTTTAATCCATGATTCTGTGAGACCGTCTCCTACACCACCCTGCCTCCATGATGTTCTCCTGTTGATGAAGGGCCAAGTCCCGAAATATTCATTGTTTTTCCTGTTCTTGTGCTTTTTTGTGCGTTCACCCTACGAAACCATCATCTAAGGTAAGTGGTGGTTCATTTTGCTATCCATTATATATATATATATATATAAATATATATTGAACATTAGGATAGGATAAAAAACCACTGCTTACCAAAGAAGGGGATTCCTGCAGCGTTGGTACACGAAAAAAACGATCTCACAAAGAATAGAATTTTCAAGCACGGCTCTTCCTCAGTAGAAATGAGATGGCTGCACGCAAGCACTGCTGGCAGCCAACTAGCCAGCAGTGCTTGCATGCAGCCATCTCATTTCTACTGAGGAAGAGCCGTGCTTGAAAATTCTATTCTTTGTGAGATCGTTTTTTTCGTGTACCAACACCGCAGGAATCCCCTTCTTTGGTAAGTGGTGGTATTTATCCTATCCAATATATCTGCTTTTAGCACCTTTGTTTCCTAACAATCCAATATATATATATATTAAAGAGTATGCTCAATAGATTAAACATTTGCTTTGTAACATTATGTATGTCTAAGCTTTCATAAAAGATTCTGAAGTATTATGCCAGAGACAGATAAGTCCTGCTAATTTCTGTAAGTCAAGGTCTGCACTGATATTGTGCCATGATAGGCTGTCTATTTATATCTGGTTTTGGGCACAAGAATCTATGGAATTAGAAGTCTAGCTGATTATAATCATTCTGATGTCCAATTTTCTATGAAAGTTAGGCTTCCAAGTTGTCATATGCTGATGGAGAAGCCACACTTGCTAAAGCTTTAATGCAAGCAAGGACAACATAAATGAGTTCTTCGATATGATGGTGATTATATCTATATTAAAACGTAAGAATTGATGTAAGTTCCCTTAGTTGGTAGAATGAGAATATCTTATCCAGCACCATCATGCATGATTTTTTTGGATGTGTTTCTCGTCCACGTTTTATTTTATTTTATTTTCAATGATATTGGCTTTGACCAAATGGAACATTTCAGACTTCTAAAGATACCAGCATGATAAAATGTGAAGTAGATGAGCTAAGTCATAGAGGTCAGTCTCTGGCCCTAACCATAAATGTGTACTTAATGAGGGGGCATCCATAAATTACGTGAGGTGAAATAGGGGAGGGGGGGGGTCTGGCGAAATCTCACCAGATCTCATCAAGGGGGAGGGGGGTCTATGGAAATCTCACGTGAGATTTTGCGAAAAATTTGGGGACAGTAGAGCAAAAAAAAGTCTCAAATTTGCGGCAAAGTCGATTTTAGGAGGGTATTTCGTCAAAAAAGTTAGGGTGTGACCTAAAAAAAAGTTTCCAGGGCGATTTCTAGGGGGGGTTCTCACGGACCAGATCTCACCAGAGGGGGGGGGGGTCCGGCCAGATCTCACGAAATCTCACCAGGGGGGAGGGGGGGTCCAAAAATCCGGAAAAACACCTCACGTAATTTATGGATGCCCCCTGACAAAGGAGAATTGTTTAATGGACACCCCTAACATGACTATAAAACTGGCAGTCACATAATTCACCAAAGACAGACCATTATCTCAACTTTCATTTTTGTTAGTAACTAACAGTTGATCATTGTATAATACTAACCCGAGATGGGTGCTTGAGACCACTGAAAGAAATCTACATGATAAGAGTGATGGAAGGAGGATGATTTTTGTACTTCCCAGCTAAGTAAAAATTGGACACAAACAGTGGGAGCAAACAGACACAAATCTCTGTGCTCATTTTAATTTTAAGATAGTAATTATTAGAGATTTAGTGTATTAATCCAGTGGGATGTATTTTATTCTATTCTATAATCCATTTTAATAATCATTTTTATTTTGTGTATGCATAGGTATGATAATTTTATGCTTGTGATTTAGGTGATAATGAATTTATATTATCTAGTGAGAATACAATAATAACAGTTGTAAGTTTTGTTTGCAGATCAATATATGAGATATCGCATGACAAAAGGAAAGGTTGTGTGTGGAAGTTTGGTAAATCACATCCATTTAAAATCGTTTTTTTTTTTTTTTTTTTTTTTTTAACTGTTTAACATCTCTTAACAGCGAGGTCTTTAGAGACGGGAAAGGATGGGGGCAAGGAATGGGAAGGAATTCAGCCATGGCCTTTTGAAGGAAGCATTTGCCTGGAGTGATTTGGGAAACCATGGAAAACGCAAATCTGGATGCCCAGACGGGGATTCGAACCGCCGTCCTCCCGAATGCGAGGCCAGAACACTAACCGTTACACCACAACGCTCGGTAACTTGGTATCCATCGTTTAGTTAACAACGCTATCATGTGTAATCAAATTCCAAGGCACATTAAATATTGTATACATTCGGGATTAAGAGAGAGAGTCTATTTGTATTGTTTATCTTTTGTATATTTGATTTATGTAACAATATGTAACTGTCAAATACTACCAAACTGAATAGCTTCTAGTAACCTCCAAAAAACTTAAGGAATAAATCATGATTCTAAACAAAAGAGTCTGTACAATTAACAAAACCATGGTCAGGTGAACAATAAGTTGAGTGATTTTTAATAAACTAGACCTCTCATACTATCAAAAAATATAAAGGAAGAAGGAAATGAATTGATCAGGGTCCAGTCACATGTAAATAGTCATTTTTTTTAATAATCACATGCCAAAACATTTAAGTGGATGAGTGAATGTATGCATATTTATATGGGTGCATGTCATCATAGCAAGGAATTTAACAGAAATACCACAGCTGAAGGTGACTATAGTAGACGGCATACATGAACATGGATGGCACAGAGAGAGACAGAAATAGGAAGGACACACAGTATACGACGTTGCCGCAGTTCCAGCAGGACACGAGTGAAGTAGAAAGACGAATAAAGAGTAGAAATTAACGCTACTACTACTACTAATAATACCATTACTATATAGTAATAATATGCATTTAGCAGCCCTTATGTGATAACACCATTAAGCAAAAAGGAATATCAGAAAATTTCAGCCACAGTAAACAATTATGCCGTAAATATTATCAACCTTCAGTAAATGAATACAAAGCACTTAAAAGATATTGTATGTATGTCATTGTTTATATTAACACTAATGTTAAGAAAAGGGATAATAGAAAGCAGTGACATTTAAATTGAGATAAATAAGACACATTCGTATCTTGATATTGTAATAGTTCCGCAAGAGTCTGAGTAACAGAGTATGGAATTGTATTATTGGAGAGTCATGATACGATATCAGCCTTCTTACTGTTTGTACTTGGTGCTTTATCCCTTACATCAGAGTGATAGCTTGCATTATCCATTACAATTATGGAATGTGAGGCTAGATACAGTAGGTACTGATTTTTGAACCACTTACTAAATGTTGCAGCATTCTTATCACAATGACAATCACTGTTACTGCTATGTTTAGACCTAAAAACTAATTTACTTTGAGGAATGAAACCAGTAGTAGCAGACCCAGCATGACAAATGACTAAATGGGCACCTTTACCAGTCAGAACTTTCAGGCCCCCTAAACCATCATTCGATGTCCAGCAAGTACTTTTTTTGTGATTCTGTTTTACCCACGTCTTGTCCAAATAATAAATTTGAGTATTTACTTCTTGCTGTCTAATCTCACGCATGGTCCTCAGGAACATGGCCTTGAACGTTCCATAAGAACTTCTTCCCATTGTTATAGTTCAACTATTTGATACCCATAGCCTTCAAAATATGTAACATGGATGTTGTACTTCCGTAGAACCCTGTAGATTCATGCATATTACAACCAGTTTTTTGCAGTAGGAAATTTTCCAGCAGCATAGATGTCATGTACCTTGCATCTGAGAATGTCTTTATTAAAATCATTTAAGCCTCTCACATGCTTTTGGTGTCTGGTGGCTTCAAAAGCATGCTCCCACTTGCCTCTAATGAAGATTTACTCCCCTTAACTATTTGCCGCACTGTTCTAAGGCTAATATCACACGATTCAGCAGCTCTTGCCTGAGCTTTGGCAACATTATAAATTGGCACCCCAACATCTCCCTTGTGCTTAAAATATTGACATGCTTCAAAAACTTGCTCTCTGCTTTGCCTATGTAGAACTTAACGCTTACGCTGCTTATCTTCTTTTATTTAGTATAGGAATTACAGCAATAATCACTCATTTACAACTACCTACTTCACAAAAACATTGCATTCAACACTTGTACAACCACAACAGGCACTGGATTGTTACTGGATTCAATTGGCTACTAGCAGACTCGCTATACTGGGCTACCTTTGCTCCTACTGTGCACTATTGCCTGGTGCGCTGGAACCCAGAAATAATGCCCATGATCGCTACAATATTTTCTGAATAGAAGGATGTACCTGGCAGTGAACCAACCGTGGCAGCCTCTACTGTGTACCCAGAGCAAAAACGATGCCACAACAATGCTTAATGGGAAAGCGGTAGGTTTCCTCTTAAAAGCCATATCAAAGGACAGGAATGTACCTACTTTGGGATCATCAATTTTTACAAAATTGTGAATGGGATTTAGACAAATGGACCTATTGTTGAAGGTCACTAGGGTTTACAAAGGACAGGTAATTTTTATACTGGAGTCTACAATCAAAGAATCAAGGGGATCCTTGGGAGAATGCTGAACGGATACATGTGAACATGAAATTGAATTTAGGTTATAAAGGAATCGTCTAATACTAACGCTGTGTTGTTGATTGCTCCTCATCTCCATTCTTGGTGCTGCAGAAGCTCTAAAAAAAGTCACTGGGGTACCTGAACCTCCCACCATGTTGATGGGAATCCCACAACAGTTGATGGGAATCCCACAACATGGAAAAAGAATAAAAGACGTTCCATCTTCATCATCAATTTTGATTTCGTTTCTTCAACTGGGAACAAAACTCAAATTCCTATTTCAGACAGATATCCAGATATGAAGCTCAACATATCTGGATATGGTTCTAATAAAAATGGATGGAACCACAATACATATAATTTCAGTACAAAAAATCCACAGGCCAGAAAGATTCGTTGATCGGCATGGAAACAAAATGCTGCAACACAGCTGGTGGACTACTGTTATATATATTCGTCAGCAGCATGGAGAAAAAGTACATCAAGGCAACAACTTCTCCCTGTTACATCAATTCACATGGAAATATGTGGCAATCCCTTATTAAGGGTGGAGATGTACGACGCCCATGATGATACCCAGAAAAAATGTTGAAAGCATAGATTTACAGCTTTCTATAAGAAAAGTAGTATTAAGCAGAGTATGACACATATGGGAAGACATTATAGATACTGTAAGATGGAAAAATTTGATGGCAATGTATAGTTACTCTCTGAGATGCATGTGTCTAAATAATGCTGATTTTTTTCTTTCTTTCAATTAAACATGCTATGGAAAAGGCAATAAAAAATAAAATAAAATTAATCCGGTATGGCCTTTTGAAGGAAGCATCCCACCATCTGCCTGGAGTGACTTGGGAAAACCATGGTAAACCCAAACCTGAATATCCGGGCGGTGATTCGAACTGGCATCCTCCAGAATGTGAGGCCAGAGGGTTAATTGCTCACCCACCATGCTCAGTCTGAAGTTCCCACTGCCAGCATGTCTGCTCCTATTGTAACATATCTTAGAATTTCGCATAACAAAATTAGTTTCCTAGATAGCGAGTTCAATTGAAATATATAGTACCACCAGCTTAAAGTCATTTTTACAGTTAATTTTGATAATAATTCCCAGTAATATGTCCTACATTAGCATTAATTCAAGTATGAACAACAAATTCAAGAGTTAAATCCATTTAAACAACTGTTGAGAAACTTAACCTCAGATTTGAATATGTAATATCTGATTTTCATATAACTTTGATAAATGAGTATATTTCTTTTGTTCAAAAGATATTTAGGTAAATAAATAGCCAGAATATGAGAAAGTTTGTTGATAGAAAATCTTACTTAAAGTCTAAATATGTTTAAAAGTGATTTGCCGGTTTAGAATTTTGTCACGTAATTTTCCACTCTAAAATCGAAGTATTCAGTCATTACAAAACAGTTAAGAAGTCAAGGTAGAAAGTGGTGTAATTTTGGTTTAAACAACATATTAAAATTTTAGAAAGTTTCATGCATTTTAAAGATCGTTTTTGGATATAATTTGGTATAACAAGACATGTGCTTCATGAAAAAGTTAAATATTGCAGTCTTATTCAGGAATTCATGAGAAGAAATTATATTCAGAGTAAAGTTTATTTAAATATAAAGGGTTTTGAAAAAGTTTTATTCCAAAATATTAAAGCATTTGATTGTAATAAAATAAAATAGGATTTGGCGCTAGAAACGCTTGGACGAGATGGTTCGAAATCAAATGGCATTCGGGAGGAGCAATATTTTGAAAATTCGTAATAAATCAGGGAATATACTTAGAGATTCCAAATTTTTGCAGCAACCGTTTTTCAATTTGGAAATTTGTTTGGAGTTATTTTTAAGTTGATAATTTCAATAATTTAAGTAGTCAAATTTTGTTTTCGAATTTTATCCCATTTTCAAAATTAGGTAAAATACTTTATTTGATATCAGACGATAAATGAGCAATAGGAGAATAGAATGACATTTGTTTCAGTTTAATAGGAGTAATATTTCAAAAGTTATGACTCTTTTCTGGTGAAACTATTAAAGTTACAAGAAATTTTATAATAACTTAATTTGACATTTGTAATAATATCTAGCAACTAACAAAATTGCAGAAAGATAGGATTATGTTTGTTGTCAAGGTCAAATTGTATTGTGAAATATTCGTCAGTAACTGATCAGTTTCGTGGGAAAGACCGGAGAGCCTGATTCCCAGGGGTAGATCCTATAAATACCCCCTCCAGAAGCTACTCTCGCCCCAGTCAAACAGCAAACAGTCTCAGTGTGCATTACTAGTTATGTAGGACGTTAGCTAGTTTGGGCTCGTGGCGCGGCGTATTACCAACTTGCGCAGAAATGGTTCAAATTTTGAAGTCATGGGTGAAAGTCAAGTTAAATACCTCATGTAGTTAAGAAACTGTGGGGGCGTGAGGTTGGTCTGGCTTGGATGGTAGGTTGAAACTGTAAAATGTTGTTCGGAAAAATAGTTTGATTGCCTGAGCAGTTTTCTGTCTTGCAAAATTTTAAGAATATATTTATCTAACAAGAATGGACAAGTGAACATTATTTGAACTTTACCTTTCCATAGTTTTTGGGTTAAAATCTATGTGGCGACCTCATTGTTGAATTTAAGTCAGAACTGTAGATCCAAGGCTACACACAGTTATAGCTAAGACAACGTGTTTATGCTCCACCCCAAGCATAAGCTTGTCGTCTTACACAATGGTGGCTTGTATCCCATGTTTCCCTGGGCAAGGATGACCACATTTAATAAAAATCCCACTGTCGACATCAAAATTATCTGTTTTCTGATTTCTAATGCTTCTCTGGCCCATGTGCTATCCTGATCCTGAACACAAAAGTAACTGAATAAAATAGCATATTCACTGTCAGCTGAATGTTATACTACAAACGATTTGCTGAAATCATTGTTTTCAAAATTTCTCATATGTTCATTCAGCCTTTCCTTGATGGTGCTGTTTCACCACAGGCACAGGGTATTTGATATGTTTCATCCTTACAAGCACATTAGAATTTTCCTAGGTGCCCTATATACCAGAAGATAACACTGACAATGACAACAGAAGTTTATGCAATAACCTGAAGGGTAACTTAAAAGTGAACACAGCCACTGACTATATGGTAGACATGCTGGAGCCAAAACCTTTCACAAACTTAGCAACGAATTGTTAGAAGGAAATTTTTGCTCAACCTAACTCTGATTTTTGCATCTAGTAAACTTGTAGTCTATTCAGCTTTTTCACAAATCATTTTTCGATATTTCAATGCAGATGGCTTCCACAAGCTAACTTCTCCAGTGCAACAATTGCAGTATGTACATTAATTGGAACTATGTTTTTTTCTCTATCCTTTAATGACCCTGCCTTACTCAAGTAGGCAAATTGTAGCTCTCGCTAAGTGATTTAGCAAAGGATAAGTTCAATTTTTTTGTAACTAGAGTTATCCTGCTCACAAACTGCTCAATTATTCGCTTGCACTTAGTAATGTTTTGCTAGAAAGTCGTCAATGTTACTGTAACAACTTCATTCATTTCAATCTTGCAAATCATACAATTACATATACTAATTTTGCCCTAAGCAATTACTATTTCTGCCTAAGATTAACTGGCTCCTAAATAAATTTCAAATTTATTATTATGTAAATCTGAGATTGTTAAATAAATTCAATGTTATTTAATTTTCATTAAACTTTTCTTTAATTGGATAGTTAGATTCACATTATTATCCCAATGTTTATCAATATTAACAAACTCTAATAATAATTTTTACAATGTGTAATCATAAGTTTTCCCGGCGGATCTGATGTTTGAAGATCTCTCGGGCGTGCAGCCGGGTCATTTGGTCGTAGATGTACGAATTTTCGATGGCGTACCGTGCCCTCATCTTCAGGTAGCGTCCAGTGGTCAGCGTGAGGAACGCAGTCCAGGACACGACTGCTGGATTGCTCCGCGCGCATCGATATTTATACCCTCCGACCATCGGAGTGACCCGGCGGGAGTGGGAGGGCGGGGTCGGAGGGTATAAATATCGATGCGCGCGGAGCAATCCAGCAGTCGCGTCCTGGACTGCGTTCCTCACGCCGACCACTGGACGCTACCTGAAGATGATGGCACGGTACGCCATCGAAAATTCGTACATCTACGACCAAATGACCCGGCTGCACGCCCGAGAGATCTTCAAACAACAATTTTTACAATGTTGTTTGGCTAATACCAACATGGGATATATAAACCAAAAAAAAAAAACCTCACAACCAGTACGTTATTTAAATACTAATCTCGAAGCCCGTCAAAAATGACGGGCTTAGCGGAGTGTTTTGGCAATTAATCCCATTGCAGTTGCTTATTGCAAAAGAATTGTTATAAAATAAAGCTTAATGTAATTTCTTGGCCCTTGTGCTGTAGAAAAATCTTTCAGTTGTCAACTTTGTCCAGGTTGCATTTCAGCCTAACCACAATCTCCGCTGATATTGCCACTAGAAAATCGAAGCTTCTATCACACACAAATTAATATACGCCCTGCATCACATGCCAATGCCATCAAGCTATGCAATGTAAACTTGATCCATATTTTTCACATGTTCTTACATCTTTATTTCTTATTATCTGTTATGAATATCGATGATTTAACGGATGACACAGCTTACATGTGGTTGAAACAATGACCACAGTGAAAATGAAGGATACAAAAAATAAATCTAAACAACTTATGTTATGCCACACAGTATTAGTTTTAATTGTGGTTTAGACCTCATAGATCATTTTCAATTTGGAACTTCTTTCATTAAAACCAAGTAATGATTTCAGTAAAAAATATACTTGTGCAAAACAGTTCGCGACTGGGAGCACTCAGTTTAGTTCGCAGCTCCCTCGCGAACTAGGTCACTCTTTAAGTTCCCGTCTCTAGTTCAGGGGAACAGACGTGTTTCCAGAAAGATTGGAAGGCTCTTGGCGCGGTCTGGTATAAAAAGCAATTTTCCAGCCACCCGTCAAGATACATGATGTGCTTCGCTCGGTTAAGGATGATTTAGGCTTAAGAATTCATGGAATTTATTCCATACCTTGTGAATGAGGCATAGTTTATATCGGACAGACGGTCATAACCATCGCTGAACGTATTACCGAGCACAAACGACACTTAAGACTGGTACAAGTGGAAAAGTCCGCAATAGCCGAATGTGCTTTCAATGAAGAGCATAAGATAGTGTTTGATGAAATGGTGGTGCCGGCCAGGGTCTCTTCATTCTGGGACTCAGTAATTCGGAAAGCATTGGAAATACGGCTTAACGATAATAACATCAATAGGGATAGCGGACTGTACTTGAGTGAAGCCTGGAGATCGATTATTAGGGATCCACATCTTGAACAACAGAAATCTTCTCAACAAAGCCTAATGGATGCAAACTGATGCCGTGGATTAAGTTTGCCAGCACTTACGGTTACAAGTTAAGCAACGATGAGTGTGGTGAGTACCTGGATGGGTGACCGGGTATGGTTCCATACGCAGTCCGCAACATTGATACCCTCAGTTGGTAGTGAACCGGTTAAGCAACTTTGAGCGTGGTGAGTGCCTGGATGGGTGACCGGTTATGGCTCCAAACGCAGTACGCAACATTGATACCCTCAGTTCCGGCGTGCTGATTGGGCATCCTGGCAAGCTTCGATACACAACCTTAGATTTTTCGCCGGCAGCTAAGCCAGTCTGTTTTGTGATTTCAAGAAGTAATATCTAAAAACAGACCTGATTAATGTAACTAAGCAGGTTGTTGAGATGTCGTCATTCTATGACTATATCCGGCTGGAGTCCCGGGAAGAATTAACTGCATCAATACGCCAGGAAAGTCTCCATGCACATATAAGATTATTTTCATCCCAGAAAAAACTGCCAGATTTCGCATCTGCAATCATGACCTCAAAATTGTTCAGTTTAAACCTCTTCGCTGGTAGAAAAGATATTTTCATTAAATAACAAGTTTACTGTGAAACAACTACATTTTGAATAGGACAAATAATATGGGATCAAAATACTTGAGCTTTTTGTTAGAAAAAGTATAGACCAGAAAGGCTACTGTTTGGTCATTAAAATGTTTTTTTGGTAAAAATAATACGTTTTCTCCACTTTCGCATAATCTTACTGAAGTGTGCTCATAAACAAAGTGAGGCAGCTACTACAATCTCTATGTACGATTTCACACATTAGTGAATGTTCATTTCAAAGGGGTAATACATCCTTCCAATTTGATTGTTTAGATCCCCACCAAACCTTCTGACTTAAACTATTGTGGTGGGATTTTGCTATTTAACAATGCTGAATCATCTGTCTAAACACATTTTTGAACTTTGATACATCTCTTAATACTCTAAAAATATCCTTGGGTTTCCCACAAGCATACCTAAATCAGCCTCAAACTTCATTTTTGAGCAGCGTAAACTGTTTATTGGGCTATATAATGTGACAGAGCAACACGGTGGAGGGGATAAGCTACTAGTTGGAATGAGTTACTGTATCACCATGATAGCTCCATAGTCTCCCTCGTAGCTGACCGATGACTGAATTCTAAGATAGAGTGACTTGGTATCCTGTGTCTCTGTAACAGTACCTTCCACAAATCTCCAAAGCTCACTTAATCACACTGTACAAATATCCCTTCCCGTTGGCTGGTACAGGCATAATCTTGACATCAAAATACTGAGTCTCTGCTCTATGTTGTGCATTGCAACTGTCAACTTTGTCTCTTTGACACAAGGAAGAACATCTCACATGCATAATATAACACTGACTGTATCTATACAATGTACTGGATGGAATAAAGAGTTATTAAGGCAGAATACATACCAAGCTATCTGAGACCCAAATCACCCTTGGCACTGCAAAGGAAATGCACAGTCTTCCTGGATTGGATGTAAGATCTCGTGCAAGCTTTGCCTAACAATCAGTAGATTTTTACAAATAAAAAAGCCGTGTTGTTTAGTACTTTGTTTTTGGTTCTTCCTATTTTGTTTACAGCAAAAAGCCTTGCTGATATGAGCTTCACTACATTAATTAATGCAGGAAATATATAACAGATGATTTTGCTCAGAATCAGTTCATTGTGGTTGATATTACTAAATTCCACTAATTGTGAGTTGGATAGTGGTAGCACTTTTTCTTATGTGCAACAAGTTCAAGTAATTCACTTGGAGTAATCTCAATAAAAAAAAAATTAAAAAGTCAGAAACAGCATACAATTCTCCTGCTCCATAACATTCTATATTTTATGTTTCTATGCAGCCATATGGTGAAGTTACCACAGACATATCTGTAAAAACAAGTTGGTGACAGTTTCATACTTCCAAGTGATCTGTCTTCAAAATGTCTGTTATTTAAAACAACACTGATATTATTCATTTTATAATGTCATAAAAGTGTATATAATATCGGCTACAACTTGAGACAATGTGAAATCATTTAACTGAGAAGATCGTAGGAGGTAATATGCTGAAGTCAGTGTAAGGTGGAAAAGTTCTACCATTGGTGGTACCAAAACCATTATTAAGCAACGCTAGTTGAACCATCATAAAAAGTAACAGCACATAAAAACATTCCATGATGTTGAGCATATCCTCCCTTAACACTAGAGTGCACGCGCCCCTAATTACTCCTTGAGCGCACGCGCGGGCTACAGGCGTAGCCCATTTTGTACGATAATTGATTTTCGGAATCAGACAAAAAAATATATAAAACCGAGTAAATAATTACTAAATATCTTTATTTTTATCATATTGACTCATAAAATTAACAAAATTTTGTTTCTTAATTATAATTTGAAACATAAACGTAAACTTCTTAAAAATCAAATATTTTTGAAAGGTCTGAAATCTTTTAGTCTTATTTTTATTTAGGAACGTAATATTTATTATAAAATGGGTTTCCAGTGTAGTAATTGAACTAATTATCAAAGTGATTGATAATAATTCATTCTGTTGGCATACATTCAGGACAGACGACAGCCTGAAGTTGGCTACAAATGCACCTCATACATTTGCTGCATTGCTTGCACGTCCTGTAAGCCCGAGCCCTGCTGCTAAAAGAACATCGACCAACTTCTCCCCGAATAGGCTTATTATGTTTCGGGGGCTGATCTGCCAATCCTAGAAGTAGTCTGCCTTTCAGTTTTACGCCTTTTAGTATATTTTTCTGGGATATACGATACTCTATAAAAGGTCTTGCAAGATCGAATCCGACTTCTTGAAGATATTGACGACGGATCACTTTCATATCAAGATTGTTCGTCAGATATATTACAAGACCGTTTATATTCACCATGTTAACAAAATTGTAAAACAGCGTGCGAGGCAATGGACAACTGTTCCGAGCAAAGAGGTATTCTTTAGACATTTTATCAAAAATATCGACACCGTATTTTGTGTGGTTATAAAATCTGATTATATCAGGTTTTTGAGCTTCACTAGTTGCATAATCAATTTTTAGCATGATTATGGAGGGTAGACAACATCAAAACTACTTAATTTCGTTTTGTCTTTCTCCAGCAACCATCTTAGTATTTGGGCATAGCTCACATTACCCACCATCTAAAAATGACAAAAATATAATAAAGTTACATGAAAAATACATAAACACAAACAGCACACATAAAAAACAGTTATTGACATTACTTTTTGTAGTATTAATACAGAAAATGTATCATATTTACCTCAATTTTGTCACTTGTATATTAAATAATTTACTTCCTCCAACGCTCGCGCGGGCTACAGGTGTAGCCCATCAACTTTAAGGGCGATTTATGCAGATGTCCTTGCGCCGTGAGAGATGGCACGCTACTGGCGGGGGTGGGGGATAGTACTTGAGGAATACACTGAACGATTAATCTGTAGCGCGCAAAGTTTATATAATATACGAAAATATTACACGTTGGGCTACATATGTAGCCCGCGCGTGCACTCTAGTGTTAAATAGGCTTAGGATGAGATATTTGAACAGTAAATATGGTGTTGATTCAATGGAAGATAGACTGAATATTTCTGATAATATTAAATGGAAGAACTGAAACATTCAAAAGTGCAATCTTCTTCATAATTACAGAACATGTTGGTTAATGGCATAGAAACATACATGCACATGTCTTTTACTAGAAGAATGTTAACTATGTGGCTACAGTCTTCCTCAGAAGAACAGTAGAGTATTCTACACTGGCTGAAGAATGAACACTTCCTTGGCTTCCACTTGCAAGGGTTATATTTAAAAAGTACATGACAAGCATCCAACCTCACTTATTGAACAATATTTATTGACGGTGTGTAGAAGGCCCAAACAACTCTGCTGATAATTCAACTGCACGTAATAGATCTCAAGGCAGGCAAAAAAATGACAAACACTATAGTCAAATTTAGTTCTCCCTAGGCAAAACTGAATACAGTCTGCATGTCACATTCCATTCTTGGCTTGAAGAATAAAGGTCTAAAGACAATATCTCTCTACAATATGATGCTTACATAAGTCTTAAATATGATGTTTCCACTTTTGAAATCATATTTTGCATAAGACAGCATCAGAAGAGTTCAACCCAGGGCTACACAATCAACCCATAAGAAAGAACTGGGTCCCATTGTTTCACATAGTTGGTACCACTGGGTTACAGAAGTACTTATTATATATTGATATAAGCCCCTAAGGATGCATTCACCACCTGCAGAATATGACACAATTTGTTTGAATCATGGTTGATTTTTATGTCACTTTCAAACACTGAAATGTGTCGACATTCTGAATATTACACAAATTTATTGCCATACGGTGATGCCAATGACATTATATCCTCTTTCAAGATTAATATTTTCAACATGATGGGTTTACCACTGTCCTGAGATATATCCAATATTTTTATGGGGTAATTCAAGGGTGTGTCATACAGGGACCAGGATGTGTTTACAGACATGTGTTTAGTATTTCCACCTATAGTAGCACAGAAAAGATTTGATTTACAAAAACATCTGTGAAGAAACCATTAAATCAGCAATTCATACGGACTATGAGGCCTGCCTGCTAATTCTAGACATTGGAGCACACATTCTGGTGTTCATTTCTTTATACACTCATCTTTCACCTTTCCTGCACCCTAGGGCCGCATTTAAGCATAGGTTACCTAGGATGTAGCCTAGGGGCCACACCACAGCCAGAAGGGTCCCCCCCCATGACCCCCGCCTAGACCAGTAGTAGAGCTAAAGAAAAAAAAGTCGCCCAAATATTGTTACACCACTGTAGACAGGAGGCCGCACGCAACACATGTGTAGCCTAGGGGCCCACCATGCCTAAAGGCGGCCAAGCTGCACAGTGCACCCATCTACATTTGCCCTCCACAAATTTCAACTTTAAAAACTTTCAATGCTTTTAGTAAATTATTCATCATTTCTCTCAGTAACTTATTCCAACACCTGACACCCCAACCTAAAAAAGAGAATCTTCCCACACACTTGTGCCTGAAATCAGGTACCAGCTTGTGATCACTTAATATTCAACTTGTATATAGTGGGAGCAATAAAAGAAGTAAAAGATAAATTTGAATGTAGCATGTTAAAGGAGAAAAAAATCAGCATTTGTTATAGAAAGATACTGAAAAAGGAAAGATAGAAAGAAATTCCTCCTTCTCGTAATTCTTCAGGCGTAAAGCAAGAAGAGGCAATGTAAATTTGAGAAGTTGATCGTTGAAGATATAATGAAACGGATCAATCAATAATGAAAACATGTCAACACAATCTTATTTACTGACTACATCACTTCTGAATGTGTGGACCTGACCTAGGAATCCAAATGGGCATTTTCATTTTTTGACCAAAGACTTGTGTCTTCCGATACTTCTCTTTCCTGCAACAACTACATAGGATAGACTATTGGTGTTTGTGTGTGGTAGTAGCATCGAATCTTGCATCGTGCAATATGGTGGTTAGATGTTGGTAGGTATGGAGGTGTGGGAGATATGATGATTGAAAGTGGTAGACCTGCGGCACTTTCATATTTCTACCAAAGACATATGTGTCATGGTGTATCACTTTTCATCCAAATCTGTCTAGTGCAAATCACTGGTGTTTGTGTCTGGTAGTAGCACAGAGTCACCCATCGATCACAACGTTAGCCGAATTTCGGTAACTGTGGTAGTGTGGGAGATATGGTGGTTGAAAGTGACCGATCAAGGATATTTTCGTATTTCAACCATAGACATGTGTCTCCGTATATGTCACTTTGCTGCCATAACTACATAGCACAGACCACTGGTGTTAGTGTGTGGTAGTAGTATCATGTCTCCTATCATGCACTATGGTAGTTAGATATTGGTAGCTATGGGGGTGTGGGAGATATGGTGGTTGAAAGTGGTCGACCTGTGGCACTTTCATATTTCTGCTAAAGACTTATGTGGTAGTAGTCTGGAGTCTTCCATCGTGCACTATTGTGATTGCGTGTTGGATGCTGTTGGGGTATGGAAGATATGGTGATTGAAAGTGGTGGAGCTGATAAAAAATAGACATGTGTGTCCCTATATTTCACTCCACAGCCAAGTCTACCTAGCGCAATCCAGCGGTGATTGTGTGTGGTATTAATCTCAAGTCTCCCGCCATGCACTATGGTCGTTTCATGTCGGTAGCTGTCAGGGTGTAGGAGATATGGTGATTGAAATCTGGTTGACGGAGAGCAATTTCTTATTTCGACCAATGACAAATGTTTCCCTATATTACACTTTGCAGCCAAAATTCATTACAATCAAACGACATTGTGGGCATCAGCTAGTTATAAATAAAAGTACAGACTGATTTACTCAAAACCACTCATTACACAACTGCTAAACAAACCTCAATTGCCTCCATAAACCCATACCTTGCTCTCTACACTCAAGACCTGCTTCCAGCCCTAAACTGTCATTGTGAACCTGTCCTCTTTACCACAATCTGAACGCAAACAGTATATACCTTCAAAAGGCCCCACATTTTTGCCTACACCAAACTACTCTGTGACTCTGTTTCATTTTGCCCAACACTCCACTGGTAGCATCACTTCCACACTCATGTCAGTGAAACTGGACCTCAGGACAACCTGGAATTCAGTCTCCAGAAATTCATACTACATCTTTCCCAGAAATACCTCATCCAAATTCTTGAGGAATTATTATCCATCAGTTTGGCTTTGCCCATTTTCCTAAAATCCTTGGCAAACACAAGCAATCGCCCAGACGAAATCCATGTCAGGAAACAACTTCCAAACAACCCAGACCTTATCATCCTTCCTCTGGACCAGGGCACAACCACAGCAGTTATGAATCACAGTGATTGAAGCCCTTTATGAGCTATCAGACACGAACGCTTACCGCCATCTCACCAAAGATCCTATACTTGCTGTTAACAAGAAAATACAGGAATATGTACAGTTCAATGGGCCCATTCAAGGTCTTACACCATAGTGAATTACACTTCTTACCACCTTCTTCTCAAAATCCATTAGCCTGGCAACACTGGAGACCCCACTGCTGTAGCTTATGGACCTCCAACTGAACGAATCTCCCTATTGGTGGGCTTATACCTACATTCTATAGTCTGTAATCGTAGGCTTCCGCGGCCAGAGTCAGTTGATTCTTGGCTGTCTGGGTGGTGCCACGTCATGTTTCTTGAAAGGCAGTTCTGCCCCGGAAGAAGAATGAGGGTCGAAACATCGGTTTCAAGAAACATGACGCAGCGCCACCCAGACAGCCAAGAATCATCCTATAGTCTGTTAGCTCCCCTCCCTTATCAAGGACACATACTTCCTCTTCTGTCTTTCTACAGTACCCACACCACTTCCTTCCAACTTCATCATGATAGCAATTGACATCACATACCTGTACACACACATTCCACATTGACATGGAAAATTTTCTGGATCAGTGCCCTCCCAACAGCTACTCAAAAACATCCTTCCTCAGCACCTTGACTGAATTGATACTTAACAGTAAATAGTTCTCCTTTGAAGGCAATATCTACCACCAAACATGTGGCACTGTCATGGGCAACCACATGACTCTCTCTTAGGCTAACCTCTTCATGAGCAGCCTGGAACAGACATTTTTGGAGAAACTCCCTCTCAGACCTCTCATCTGGTTCAGATTAGTAGGTGATATTTTTGTGACCTGGACATGTGGGGAAAACAACCTTATAAATATTCTAAATGATCTTAATGCTTTTAACATGCCCAATTTCTCATTAACCTAATCTCACACAAAGGTCACATTCTTGGATGTAGACCTGTCCCTCCCCAATGGCCAACTCAACTACTCGGTCCACATCAAACCCACTAACCTACAGCAGTATCTCACAGTTGCCATCCATACCATACCACACATGCCAGTCGTATATAATCCAATTAGCATTCTCTCATGCAGTATTCAAGTCTTGCACAAGCACTGATATCTAGCAACTACCTCCCTCCCCCCTCTGCCTTTTTCGGGACACATTACCACCTGCTCAGAAAACTGACAACTTTAAACCCCCGGAAGTCAACCATGGTCCAGTCCTGGTCACACAATACTTCCCAAACCACGAATTCATCAATAGTATCCTTCACCAGGTTATTAGTTCCTGCTAACCTACCCAGAAATGATATCCATTCTTTCCTAAATCCTCCCTGTCCCTTCCAGAACCTTTTTTCAGCAGGTCTCCCAACCTCACTCAATTCCTAGTCCACAGACATAGACTTCCTAGCCCCATCAGATAGCCCCAAGGTTTTTTCCTATGCAAGAGCCCCCCCCCCTTGCAAGACGTCCAACATAAATGATGCCACCACCACTTTCACCAACCCTGCACAATTATTCTAGGTGATTTCAACAACCAACATACTACCTGGGGCTACAGAAACATTAATACTGACGGCCAGCTTGTAGCAGACTGGGCTGATGCTGAAGATCTGTTTCTTGTCTATTACGCTACAGAAAAAGGTACGTTCCATTCTGATAGATGGAATAAGGTTTATAACCCAGATCTCTGTTACTAAAGACCTTTCTGGAAGACCTCTGCACTGCACAAGAAAAGTCTTGAATAACTTTCCCCGAAGTCAACACAGACCTGTACTTTTGAAAGTTGGTCTTGAGATTCCAATCATAAGATCTAATCCAGTTCCACGATGGAACTTTACCAAAGCTAACTGGAGTGAATTTACCAGAGAAATAGAGCATAACATACAATGGATTGCACTAAATATGAAAAATTACCAGCGCTTCTCAAGGCTACTTTTTGCTGTAGCAAAAAAATCATATTCCTAGAGGATATAGAAGGGAATACATTCCCGGCTGGAGTCTGAAATGTGACGAGCTGTACAGGGAATACGAAATCAGTAACGACCTGGAGATTGCAGATTAACTCCTACTCTCTTTAGACTTGGTGAGGAAAGAGAAATGGGCAGAATTAATGCAAAACATCAATTTCAAACATTCAAGCAAGAAAGCGTGGTCACTTCTGCGCAAAATAGGAAGTGACACTGTAGATATCACTAGCAAGAGCTCAAAGAAAAAACCAGATCAAGTAGCACAGAGAATTGTTAACCTAACTAGAAAATCAACTAACACTTTAAGCAACAAGTCTAAAGAAATCCGAAATTTTCGGATTACTTCAAGCTGACAGAAATTCTCCATTTGCAGCAGATTTCACAGTCTCAGAGATTTCAATGGCACTGAAAGAAACCAAATCTGGTAAGGCTGCAGGGATAGATGGAATATACCCAGAATTTATGAAACATTGTGGCTCGCGAACATTAGATTGGATTGCCAAATTTTTCAGCAATATCCTAAAATGCAGTAAAGTCACAAACCTCCTTAAAAGAACCAAGGTGATAGCTATATTGAAACCAGGCAAAACTGGCTGCAGCCCAGAAGATTATAAATCAATAGCCCTTCTGAGTTCATGCTACAAGCTGCTTCAAACAGCCATCTACAACAGGATCTCAGAATAAATCCTTGACTACATACCAGCTGAGCAAGCAGGATTTCAACCAAACTGGAGTTGCTGTGACCAAGTAATGTTGCTGACAAACCATATCAAAAAGGGATTCCAAGATCAGAAAAGACCCTGCCAGTGTTTGTAGATTTGACTGCAGCATATGACACAGTCTGGAGGAAGGGAATGATCCTGAAATTCGTTAGGATTATCCTGTACAAAACGATTGCCTCTCTGTTGAATAACATACTATGCAACTGAATGATTGAGGTTCACCTAAATGGGAACAGAAGCAAATCTTACAGATTAAACAACGGGCTACAACAAGGATCTGTCCTTGCTCCAATACTTTTCAACATCTACACCGCAGACTTGCCAGCCACCACTCCTAGAAAGTTTATATACACTGATGACATAGTCATGACAGCACAATCTAGCGACTTCAAAACATCTGAAGAAATTCTACCAACTGATCTTCAGAAACTGAATGAGTACTTCAACACTTGGCATCTGAAACTGAATATAAATAAGACAGAGGTCAGCTCTTTCCACCTAAACAATAGAAAAGCCCACTATAGACCTCAAATAAAATTCAGAGACCAATTAATTAAATACAATCTTCATTCAAAATATCTACGTGTGGTTCTTGACCGGTCAACACTGATGACATAGTCATGACAGCACAATCTAGCGACTTCAAAACATCTGAAGAAATTCTCCCAAATGATCTTCAGAAACTGAATGAGTACTTTAACACTTGGCATCTCAAACTGAATATAAATAAGACAGAGGTCAGCTCTTCCCACCTAAACAATAGAAAAGCCCACTATAGACCTCAAATAAAATTCAGAGACCAATTAATTAAATACAATCTTCATTCAAAATATCTAGGTGTGGTTCTTAACCGGTCATTGACATATAAGGAGCATATCCATAAAACAGCGGTAAAAGTAAAAACTCGAAATACCATAATTCATAAATTTTTGGGAACGGGTTGGGGAGCACATGCCGCAGCTCTCAGAACATCAGCTCTTGCTCTGGTATACTCAACTGCCGAATACTGCAGTCCAGTATGGCTAAATATCAGTCACACGAAAAAGATCGACATTCAACTAAATGACAAAATGAGAACAATATCTGGAACTGTTAAATCTACCAAGTCTCAGAAGTCAAGTGGCTTTAAAAAAGGAACGGCAGAAATGCTTGTTATCCACACCTTCCAATTTATCAGCACTGCACCCAAAAGGCACCAAATAGACTAAAATCTACATATTTAAAAAGGAAGTTTGGTCAAGAGCTGGCCCACAAAAATTTCAACATAGGCGAAGCATGGTGCGTTGACTGGACAAATTCCAACCACAACAAATGTGTGCTAATCCAAGACCTTACATGACCGCCTCCTGGATTCAACCTTCCTAGGGAAACATGGACGGCACTGAACCGAGTGAGAACAGGCCACGGTAGATGCAACTACTGGATGTACAAGTGGGGAATGAAAGAGAATCCTTCTTGTAACTGCGGTAACTATGAGCAAACCATTCACCACATCGCCATGGAATGCCCTCTCAGGAGGTTCAGTGGTACAATGCATCATATTCACGAAGCAACCACAGAAGCAGTTGAATGGCTGCAATCGTTGGACATCAGTCTGTAGTAATAGTTATATTTATTGTAATTTAATGTAGTTACTGTTTTTGTATTTCATCTGCCATACAAAATAAATAAATAACCAACCCTGTCACTGGGTAGAGCTTTCCCATCACTGAACGTGCCACCTGTGAAATCTCCGAAGTAATATACTAACTAATCTGCACACACTGTCTGGCTTCCTATATAGATTTGTCTGCCAATCAACTATCGCCACCAACAGAAAATATTAACCCAGAATCCAAAACATCCAGTATCTGTCCATACCACTCTGATGACACCAATAATTTTAATTCGAGTTGGTGAGTAAGCAATTAATGCCCTGATCTCGCATTCGGGAAGATACCGGTTTGAATCCCTGTCCGGGCATACACATTTGGGTTTTCAATGGTTTCCCATCACTCAAGGCTAATGCTGGGATGCTTCCTTTAAAACTGTCATGCCCTAATTCCTTCCTGTTCATTGTCCCAAATCCTTTCCGACTTCTAATGACCTCAATGTCGACGAGATGTACAGTCATAAGCCAAAACAATTTATTTTATAGTTCGTGGTATCATAGTCCTATCAAACAGCAGTATCTCCTCTGTGTACAGAAGATGGGAGCTTGCCTACCAGTACAAGTTGGGCACAATGCAACCTACTGGTCTCAATTTAAGATAATACCCAGACATTACTTTTTCTTCCTTTTAACCTCTCCTTGCCTCCATCCCCACTACCTAATTTGAACCACCACTAACCAGAGGTGATCATTAACTTCATAGTCGCAGGGTATTATATATATCCTAAATCAGGATATTACAACATTTTATACTGATTAAAATATTTGATGTCCATTGTGCAAAAGTAGCAACCATTAAAATGATTTCTGGGCTGTCTCCAGATCACAGGAATACCAAATTCTAAACCAAAGCATTCCCCTTTCTTCCACAAATAAATAAGATTCACAAACTTTATGAAGAAGACACAACTTGCATTTCAATTTGTATTCCAAAATAAGCAGTATAAACTTTAAGTAAGTGACATTTTGTCTCTATTTTACAGCTGTATACATACCACAGATGTATCAAAATAGAGCAGAATCATTTAGCATTTTCTGCATGATGATTTAATATTCCTATGGACAATCTTTAAGATAAAAATCAATAAATAAAATATTTAAAAAAGTATTAATCATTACATTTATATTGTATGTCTTTCAATATGGCATACTCAATATTTTGTCTGTTATATGTAATTAGGGACATGAAAAGAACCAAGGTAATGTGAACAGTCATGAGATGTATAAATGTGCATTTTAATGCTAGCAGAGTTAAAACACTGAATATTATCAGTACTTCAACATGCAAATCAATAACATAAGAACTGGAGCCAATCTTGTGCAATACTGATTTTATTTGCGAACTGTATATTCTTAATTAAAGAAACCAGCAGATGCCAAGGGCCACAATTATTTATTTTTGTTGTGCTATGTTATCAATGCATGCCTCCTATTATGATAGTATACAGGGACAGGATGTACATAAAAATAAATCCCAAAACAAAATAAAATTCAGACATTATAAACGAGAAAATTTGAAGGTTACAATGAAAAAACTCCAAAACAGAAGGCTTCTCTAGAAAAGAAATGTTTGGGTAACAGAAAGAAAAGATGAAAATCTTTAGAATAGTTACATAACATGTCACTGCCTTGGTACAAAGGGGATCATGTGAGACAACAAGTAGGAACACATCGTTTATTTATAATACGGGTTCATAACAATGGTGACAAAAACACTGCCAATTTAAGGTTCTCATTGGCCTCTTCTACATCTACATCTATACTCTTCAAATCACAAATACTGTGGGTATCAGAGGGTGCTAAGCACCAATCCAAATTCAGTGCATTCCAATCCCAAACAGAACAAGGAAAGAAGGAATACATAAATGTATCAGTACGGCATCTTATTTCTCGAATCTTATCCCTCCTGTCATTGCGACCTAAATAGGTTGGTGGAAGAAGTATTTTGTTGCACTCGTAAATTAAAGATTTTTGCATATTCTCCAACAAATTCAAATGAAAATGACATCGTCTGTCCGCCAAACAATCCAAGCCCAACCTGCATATCAGCTCTGTGACACTTATGAAAGGACTGTAACTAGCAGTCACGAATCAAGCGGCTCTCCTCTGTACTTTCTCTAACGTGTCAATCAATCCCTTGCGATACAGATCCCAAATTCCAAAACAGTATTCCAAATGCAGACGCACTAGTGTTTTGTATGCTATTTCCTTTGTATAAGCATTTCAATTTCTCAAAATATGACCTATAAATCGTAGTTTAGAATTAGCTTTGTCTACGACGGACATTATGTGCAAGTCCCATTTCATGTTGCTTTGTATTGTTACGCCTAGATACTTCAGGGAATCCACAGTGTCTTCAGGGAATCCACAGTGTCAACAACTGAATTGTTAACTATGTACATGTGAGCAAATGGGGTCTTTTTATTACTTATTTGCACTGCCTTGCATTTTTTCAGTTAAGTGTAAGCTGCCATTTATGGCACCATTCCGAAATAACATCCAGATCGCACTGAATTTCTAAGCAATCGTCGGAGCACCTCACTTCCCTATAAATAAGTGCATCATCAGCAAAAAATCGCATCCTGCAATTAACTTTGTCACCGAGATCGTTTATAAAAATTAAGAAAAGAGGTGGTCCTATTACACTTCCTTGAGGAACGCCCGAAGTAACATCTAGTTTAGAAGAGGTTTCCCCGTCTACAACAACATACTGTGACCGACCAGTTAGAAAATCGCATACCCATTCACAAATCTGATCAGATATACCGTACGCTCAGATCTTCGCTTAAAGTCGGTAGTGTGGTACAGAGTCAAAAGCTTTCTGAAATCCAAGAAATTAGCATCAACTTGTGATCCTGCATCGATAATCTTCATTACGTCATGCGAAAATAGAGCCAGTTGCATTTCACACGATCGGTTCTTCTGAAATCTGTGTTGGTTCGCTGTAAGTAACTCGTTTTCATCTAGAAAACTTCATAACGTTAGAGCATATGACATGCTCCCGAATTCTACTGCAAACAGATGTTTAAGATATGGGTCGATAATTCCTAGGATCTCTCCGATCTCCATTCTTGAAAACGGGAATCGCCTGCGCTATTTTCCAGTCAGAAGGTACTTTTCTTTCTTCTAAAGATTTACGAAATATATCTGACAGAAATGGTTCTATTTTCTCCGCGTATTCCAAAAATACTCTAACTGGTATACCATCGGGACCCGGCGCTTTCCACCACTTCAGGAGCTTTAATTGCTTTATGATACCTACACTATCAATCTGTACTGGATCCATCTCAAATTCTACATGTCGTGGAAAAATGGGAATGTTTTGCATGTTTTTGTATGTGAAAGAATTTTTAAATTCGGTATTAAATACAGTAGCCTTGTCGCGGCTTTCATCAACTTCCCGTCTTGTAGTAGAACTGGCATATTGTTGTCACAACCACTTACTTTTTTTTTACATACGGCCAAAATAAAAACAAGTCACAGGGGGTTATGTTGTGTGAATATGGTGGCTGTGTCAAAACAAATGTTTTATATTTTACCAAAAAATCAGTTATAACCGGTCAGGTGTAAGCGAGGATATTAGCACACTGCAATTTCCACCAGTGGTTTTCCCATGATTCTTGGATTTTTTTAGATTTCTTCATGCAAAAGGCACATAGCTTCCAGGTAGTATTCCTTATTAACAGTATGACCATTTGGCAGGAATTATTTACAACACACTAAAATCAAGGAAAACAGCGAAGAAAACCTCACATTTGATCGAATTTGTCTATTTTTTTTTTTTTTTTTTTTTTGGTCATGGCTCTTCAGGCAGCTACCATTGGCATGAATGAGCATTCTTTTCAACATCATACCATTTTTCACTTTTTATGACCGTTTTAAGAAGTTCTGAATTGCTGATGACTTCATTCAGCAACTGCTGTGTGGTATCTATGCTATGTTGGTTTTGGTTGAAACTCAGCAATTTTGTAACAAACTTTGTTACCACACGTTTCATACCCAAAAGGTAAAAAAATTACTTAGCATGAGCCAAGTGACATACCGACATCATCAGCAACCCTACTAAATTGAAAAATTTCCATTATTTTTTGATCAGACGTCGTATGAGATATTAGAATAACGGTTTTCAAAGGGGCAAAAGAGATATAGCAATTGCGAAGGTGTAGAGCTAGGGTATTGTCTACACAGATGATAGAGATGCCTAGCATATTCTTTTGTTTCTATTAGTTTCTCCCTTGAAAAAATTACATCATGGCCGGAAGCAATCGTTTAAGAATGGTGAATGCATTACCACTGAAATGTGTTTGAAGACCTCTTGGAAACCTCTCAATAGCAATTTAACTCCATGGAGAAGAGGAAGATCACACAGAGCCTAATGAAATATCATAATGACCTATTTTGACCTAATCAAAAAACAAAAATTTGATGTTCACATGTTGCAGAGCTATAAGCTTAATTCTTTGGGAGTGTCCATAAATTATGTGGCTTGGACTGGAAAAGGGGGGAGGGATTGTCTAGAAACCTATGCCGGGCTACATGGAGGGGGGGGGGGGGAAGTGATTCCAAGCCAAGTGACATAGATTTTCATTAATATTAAGGGGTAGGGTGGTAGAGGTAAAAGTTATGTCACGCTATGTTGAGGGAGGGGGGTGTAACAGCCCTCATACCTAAACTTTAAATAGAATTGTGTTTAATGAAGTATTTGTAGTGAGCTAAAGTTTGCTTGAATATGATCTAGTATGTTTGTTTTGCAACTTCTTGTAAATCAGTGTATATAGACTTTATTTTATGAAAAGAAATTATTTAAAGGCTATTTAATATGTTTAAGAACAGAATTGTGCAAGAGAATTGCTTATATGTATGTAATTCCAAGTATTAATGCAAGTTATGATGTCTACAGGACAAATTTCTACGATTTAAAATGATTTCTGTAAATAATTTTGTGTTTAAAGTATCTTTAATTTCCATTTCTGACCATTTTGTCAGGATGTTTAGTGATTATGTATTAATTCTGATTGTTTTTAATATGTTTAATTGTTTGAGTAATTGTAAATGTTTGAAAAATATCTCACAGAAGCTTATGAAGAATTCCAGAAATTTCGATAGAGCCTATATAAAGAAATCGGCAGAAGAACAGAGTTTAGTTTATAGTTAGTTTACAGTCAGTTTATACAGATTTTCTTTACATCTGCGTCAGTAGTATCTCTGGATTGTATCTATGCATGTGAAAAATATCGCTGACATGTTGTTTTGAAAAATAAACAAAAAATCTTAAACTGAACCATGTGGTGGACTATTTAATTAATTAGTGGATTAATTAAACCACCCAAGACCCTAATACCGCGACAGTGACAGTGACGACAAATCATTAAATATCTGAGATGTTATTTTTCTAAAAGAATCTGCAGCAAATTGTGACAAGTTATCGGCAGACTACGACAAATAGAGGTTATAAAAGCTACACTAGTTAGAGGATTTCGACAACTGAGTTATTCGGCGACAACTTGAAACTGAGTACAATGAGTTGATAGCACTCATCGGAGATTTTCCATCGGCGTCTAGAATCGGCAGTAATTTTCCAACGGCAAGCGGATTTCCTTCGGCCTCAAGATGCCGCCTTTCTTCGAAACTGGATGCTTAGAAGAACAAATCTTCCAGCAGTGCAGCATTTTGAGTGTGAAAAGTGTGATTAAGTGTTTCAATCAGTGAAGAAAGTGGTGTTTATTGGTGAAAAAGTGCTGCTAGGTGAAATTTAAGGTAACGAAAAGTATTTAAGTGATACAAAACTGAGGACGAACAGTAAGTACTGAATATTCAAATGTTTGCTTTTCATGTTAGCAAAATTTCAATTCTTCTTAACTTTGTTTCCATATTAATTTTGGTAATAACTGGTAATGGCTGATAGTCAGAATCTACAAGCATTTCTAGAATCTTTTGTAGCCAAATTTGACTCTAAATTTTCTGAAATTAATTCTCAGTTTGCTGAATTTAAAATTGAATTGGATTTTGAGAGCATATTCTCTGAATTGGCTGACTGTTTTGATGAGAAAATCAGTAAGCAATTTCAGGGTTTTAGTTCTCAATTTAAAGATGATATTAATATTTTAAACTCTAAATTGGGGGAGGCAGTTGTAGAGTATCAGCAGAAATTTGAAAAGGTTACAGAAATTTGTGAACAGAATAAGACTGAGGGTGTCAATCATCATATATATTATTTCTATAAGGTATTTTTTTGTCACAAACCTATATCTTCCGTCATACTTAACCGAAATCAATGAATGAGGTGTCATTTTAAAGCTTATGGTCTCCACTTTGGTTAAACCGTATTTTAAGCAAGAAAGTTTTCGGAATTCGACCCCTTAAGGGCAAAAATGTAAATTTTTCTAAAATGCTATTTTCTGTGTTACGAGTCAGTTATCTCCCTGGATACCTATCTGAAACCGTATTATGAAGTATCGTTTTAAGATTAAGATCTCCGCTTTAGTGACGTCATATATTAAGCCAGAAAGTTTTCGGAAATCAACCCTTAAAGGGCAAAAGTATCAATATTTTTGAAATGCGTTTTTGTGTCATGAGCGATTTATCTCCCTTAATATCAAACCAATATAGATAAATGAGGTATCATATTAAAGAATAAGGTCTCCGCCATGGTAACATTATATATTAAGAAAGGAATTTTTCGTAATTCGACCCTTATAGGGCAAAAATGTAACTTTTTCTAAAATGCGTTTTTTGTATCTCGAGCCATTTATCTCCCTGAATATCTAACAAAAATCGATAACTGAGGTAGGATTATGAGGAGTAATTTCTCAGCTTTCTGACATCGCATTTTAAGAAAGAATGTGTTTGGAATTCAACCCTTAAAGGGAAAAAGTATAAATTTTTCTATAACGCATTTTTGTGTCACGAGCGATTTATCTCCCTTAATATCTAACCGATATAGATAAATGAGGTATCATATTAAAGGATAAGGTCTCTGCCATGGTAACGTTATATTTTAAGAAAGGAATTTTTCGTAATTCGACCCTTATAGGGCAAAAACGTCACTTTTTCTAAAATACGTTTTTTGTATCTCGAGCCATTTATCTCCCTGGATATCTAACCAAAATCGATAAATGAGGTAGGATTATGAGGAGTAATGTATCAGCTTTGTGACATCATATTTTAAGAAAGAATGTTTTTGGAATTCAACCGTTAAAGGAAAAAAGTATAAATTTTTCTATAACCGATTTTTGTGTCACGAGCGATTTATCTCCCTTGATATCATGCCGATATAGATAAATGAGGTATCATATTAAAGAATAAGGTCTCCGCCGTGGTAACATTATATTTTAAGAAAGGAATTTTTCGTAATTCGACCCATAAAAGGCAAAAAAGTCAATTTTTCTAAAATGCGTTTTTTGTGTCTCGAGCAACTTATCTCCCTTGATATCTATCCAAAATCGATAAATCAAGTACGATTGTGAGGAATAATGTCTCAGCTATGTTGACATCATATTTTAAGAAAGAAGTGTTTGGAATTCAACTATTAAAGGGAATAAGTATAAATTGTTCTATAACGCATTCTTGTGTCACGAGCCTTATATTTAACTTGATATCTAATCGATATAGATAAATGACATATCGTATTAAAGACTAAGGTTTCCGCCATGGTAACATTATATTCTAAGAAAGGAATTTTCGTAATTCGACCCATAAAAGCGCAAAAATGTCATTTTTTCTAAAATACGTTTTTTGTATCTCGTGCCATTTATCTCCCTGGATATCTAACCAAAATCGATAAATGAGGTAGGATTATGAGGAGTAATGTCTCAGCTTTGTGACATCATATCTTAAGAAAGAATATTTTTGGAATTCAATCCTTAAAGGAAAAAAGTATAAATTTTTCTATTACCGATTTTTGTGTCACGGGCAATTTATCTCCCTTGAGGTCTAACCGATATAGTTAAATGAGGTATCATATTAAAGAATAAGGTCTCCGCCGTGGTAACATTATATTTTAACAAATGAATTTTTCGTAATTCGACCCTTAAAAGGCAAAAATGACAATTTTTCTAAAATGCGTTTTTTGTATCTCGAGCCATTTATCTCCCTGGATATCTAACCAAAATCGATAAATGAAGTAGGAATATAAGGAGTAATGTATCAGCATTGTGAAATCATATTTTAAGAAAGAATGTTTTTGGAATTCAACCGTTAAAGGAAAAAAGAATAAATTTTTCTATAACCGATTTGTGTCACGAGCAATTTATCTCCCTTGATATCTAGCCGATATAGATAAATGAGGTATCATATTAAAGAATAAGGTCTCTGCCATGGTATCATTGTATTTTAAGAAAGGAAATTTTGTAATTCGACCCTTATAGGGCCAAAATGTCACTTTTACTAAAATGCGTTTTTTGTATCTCGAGCCATTTATCTCCCTGGATATCTAACCAAAATCGATAAATGAAGTAGGAATATAAGGAGTAATGTATCAGCATTGTGAAATCATATTTTAAGAAAGAATGTTTTTGGAATTCAAACCGTTAAAGGAAAAAAGAATAAATTTTTCTATAACCGATTTTTGTGTCACGAGCGATTTATCTCCCTTGATATCTAACCGATATAGATAAATGAGGTATCATATTAAAGAATAAGGTCTCTGCCATGGTATCATTGTATTTTAAGAAAGGAAATTTTCGTAATTCGACCCTTATAGGGCCAAAATGTCACTTTTTCTAAAATGCGTTTTTTGTATCTCGAGCCATTTATCTCCCTGGATATCTAACCAAAATCGATAAATGAAGTAGGATTATGATGAGTAATGTCTCAGCTTTGTGAAATCATATTTCAAGAAAGAATGTTTTTGGAATTCAACCGTTAAGGGAAAAAGTATAAATTTTTCCATAACCGATTTTTGTGTCACGAGCGATTTATCTCCCTTGATATCTAACCGATATAGGTAAATGAGGTATCATATTAAAGAATAAGGTCTCTGCCATGGTAACATTATATTTTAACAAAGAAATTTTTCGTAATTCGACCCTTAAAAGGCAAAAAATTTCAATTTTTCTAAAATGCGTTTTTTGTATCTCGAGCCATTTATCTCCCTGGATATCTAACCAAAATCGATAAATGAAGTAGGAATATAAGGAGTAATGTATCAGCTTTGTGAAATCATATTTTAAGAAAGAATGTTTTTGGAATTCAACTATTAAAGGGAAAAAGTATAAATTGTTCTACAACGTATTTTTGTGTCACGAGCCTTATATTTCCCTTGATATCTAATCGATATAGATAAATGACATATCGTATTAAAGACTATGCTTTCCGCCGTGGTAACATTATATTCTAAGAAAGGAATTTTTCGTAATTCGACCCATAAAGCGCAAAAATGTCAATATTTCTAAAAATACGTTTTTTGTGTTTTGAACCATTTATCTCCCTGGATTTCTAAGCAAAATCGATAAATGAAGTAGGAGTATGAAGAATAATGACTGAACTTTGTGACATTATATTCAACCTCACTATTCATCGCTTTTTATTCGCAAAATTTTCGCACGGGTCGTCTAGTCTAATTTATAAATAGGTAAAGGAAATCACTGAAAATTGTAGTATAATGAAGGAGGAATATGTGAGTTCGTTCAGAGCCAGTGATAGTAAAGCTGCTCAAAGGGTCGACGAGTTGAGACAAGAGGTGGGACAAAATGTAAATGCTCCGATACATCATCAGGAACAGCTTACCCAGGGCTTGGAGACAACCCAATGCAACATTAATCAGTTAGAGAAAAGGGTTACTGGGTTGCAGATACAGTTAAGTCAAGCTCCCACACTAGGTAAAACACTTGTTAGTGCTGATATTAAGGAAGAATTTGAATTCTATGATGACAGTGGAAGACTTCACCCTATTGAGTTTATAGATAATTTTGAAAGATCAGACTATTTTAATGTGTTGCCCGACAGTAAGATAATTGCACTTGTGTGTAAACATCTAAAGTCTTATGCTAGGACATGGGGCGATAGGCAAGCTAGGGAAGTCAATGACTATAAGCTGTTAAAAGAAAATTTTCTTAAACATTTTTGGTCGACTAGTAGGTAGATTCAGGAAAAGAGAGAGTTGATGACTGGTAGGCCCTTCAGACAAGGTAGGGAAACTGAGCATGATTTTTTTCATAAATGTTGGATCCGTTATAAGTTCTTAGACCATCCTTGTGGGGAGGAGAAATTCATTGATTTGATAGGAGCTAGGCTACCTCAGCAAACAAGAAATTTAATTGCTACTTTGGATGTCATCAATGTGGATAGGGTTTCTGAATTGTTGAGACGTTTGGATGCGCAGGAGTCATTCTCTGAACAGTATTACAATCATTACCGTAGGCGGGAAAGCAGAAGTCCTTCAAAGGGGGATAATAGATCAAGAAATGGTAGATCCTAGGGGAGAGATCGTGATAATTATGCAAGGAGAAATGGTAATGGGAAGGTTAGGGAACAGAACCCTCAAACTGGAAAGGAAAGACAGCATGGGGAGCAGTCAAACTAAGACCCCCCACTGTGTGGGACCCAACAGTGGTGGGAAGGAGTTTGGGTCCAGGTACTGTTTCCTATGAGGTAAATGCTATAGTTAAAAATACTAGTGGGTCAAAAGGTACTAAAAATTTGGTTAGTGGTGCCTCTAATAATAATAAAATTGTCCACGAGATTGAAATCATTCCTGATGATGACCAATTAGTTGATTTAACCATAAAGGAAGTAGTTTCTGATAGTAACGTTTCTGTAGTAACATCTCCATAATGTGAAAAAGTGTAAATCCAGGATGTAATGAGAAAGTTGCTAAGAGTAAGGTAGAAAATAATCCTATAGTGGTGGGTAACTTGGTGGAGGTAGCAGAAAGAGAATAACAAGTATAGTAAGGATGAATATAATTAATAATGTTGATGAGGTAAAGTTTGATGATAAGATAGAGCAGAAGGGGGACCACCATAGTACCTTGTCACTAGCATCAGTGTGTGAAGTAATAATTTTAATGCGGAAGATTTACGGCATAGTCACCACTTAATTACCAAAAATAATGCAGAGTTTGTAGTATATAGTACCGTATGGCTATCTGAAACTGATGGGATCCAGCATGGCCTAGTTGGGGACTATGTGGGCTTGTATAGGTGGTGAGAAAATTTGTAAGAGTGCTGAAATCGAGGAGTTTCTCAGATATCTTGAAGAGGAGGGTGATATGGTGGTGTCGATAGAAGAAGACCTATATGAGGAGGAGGATTGTGAGTTAGAATGTTTGTCTACTGAAGAGAGAGAGGTTGAAAAGCCCTATGTACCAATCCTTAAGTTGGAAAAATGCCCGAATTTTGACATAGCTGATACATTATTTAGTTTTTTACTTGATGTGGATGGTAGTAGTGAAGAAACGGGTGGGAGTAAGAAGTTCACTTTGCCAGTTTCTGACTTTGAAAAATGTACAAAATGTGACTTAGGTGACACTATATTTTGTACAATCTTTGATGTAGGAGCTAATAGTGAACTCATAGTTGCTGAGAAAAATCATTGTGTTGTAAAAGAAGTCATTAAACCAGATGTTAGAATAGTTGTAGGTACTAATACAGATAGTTTGGTAGGTGTGGGTAGTAATCAGACAGTGGAGAGTGGAGTTGGGAGTAATGACAGACTAAACTGCAGTAGTGATAATAGTAAACTGATATTACCTGTTAAGTCAGCAACATTGCTGTTAAAGGACAAACAATTTGTACAAAGAAAACCATTTTCTGTCTCAGCTGTTGTGTGGTTATACCAAAGTCTGTTGTTTGAGATGATTGAAAGTTTGTGTATCTGTCTGTATATAGTGCAGCTTTGTTTATATAGAAATGTGGTATTATATGTGTATTAAAAGGTGGAAGAGAATTGGAAAGTCAGGAAAAAGTAATTTACCTGGTTTTGGGTTTCCAGAGAAATCCTGGAACCCACTAATAGAATTAGTTTTTCGAATGCATGGTTTGGGGAGGGGTCAACAACCTGTAAATATCTGATTTTGTAAAAAGTTTGTCAATTAATGTATATAGATAGTTTGTTTGAGTACTTCAGTTCAGATGCAAATGTAATAATACTGAATGTTTAAGAGTAAGCATTCCACTGTATAAAGCAAATTGTAACAGTTTTGAGTAGAGACTTTTGGTGTTTTCATGATGTTGTGACTTGCTACATTGTGGTGACAAATGATCAGTTGTAAAATGTAAACAGACTGTTGTCATTAAGAAGCAGACATGAAGTGTGTAATTTGTAGTGAATAATTAATTTGCAACTTCAGATGATGGAATTGAATTATTGTAACCAAAATCAGTGTTATGAACTATGTATAGATGTTGTATGTAAGGAAGGATTGTATATGTACATTTGTATAATTGTAAAACTCATTATGGCTGATTGATGGTAATCTGTTTGTGTTGACATTAAGTGTACATACAACCTGCTTAGATACATGACGGATTCGATCAATTTTAACTGTGTAAAATTAAGTGAATCCTGGGGAGGGATTGTAACAGCCCTCATACCTGAACTTTAAGTAGAATTGTATTTAATGAAGTATTTGTAGTGAGCTAAAGTTTAATTGAATATGATCTGGTATGTTTGTTTTGCAATTTCTTGTAAATCAGTGTATATAGACTTTATTTTATGAAAAGAAATTATTTAAAGGCTATTTAATATGTTTAAGAACAGAATTGTGCAAGAGAATTGCTTATATGTATGTAATTCCAAGTATTAATGCAAGTTACGATGTCTACAGGACAAATTTCTATGGTTTAAAATGATTTCTGTAAATAATTTTGTGTTTAAGTATCTTTAATTTCCATTTCTGACCATTTTGTAAGGATGTTAAGTGATTATGTATTAATTCTGATTGTTTTAATATGTTTAATTGTTTGAGTAATTGTTAATGTTTGAAAATTATAGTTAGTTTACAGTCAGTTTATACAGATTCTCTTTACAACAGCGTCAGTAGTATCTCTGGATTGTATCTATGCATGTGAAAAATATAGCTGACATGTTGTTTTGAAAAATAAACACAAAATCTTAAACTTAACCTTGTGGTGGACTATTTAATTAATTAGTGGATTAATTAAACCACCCAAGACCCTAATAGGGGGTTTAACAGGAGGACAAAATGGAGCTATGTAGTATATGGAGGCTTCCTTTCTAGCAAGTCTCAAATGGACTTTTAATAAAGGTGGTTGACTAAAAAAGATTTCTAACAAAGGTGTCAGTTTGTAAAAGAGGTAGACATAAAGTTATTATTAATGCCAATTGCTTTAGATTTACAAAACAAAAACATACATACAGTGTGATTAGTTTCCCCCTATACTGATAAAAGAATGCATATCAGTATCATTGCAGCAGTGAAGTGGAATGATAGGCACATGTCGTGACTATTGATGCTTGGACAAATCTAGTAGCGGTTACGTCTGGACCAAGACTGAGACTTCTTTTATTAATATTCTTCCAGTAATTGGTAAAATCAAATGTGGTTTTTGTTTACTTAAGATTTGTATATGACTTTTGAATGTAATGGTTTTGTAATAAATCTAAATTCAGTGCAGTATTGTTTTATCAGTAGTGGTGACTATATTCATCTCAGTATAAGTTCATATTGATTACTTTGTAATGAGATGAACTGTTTAATGTAAAGTGGGTCAATAACTTTACCTTTAACATGCTGTTTATGTATTTTGGAGAGCAAGTGGCAAAATTATACCCATGAGCCAGCTCAATCTTGTAACACCACAAATGAAACTAGTCTCTCCAAAAAATAGTTCTTTAGCCTCAAAATCATTCCTTTTTCCAAAATAGTTATTCCATTTTGTGCACAAATGAATTTTTAAATAGTTGCATACAAATTTTCAGTTAATCTGTATTATAAATAATATTGATCAATGCCATGTATTCTATGAAACCAAAAACCCTTTTATTTTGCATCAATTCAATTAAACATGGTTTCCATTACGGGATATTTTTTAATCATATCTGCCTTGAAGAAATGCTGTAGCTACAATTTATCTGTTTTTAACATCAGAAAATGCATTGTTATACCACTTTTCTTCAATCAACAGACTGAAACGTTCTCAGAGCTATTTTTACAATATTCATTCTCTTACAGAATTGTGAACTACAACCTATATCATACACTTAACATTTTCTTTTCATATTAGTGCACACTAAAAGCTAAGTGTCCCAACCAAACATCAGTTCAGGTATGTCTACTATTACACAAAAACCAGAAGAGATATGACCAGAATTGGCCCACAAGTATTATGAGAGAATTCCAGCTCATCCATATTTACATACACTACAAGTTTGTGAACTCTTTCTTTTTACTGCATAATAAAACCTGAATTAACAATATCAGTTACTTCTGAGCTAAGTGGTATCAAATTACATGCCAATACAATGGCTTCCAAATGCTCTCGTTGAACACAAATTTCAATGACACTTTATCTCAGGAAGATATTAGATCATACTATTTGCATTTTTGTTGGTGTTTCTATCATTAATCTGTAAGTATAAATCCTTCTACAGGAAAACTGTGGCTTATTCTTTACAGTAAAAAGGAATCACCTGTTTCTGTAAATCTTCTCTCTCCCTACGTGCTTCTTCAAACAATCGATCCCCCTCTCTACATAATTCTTCAAGTAAATTAAAATAAGGGGAGTCTTGATCATCAACTCTTTCATTTAATACTAAACGAGCTGAAAGAAACAAACTTTCAATTATAATCTAAAAATTAATAATGATAAAAATATTTTAAAATAATTTAAAATATATTGTGCAGAAACATTGAAAGAAAGCACTAATAGAAATCAAGACTTTTATCGCCCATTAAATGGTTAAAATATGTATTATTATTGTTAGAATTAAAATAAGTAGCCCACAATGATTTCATGCTAACAAGTTAATACATTAACAAACAGTTCTCCATAGAAATTTTCAGGTATTGGAGGTAAAGAATTAAGAAATCTGAAATATTCAATAGAAAAAAACAGACGATGAGTGTTGGAAGAGGCTGTGGAAAACAAGAACTGGGTTTGTATTACAACAGTGCACATAGTCATTCACCTACATTTTTTGACTAATTTTTGTATAGTATTGTTACGGCTATGGATATCAAATACATAACAATGACAACTCAGTGAAAAATTATCAATACTTATATAAACTTTAGGAAGTAGAGGACAAGAAACAGAATATTAAGTAATCAATGACAATTCCTCAAACCAAAAACACAGGATAGTACGCGAACAACACAATATTCAAAACATTGGTTTCATCTAAATAACTTCAAAGCAATAACCGTTTGAGATAAATAATCACGGATTTAACTTAAATGAATTAATTACTTCATTTTCAACAACATTAAATTATTTTCACTTGCCTTTATCTTGCAATTTTGCCACAATTTCCGATTGCCTTGAAAACCTCATTGGTAAATTTTCACCAAAACCCTCTGTGACTATTTCCCTATGACATTCTCTCTCCAGTTCAAAAATTTTAGCTTTAGCAGATTCCAGACAGTTAGCCATTTCTTCATTCTTAGTTTGCAAATCATCCAGTTTCTTAACAAGATCATTTTTGGTGTTCGACTCAGTGGATAGCTCTTGAGACATCATACAGATTTTATCCTCTAATGACTTCTTTGCAGAAGCTATGTTAGTTACATACTGCGGCACAGAGGCTGAAATTCCAAGTAAGGCTGCAGCTTCTTTTCTTAATCTATTCAGACAGTTGTTTAATTCAGTTTTAATTTCTATAGAAACATCTTTATTTTCATCTATAAGTTGTAACAGAGTTCCTTCATTACTAAAATTTATTATATTAGAAATATTAGGGGCAAAATGGACTTTTCGAATCCTGTACTCATCAGCTTCTCTGTTCAAATCTGAGTTATCTCCAATGAAACTCGAATCTTCCATAGTGTGGTCTGTTAATTCACTAATATCACATCCATCAAAATCTTTATTATTTTTGTCTGACAAACAATGATCACATTCTAAGATCTCTTTATTCTTATCTGGTAAGTTTTCAATTAAGGTTGTATTAATTTCATCTTCACATAAATTACAATACTGAACAATTTCCTCAACAAGCTGTCGCAATGTCTCTCCCATTTTTCTCAGATTGTCTCTGAAAGATAAAAAGAAAACAAACTATAAAAAAGATGATCTAAATGCAATGATATATTTAAAATTTACCAGTTCTTAATGTGATTGAATTTAAAAATATCAGCAACCTTTAAAACACTGCTAAATTTTATAATGCATCTTTAATAAAAATGTAGAAATACCTTTCTCTAATTAGATTTTCAAGATCAAAGTTAGTCACTGTAATGGAAACTGGTTTTTTCATACAGCTATCTTCTCCATTTTCATTGTCACAACCAATTTTCAACTGAAATAAGGATGGACATGGTGAGTAAACTGACAGTGTAACAAATGGAAAACTAGAATAATTTAGATGGATGGCTCCTCATTGAGGAGGTTTACTAAACTATTGCATTCAGAAGTAGAATGGCCAATTCCTTTCCTTTGTCAAAAAGATTTTAATGAGACATCTTAAACAGTGAGTATTTACTGCATATTTCCCATATACAAAAGATTTACCAGATGTAACAAATTAGGGAAGGTTAAAAATTTCCTGCCATGACAAGGTTTTAAACTTCTGAATTGTCAGTTTTATTGAAGTGGTGGTTTCAAGTCTATAATAAGTGTTTAGATTCAGTACAAGGCAAGCTGCAGAGACAGTTGAATGGTAAAGTTGTCATAATTATAGGAGTTTAATTTCCATGTGGGCATAGAAACCAGAGGTATGAGAAAGTGTTGGGGACAGAAGAACACAGAAGCTGAAATGAAGAGAAATTGGTGAGTCATAGGGAATGCCTGGTTAAAAGAGAGTCACAAGGTAACCTGGTAGGACAGAGATTGGCATTAGATAGTGATCAACAAGTATTGATAACAAAGCTAAAAATAGTAGCAGAAGGAAAAAATTCTAAAAACCATGATAGGGAAATAAAAACATGTAAACTGAAAGAAGGAGAAAATAGAGAGGATTTCCAAGAAAATATAGGAAGCAAGATACTCAGAGAAGACATAACGACAGTGGAAGAGCAATTGGAAAGATTCAAGCATATGCATGAGAAGTAAATAATAGGTGGAAGCTATCATTCCTTCACATGTAGCTGACTCTAAATTAAATGGTACTGAGGTGACACTGTAAATTTTGACACAACTGGGAAATTTCAGATCTAGTAAAAAAAAAAGGCTGTGAAAATTGTTGTCAATGTTTAATTCATTTCTATATAGACAGAAAACTGAATGGCACACAGTAAAGCTTAGAAGCCAAACAACTATATGTCTCGTACGTATCTTTTGATACCGATACACAATCCTCTGTTTTTAACATTTAGAAGGTCCACTTAAAGTATTAGCTCTGAACCTTTCTGTTGAGGGGGAAAAAAAAAGAAAGAAGAAAAAAGAAAAGTATCCTCTAGCACAAAGATGTAATTAAATCACCTCATCCATACTTGAATTTTATTATAATTGCAAATAGCATTAACTGATTTGTAGTATAATCAGAAGTGTTATATTTAAATTTTCAACCAATATATCTTAATAAATTAAAAAAATTCATAAGTTAACCAATGAATTTTGATAAAAATGACCAGCTGGTTGACTGTGTAAATGAATCTGCAGTTACTGACATATCAAATATCTGAAATTCATTACTCTCTCTATTGCCCAAGTTTCAAATATTTACAAAAAAAAATAAAAATAAAAATAAATAAATAAATAAATAAAAAATAATAATAATAATAACTGTAGTATGATGAGTAATGAACCAATATATACCATCCAATGTAAAATTGTACAATCAACTTTCTACCATAAGCTAAGCTTTCACTTTGCACTTCCCATCTCTTATTATACTGAAGCAGTAACAACCAATAATGTTAAATTATTGATATCTCAAACTTGATTCAAACTTAAAAGATCAAGCAATCCAGTTATACTGCAGCACTAAATACCTACCTTAACACTATCAAAATGGGATTCAGTATCACTGTTATACTTGACAGCCATATCTCTAAGAGTAGTTTCATACTGCTGCTTCATTTCTGCAATTTCCTGTGCATGTCTCTCTTTGATAGCTAAAATTTCTTTCTCATGTCCTGTATTTAGTTTCTCTTGAAGCAACATTAATTCTTTTGGCCTTGGTGTATCATCAGTACTTGCTAGCAGAGCCTGTTATAAAGCAAAACATAGTGTAAATTAAACATCACTGCTTTAATTGTTCTCTCCTCCCCGTAACCCTCCATACAACAACTTCCAGCACACAGACACAAATACAATTAATATTTAAACTGTCTTAAGTTACACATACAATATGCCACAATTACAATTTTCATGGGGAAAAAAAATATTATATACCAGGTAAATTGTGATACACTCTATGTTGCTTGCTTTTCCCAAATTCAATAACACTCCCACTAACAGACCAAATCTATACCAAACACTTACCAACATTCTCATTCCATATAAGATTTGCTTTTGTGTTCACAATTAAAAGGAACTTAAAATAAAAAAGAAGTATTAACTATACAGAGGTACATAAGGAACATAAGCTATATGTAAAAGTTTTAAGGTTTCAAAAAGAACAGTTAGACAAAGGCATTATCATAAACAAATTTGGTAAATAAGCTACATATTAGCTGTTAATGTCATTTATTTCATACTGAGCTGATGAACTTTTTTACATAACTTTATCTGGCCTTTTAAAAATTCATGATGGCTTTAAGTAATTGTAAATCATATACCACAACTTACTAGTCAACTAGATAGTAAGCAAAAATATTAAAGCAAAACCTTAAAAAGTTTGACCACGCTGTTCTACTCCCAGACTCACTAGCATCTTTCATACCCTGTTGGCAGTGTAACTTTGTTACGTCAGAAGAGTGTGACAGTGAGCATGATGAAATTGAGTCCAGCCAACAGGAATTTAAACCTCCATCCCAGCTGGACAACCTCATATTCCTAAAAATCATCGTCTCCTATTCCAGGAATTTTCACTTAAACTATCTGCACAATCATTCTTAAACACCATTCCCCAACACACAAACTCAGCTTCACTGAAACCTGAGCCATTAGAGAACAGTCCAGGAAAAATAATGCTATCACACTCTCAGCTCATAAGAGCTGAAGCACTGTTGTCATGAACTACAGTGACTATAAGGCTCAGATGAGAAGACAGCTTTCCAGTGCCAGAACTTATCATATACATTATTTCTATAAGGTTTTTTTTTTTTTGTCACAAGCCTGTATCTTCCTTCATACTTAACCAAAATCAATGAATGAGGTGTCATTTTAAAGCTTATGGTCTCCACTTTGGTCATATCATATTTAAAGAAAGAAAGTTTTCGGAATTCGGCCCTAAAAAAGGGCTAAAATGTCAATATGTCTCGAATGCTGTTTTCTGTGTAACGAGTGATTTACTTCCCTGAATACCTATCTGAAATTGTTTAATTAAGTATCATTTTAAAGATTAAGATCTTCGCTTTCGTGACGTCATATACCAAGACAAAAAATATTCGGAATTGAACCCTTAAAGGGCAAAAAAACAAAATTTTTGCAATGCATTTTTGTGTCACGAGCCATTTATCTCACTTCATATCGAACCAATACAGATAAATGAGGTATCATATTAAAGACTAAGGTCTCCGTCGTGGTAACATTATATTTGAGACAGGTATTTTTCGTAATTCGACACTTAAAGGGCAAAAATGATAATTTTTCTAAAATGCGTTTTTTGTGTCTTGAGTCATTTATCTCCATGGATATCTAACCAAAATTGATAAATAAAGTAGGATTATGAGGAGTAGTGTCTCAGCTTTGTGACATCATATTTAAGAAAGAATGGTTTTGAAATTCAACCCTTCAAGGGAAATGGTATAAATTATTCTACAATGCATTTTGTGTCACGAGCTATTTTTCTCCCTTGATATCTAACCGATATAGATACATGTAATATCATATCAAAGACTAAGGTCTCTGCCATGGTAACATTATATTTTAAGAAAGGAATTTTTCATAAATTCGACCCTTTAAGGGAAAAAACGTCAATTTTTCTAAAATGCGTTTTTTGGGTATCGAGCCATTTATCTCCCTGGATATCTAACCAAAATCGATAAATCAATAAGATTATGAGGAGTAATGTCTCAGCTTTGGTGACATCATATTTTAAGAAAGAAGTTTTTTGGAATTCAACCCTTAAAGGGAAAAAGTATTAACAGTTCTACAACGCATTTTTGTGTCACGAGCTATTTATCTCCGCTGATATCCAACCGATATAGATAAATGAGGTATCATATTAAAGAATAAGGTCTCCACCATGGTAACATTATATTTTAAGAAAGGTATTTTTCATAATTCAACCCTTAAAGGGCAAAAATGTGAATATTTCAAAAATGCGTTTTTTGTGTCTTGAGCCATTTATCTTCTTGGATATCTAACAAAAATCGATAAATGAAGTAGGAGTATGAAAAGTAATGACTCAGCTTTGGTGACATCATATATTAAGAAAGATTTTTTGGAATTTAACCCTTAAGGGGGAAAAGTATAAATGGTTCTACAACGCACTTTTGTGTCACAAGCCATATATCTCCATTAATATCTAACCGAAATACATAAATGCGATATCATTCTAAAAATTAAGGTTTCCGCTGTGGCAACATCACATTTTAATAAATGAATTTTTCTGAAGTGAACTCTTAAAGGGCATAAATATCAGTATTTCTAAAATTCCTTTTTTGTGCCTCAAGTCATTTATCTCCCTTGATAATTAAACTAAATTGATAAACGAGGTATCATTTTAAAGGTTGAGGTCTTCGTATGGTCTTAGGTTCCGATACACCACATTTTAAGAAAGACATTTTTTCAAAATTCTAACCTTAGGGGGCAAAAGTATTAATATTTCTACAAATCATTTTTCTGTCACGAGCTATTTATTTCCCTTGATACCCAACCGAAATGAGGTATCGTTTTAAATATAAACCTATCCACTTTGGTCACATCAAATTTTAAAAAAAAACTTTCTCCAAAATCATTCAACCCTTAAGGGCTAAAAATATCATCATTTCTAGATTTTTTTTTACCTCGCTTGATAACTAATCGAAATCGATAAATGAGATATCATTTTAAAGACCAAGGTGACTGCTTTGGCCACACCATATTTTATAAAAGAATTTTTTGGAATTTGATCCTTAAAGGGAAAAGTTGTTAGAATCGAAGCTGATATAGGGGTTGGTATCAGCTTCTGCACCTAAACTTGAAGTTGTCCAAAAGTTGTCAAAGTTCGTAGAAAGTTCTATAACCGTGTTAAACCATGTACAATGCTAACTGGAATAATTACTGCGGTCACCACTTACAGATTAACCTCCTGTAAGAAAGGTACTAATGTAGAAATGAAAGTCTGAATCCTGATAGCTGAAATATATTCTTGAAAATATTCACATAAGTTACAAAAGTCACAGTTAGCAATGGCAATCAGAAAAAATCATTTGCCGAAGATTACAAATCATTAAACAGAACAGACCGCACCACCCCAAATGAAACTTGAACGTTAGAGAAAACACATGTCTAAAACTGTTAGTCGGTTATGGTGGTCATGCCGAATTTAGAAAATGGCGCCGGTCGGCCATCATGCCATCACGCCTAACTTCCCTCAATCACTGCGTGCCTGTAGCCGGTCTCCTCATACTGGAGAACACACCAAGTATGTGTGTTCTCATCAAAGCAATCTGCTGGACTCTCTACGACTGACTACCCCCTCCCTCACATGAGCTTATATAGGAGTAGTTCAAGGACGCTACACTCCGGCAGTGTTCTGCCGCGGTCTAAAATATTCCCTCACATTTATTTTTACAACTTTCTCCAAGGGTGATCAATTTAAAATCTAAAGTTTTTACGGGTTATGGGCGTTTATGTGTGTCATGTTGGATGGCAAAATTTCAATTTATTTTTAACTTATATTTTTAAGGTGACGTCACTGCAAAATTCAAACTTTCCCCCGGTTGCGACATGTCCAGAATTTTTAGGAATTTACAAACGGCATAAGTTATAAACATGAAACTATGATCAAAGTGTTGTCCCGAATTTTAACCGCTCAAAAGTTTAAATTTAAACAAATCGGTTAGGAACTGACTGAGTTATCACTAAAAACAGAAATTTCACACTTCCGCCATTTTTATTATGAGTATATTTCAATGTATAACTCTGAAGGTATGTGATTTATCAAACCAGAAAAATTACTAAAGTGTAGCCTGTATTAAAATACATGTTTTAAAAGTTGTCCCATCTTCGTGGGTGCAATATCTTGGGCACAGTAAAAATATTCTTTTCTTACCATGTGAGCTGTTGTCGTGTGGTTTTGAAAATTCTCTAACATCTGTTCTCTTACGTTAAATGACATGAAATTAAGGTGTGTGAAACTAGAAGAGTGGATCTTTAAGGAAAACTACTTTTGAAACCGGAATCTTGGTAGGCTTTTGAATAAGAAAATGGTAAAGCTGAGTGACCTATTTTATGTGTTTCAATAAACATTTAAGCTCTTAAAACGGTTGGAAACTACGAGATTTAGATGAATTTAATTCTCTTACGGACTGTTTTAATTTATTATTTACTTTATGTCGTGTGACAGTGTTTAAAATTAGTGTAAAAGTGTATTTTGTGTACGGAGCCTCTGGCGAGTTATTTCAAAATTGGATTACCAAACAGCAGGTTAGTAAAATGTCTTTTAATTGTTATAGAAAATTAATTACGTATATTTACCAGCTTTTACCTATTCTTATCGCTTTCAAAACGGTTTAACATTGTTGGAATTAATGCTGAAAGGTTTGATAATTTACGTCCGTATACCGGCTTCCTACTTTTACTGATATTTCATATTTCTCCGGATTTAAACTACTAGGAAACTTTTAAAACGGACAGGGACGATTATTTAATGCATTTTCATCTACTTTTTAACTCCTGAAATTGTTTAGATGTGCTGAAATTAATTATTAAACAATCTATGAAGTGATACTTTTAAACATCATATTTACTGCTTTAAATTGGTCTGGAACTGCGAGTTATTAGTGAATTTAACATCAGATGGTGAAATTCTAATTATGAAAGTGCTTTACAGTGTTTAATTTAGTGGAATATTAATGCTATGGTCGGGTAAACAAACCTGTGTTTTCTACTTCAGGATTATTATGGATTACTCTCGTTTAGGTAAGTTTATGTTTTATATTTTACTTGAAACTTCTTATTTATGGTTGCTATGTGCTGTTTATTTACTTTTCTGTAATCAAAGTGTTGTTATCTCGATTTTAACTATGGTATCGTGTACTGATGTTAACCTCAAACTTTGTCGGATTTTAACGGAATCTCGAAAATAGAGTGAAAGGTAGCTTACAAAGTATCAATAATATTTCTACAGCGTGTGTTTTTTTTTTTAAAATTATTACAAGCCATTTATCTTTCTCGATACCTAGCTGTAATCGATAAATATCATATCGTTTTAAAGATTAAGGTCTCCAGTTAGGTAAAATCATAAATTAAGAAAGAATTTTTTGGAATTAGGTGATTTAAGTGGTAGTGCGTATGAGAAAGTTCAGAGCCAAGTCCATAGATTGCAGCAGCAGATATCTGTCGTTTGCATTTTGTTCAGGTTGGTTGTGTTCTGTTAAGGTCAGTGAGAGTTTGTCGTAAATACAGAGTGTTTTAAATTTTTCTTACTGTTTCGTAATATGATGTAAGTATTTTATGCGTATCTTTTTTTTTTTTTTTTTTTTTTTTTTGCTGTTGTCAGTCTTTCGACAAGTTTGATGCAATCCTCCATCCTTTCCTATCCTGTGCTAACCTCTTCATTTCTACTTACCCCTTACAGCCCAGGTCCTCAATTATCTGTTTCATATATTCTAATCTCTGTCGTCCTCTACAGTTCTTACCTTCGACTGCTTCCCTCCACTAACAAATTAACCAATCCAGCATGTCTCAAAATATGACCTACCAGTCTGTCTCTTCTTTCCGTAAGCTTCTTCCACAAACTTCTTTTCTCACCCACCATTCCCAAAACTCGTTCATTTCTTACTTTGTCTGTCCACTTAATTTTCAGCATTCTTCTGTAGCACCACATTTCAAATGCTTCAATTTTCTTTATTTCCGGTATTCCTACAGTCCATCTTTCGCTACCATAAAGTGCTGTGCTCCACACAAAGAGTTTTAAAAGTTTTTCTAATTCCTGGATCAATATTTGAAACTAAAAGGTTTCTCTTTTTCATGAAGGCTCTTTTCGCTAGTGCTATTCTGCTTTTAACATCATTCTTGCTTCGTTCATCGGCTTGTAATTTTATTTCCCAAGTAACAGAATTCACTTACTTCTCCTATTGCATCTGATCCTATTTTTATATTTAATCTGCTAGTATTGGTATAATTTCTGCTACATTTCATCACTTTTGTCTTGCTTTGATTTATATTCAATCCAAAATCTACTTTCAGTATTTTGTTCATGCCATTCAGTAACTTCTCAATATCCTCAGCCCTTTCTGCTAACAAGACAATGTCATCAGCAAATCGGAGCATACTGATTTTTTCTCCCTGAAAATTTATGCCACATGGAAATTTTTCTTTGACTTTCTTCATTGCTTCTTCTACATACAAGTTCAATATTAACGGGGATAGACTACAACCTTGTCTCACACCCTTTTTAACTGATGCATGTCTCTCGTGATTCTCTACTTTTATTATAGCCACTTGAATTCTTATATAGTTTATAGAGTATTCTTCTATCTCGATACTTTAGACCTGACTTCTTTAAAATTTTGAACATCTTGTCCCACCTAACATTATCCAAAAGCTTTTTCTAAATCAACAAATGCCATAAAAGTATCTTTGTTTTTCTTGATCCGCCCTTCAAGTATTAATCTCAAAGACAGAATTGCTTCCTTGTACCGCGATTTTTCCTAAACCCAAGCTGATCTTCACCTACTATCTCTTCTACTACCCTTTACCATCCTTCTGTATATTATTCTGGTCAGTAATTTTGAAGCATGTGATGTTAGACTAATGGTGCGATAATTCTCACATTTGTCGGCTTGTGCTTTCTTGGGAAGTGTGAAGATGATATTTTTATTAATATCAGTTGGAATTTCTCCTGTTTCATAACTCTTTGATATCAGCTTGAATAATCATTGGATTCCTTCCTCATCCTACGGATTTAAGAAGTTCTGCAGGAATCTCATCAATTCCAACTGCCTTATTTGCTTTCAAGTCATTCAGAGCTTTATTAAATTCTGTCCTCAAAACAGGATCTCCTAAGTCATCAATGTCGACATCACCTTCCTTTTCCATTACACTACTTGTTCAAGTCATCCCTAACATACAGTTTCTCAATGTATTCTTTCCATCTGATTAGCTCTATCTTCTGAGCTTAAAAGAGGTTTCCCATCGGCAGCTTTAATGTTCATACCTCTTTTCTTCATTTCTCCAAAATTCTGTTTGATCTTTCTGTATGCAACATCTACTTTAACTACGACCATTTCCTTTTCTACTTCTTCACACTTTGCTTGTAGCCATTTTTCTTTTGTTATTTTGCATTTCCTATTTATTTGATTTCTAAATTGCCTGTACTGCTCTCTTCCTCCTGAGCATTTTTGTACTTTCTCCTCTGATCCATCAGCTCCAAAATTTCTTCTGTGATCCAAGGTTTTCGGGCAGCTTGATCCCTAAAGCCTAATGTTTCTTTACCAGCTTTCATTATTTCGGTCTTTAATACATTCCATTCATCCTCGGTTGAGCTCCTTTCAGAGTTACTTCTTAGACCCAAGTCTACCATTTCTGCAAATTTTTCTCTCGTGCTAGATTGTTTCAATTTATTAACTTCCAGTCTGTTCTGCTTATACTGCTTCCTTATTCGCTTAAATTTCAGCCTACACTCTATTATTATGAAATTATGGTCAGAATCTATGTCTGCTCCTGGGTACGCTTTACAGTCTAGAACTTGATTCTTGAATCTCTGTTTGACCATGATATAATCTAGCTGATATCTGCTTGTATCCACAGGACTTTTCCAGGTGTATATTCTTCTTACATGGTTCTTAAAAAGTGTGTTCGCCACTACTAGCTTATATCTTTCACAAAATTCTAGCAACCTGCTTCCTCGCTCATTTCTTTCTCCTAGACCAAAACTTCCTACAGTATTCCCCTCTTTTCCTTCTCCCACTATTGCATTCCAATCACCCATGATTATTAGACTATATTACCTATTACACTAAAAAAATAAATATTTGCTACAAAAGTACGGTTCTACTTTTCATTATATTACAAGCATTCAACCTCACTATTCATCGCATTTTTTCATGAAATTTTGGGACGGGTCGTCTAGTCTTTTATACTCACAGAGCCCAAAGTTTCCATTTGCAATGAAATATACACTTCTCTTGACCCCTGAGGCCCCTAACAAGGCTTCTCATAACAACCCATTTCTCTCTTCACTCCTCCAAACCCTGTAAACCCATACTATTACGTCTTGCCAAGATAAAGTCTGGCAACCCTGCGTGATCTATAGTTGTAGCAGAATTTCGGACTTGGTGGATCAGAATTTACAATCTCCTTTGAATAACCTTCTTTCCTTCATCAAGAGACACACCACTTCTTCTCAAGCAACTGTCCACACTCCCAGCTACGTTACCTCAGACACCCTCCTCATCCCCTTAGTTATCATCTCCTTGTACATGAAAAACCATTACCTCAGTGACTAAGTTCCTTCAAAAACATCCTAAATACGTGCACCCCCCCCCCAATTCCCAGAACACGCACACACACATATAACCACCCCTTACCTATGACACATCGTTCCCCTCGGCTCACTTCATTCTCTCCAAAAACTACTACTTCTTGAACATTCAAGCCTATCAATAGATATGTGGCATGTGTATCCACATGGCCCCATCTTATATCGGCCTCTTCCTGGTCCGTATGGATGAACAATTTCCAAACAAAATCCCACTCTATCCCTGTCTGCGTTTCAGGTATATAGGTTATATATTTATAATGCAAATTCTTAATTTCCTTAACATTAGCCATTTAACTTGACCTCAAATTACTCCTACACATGCGCCTTCTTCCATGTGAAGACTTATCCTTGACAAGTTGCTCCTTTTACAACTTTGTGCATATCCAAAAAAAATCTACAACAGAACCTACACTGTGGATGCTAACACCCCATCCACATCAAGCATTCACTTTCTCATACCCTTGGATTCCATAACACATACATCTATTCCATTCATGTGAACTTTCCAGCTACTGCCAAAACCAAACACTAATTCTTGTGCTGCAATTCATCATTTGCACAACTCTCGTTGTACACCCTGAAAAGCTGAAACCCATATTCATAACCTACGTTTCTCCTGGTCTCATGCTCATTAATCAGATCCTTCACCATGGGCATTCCTTTCCCTGAAATGCATATCCTCTTTCATAAACTCCAGCCCATTAACCCTTGCAAGTGTTTCAGCAGTCCGCCCAAATCCAAGAACATCATGGCATGCAATTCTCCTGCACTATCACATAGATCTACTACTACCTAAGCAAATCTTACCACAGGGCTATCTTTCCCTATTATTGGACATATCATCTGCACATTCACACACCTCATTAACCATCACTGTACTGCTTCTCACAACTAGCCAACTGTCCATAAGTCTAAATGGCCACAAATAGTCTATACTGCCAACCGTCCAGTGGCAGCACATGGCAGTTCTCACAACTTCAATAATCTCAATACTTGTTTTACAATGAGAGCAGTTTTCCTTTCAGAACTCTGTAGATTGAAATGAGAATACCAAAATATCTTTCACACTACTCATACCCTGGCCTCAACTTTCAATAAAACCAGTATACCTTTCACTTATTTAAATTGTGTATACTTATATATAATTTTTCTTTCTAATGAAAATTTTAATTTTTTTTATTGGTTTTCAGATGATATACTTTACTGTAATTACTGAATGTCTACTTCTTTCACTCCACCATCAGACTTCTCTAGATTCAGACATATCCTACTTCTCATCGTACACACGTCTGCTACATTTGTCAGGCTCATCTCTTAACATGATTAATAAGTGTGCTCATTTATTTGTTTGTTGTGAACTTCCTCCCTTCATCTGTGGCAAATGATAGGTTTATTTTCATTGCCTATGATGGTATTGCCTTAAAAAGCTAAATCTTTAAGAGAACTAATGCGATTAAGTGCAAACAAACGACACAATGTTACTTCCATCTTGTCTGTCATCATGTCGCCAATTCCATAGATCAAAAAATGCCACAAAGATTCATTTATATATTCCAACTATACATTATCAATATATGCCCTAGATAATCACCAAAACAGCTTAATTTTAGTGTTTCAGTTTGTATTTGTAGCATATAATGTTTTGTAAGAACAGACACCACCCAGTATATAACTGCAATGAAATCTTCACCGATTTACCATGTGGCTGTGTTGTAAGAACGCAGTACAAATAGTTTCAAATGTGATGAAGATGCCAGAGCTAGGCATCAAACTGTCTCGCAGTACACCTGTGAAGATTTTTTGTCATATAATGACTTTCACTACAATTATTATTTCTTAACTGTTTAATATTTCTGAAAGTGCTGCTAGGAAATGAAAATAATGAAGGATAGTAATAGTAAATCAGCCATTTAGCACAGATGAAGGAAGGAGAGTCACAATGAACTCAAAAACATGGACACATTTTACAATATTTCAGGGTAAAGTTTAATCATGACTAGAGGAGGGCATAAGAGGGTCATTTGATAAGTTTGGTAAATTTCTAGACGGTGAAACAATCAATTTGGTTACATGATGCTTGGAAAGTTCCATTCTTTAAACCCCACCAAGCCAAATTTTAGCCAGTAGTGAAGTCTCATTCATGTGTGGTAGTCATTTGAAATGAGCGGTTTAGGGATTGCCACAAAGATAGACAACTATGAATTCCATGCACTAACAACACTTTTATTTAAAATAGTGGACAGTAATGCAAAGTGCACTCTGGACAGACAATTGAAATTACCATGCCAGATAGCATTGATAAAATCCATGGTATGGTTATGGATGATCCCCAAGTGAAGGTGTGTGAGATTGCTGAGGTCGGAGGCAACTTGACGGAACGTGTACATAACATCCTGCATGAAAAATTGCAGAACATCTTAGTCCACAAATACCCTTCGTTAGACTCTCCAAAAGCCCCATATGGATCTTATCCTTGCAATAGACCCCGCTGTAAAACCTGCAGCATGCTTCCACCCACCACTACATATTCCAATCCCACCACAGGGGAAACTTTTCCCATTATTGGACATGCTACCTGTTCAAACACTCATCTTATATACCAACTAACTTGCCGCTATTGCACCAGTTCTTACATAGGCCTCACCACACAGCAACTCTCTGTTAGAATGAATGGCCACAGGCAAACAGTCCACACCCGCAACCTGCACCTTCCAGTACCAGAACATGCCAATAGCCATGATTCCAACAACCTCAATGACTGTTTTACTGTGAGAGCAGTCAGAGTTTTCCCTGACCACACCACTGCAGCAGAACTCCGGAGATGGGAACTAGCGTACCAGAATATCGTGGATACGAGACACCCACCTGGACTTAACCACCGTTAAAATCCAATTAACCCATCACTACCTTTTTTTTCCGTGTTTATACCGTACCCTTACTACATTTGCTCATTTTACCATCGCCTCCAATATATTATCTCAAACATTGCATACCGATATCGATAGTCTACTCCTTAGCCGTTCCCCTACGCTCCCCCACTACTCGTTTAGTCATTAGATAATGTTCGTTGTGTACACACATTCCGAGCCTAATGGCCATTTTTCTACTTGTGAACAAAGCAGATGCCGAAATATTGTGTAGTTGTTTGTCAGCATAAGTGTTCCCTCTAATCGCATCCGTCCACTTTGGTATGTGGTGGGTTAATTTCCGTTTCTTTTCTTATTTATATCGCCTAGAACCCGCTTCCATTTTCCTTAGTTGCACCCTTAAATAACTTTTTTTAATAATATGACAGAAAGTGTACAATTCAGAACAAACTATATTTTCAATTTTTGAGTATGTTTTGAGAAAAGTTTTGACGTTCAGGCAGCTTTGAAAAAAAAAAACTTATGATTCACGAAAAAAAGAAATCCATGAATTTTAGGCAATTAGAGGTGTTTGCTTTCATAAATCCAGTTTCCATTGCAAATATATTTGTTTTATTGTTTGGTAACCAAAACTAAATAATGGACTGACTTAAAACAGTAAACATACAATGCACTGATTGATTGCGAAAACTTCCATGACCACTGTACATATTATCTTGGTTCTTTGGGTGGAGTCACTTCAAATTATTAAAACCTAACCTACCAGCCATCATACTGTAGTTTTCATCAGATGACTGTCATGTCAATTGCTGCTATTTCCTTTATATAGCAGCAGGAAGCAAGAGCACATTAACCACCCATGTAACCACACCTAGCATACATGGGTACCTAATGGGGATCCACATTTTGAGTATCAAATACAGGAGTTGGAAAGAGTGCAGTGAAGGGCTGCTAAATTTGTCCCCCCACTGAATGATTTTAAATCAAATAAGGCATTTGGAATTGATGAGATTCCAGCAGAACTTTTGAAATGTCTAAGATAAGAAGGAATCCAAATATTATTCAACCTGATATCAAAACAGGAGAAATTCCAACAGATTTCAATAAAAGTATTATATTCAAACTTCCAAGGAAAGCACAAGCCACTAAATGTGAGAATTATTGCACTATAATTCTAATATCACATGCTTAAAAATTACTAACCAGAATAATAAACAGAAGAATGTAAAGGGTAGTAGAAGAGATAGTAGATGTAGATCAGTTTGGGTTTAGGAAAAACTGCAGTAAAAAGGAAGCAATTATGACTTTAAGAATAATACTTGTACACTGAATAAAAAAAAAAGAGATAATTTTATAGGGTTTGTTGAATTAGAAAAACTTTTGATAGTATTATGTGGGACAAGATTTTCAAAATTTTAAAGAAGTGAGGTCTAATATATTGAGATAGAAGAAGGTTGTAGTCTATCCCCATTAATATTAAACTTGTATGTAGCAGAAGCAATAAAGGAAGTGAAAGAAAAATTTGAAGGTGGCATAAGTGTTCAAGGAGAAAAAATCAGTATGCTATGATTTGCTGATGACATCGTCTTGATAGCAGAACAGGCTGAGGATATTGAGAAGTTACTGAATAAATATAAATCGATGCAAGATGAAAGTAATGAAATGTAGTGGAAATGATACCAATAATAATAGATTAAATATAAAAATAGGATCAAATGCAATAGGAGAAGTAAGTGAATTCTGCAGCTTGTGAAGTAAAATTACAACTGACGGCCAAAGCAGGAATGATGTTAAAAGCAGAACAGCTACAGGAAAAAGAACCTTTCTTCAAAGAGAAATCTTTTAGTTTAAAATATTGTTCTAGGACATAGAAAGAACATCTTAATACTCTGCGTGATGAGCACAGCACTTTATGATAGCAAAGCATGGACTTTAGAAATACCATAAAGAAAGAAAATTGAAGCATTTGAAATGTGGTGCTATAGAAGGATGCTGAAAATTAGGTGGACATATAAAATATGAAATGAACACGTTTTTTAAATGATGTGTGAGAAAAGAAGTTTGTGGAAGTCTTACAGAAAGAAGAGACGGGATGGTAGGTCATATTTTGAGACATGCAGGATAGGTTAATTTGTTAGTGGAGGGAACAATCAAAGTTAAAAACTGTAGAGGAAGACAGAGATTAGAATATATGAAGCGGATAATTGAGAACGTAGGGTGTAAGGGATATGTTGAGATCAAGAGGTTAGCACAAGATAGGACGGGATGGAGGATTGCATCAAACCAATCAAAAGATGGAAGACAGGGGGAAAAAATTACTGCACAACACAATGAGTAACTAATATGATATAGGAGCGTGGACTCAATTCATCGGAAGACATGAGACAGGTGAAGGGAGTCATGGAAGTGTACGAGAAGTGTACTGTTGATGAGGTTGATGAACTACTGAAACAAATAAAAGAGGTGTATGGAAGGGAAAGGAGGACCATGACAACAAGCTTGCACTCGATTTCAGGCATTAGGGTGTGAGAAGGTTTTCATTCTTAAGTAAGTAGGTCAGGGATTGGAATAAATTACCATCACAGATGGTGAATAATTTACCAAAAATGCTGAAAGATTTCAGAGTTGATATTTGTAGAGAGCAAAAGGAGGCAGGTACAGGAAAAGGGAAAAATGTGAGTGTAGGGAAATTGCCACAGGAGCGTGTGCTCTATCACAGTTATATCAAATTAAATTAAAGACCTGACCATAACCTTGTAGGGTCTCAAGTAAGTGATGGAATCGGCGATAAGAAGTTCTGGTACATATTAGAGGATTCAGTAAATCAGAGACCAAAATTGAAGAGCGAAATAGGTAAAAATTTCAGAACTGAAGTGGTATTTTAGGGAAAGGTTCAGCCAGTGGAAGGAAGGCACAACTTCAGTGGAGTTGAACTGGGAGGAGTTCAATAAGACAGTAAAAAAGGAGGAAGAATTATTTATTCCAAAACAGCAAATGAAGAGAAGTACAGAACCTATGTACTATTACAGGGAACTGAGGCAGTTAAACAGTTTGTGAGAATTGAACACAACAGATTTAAGAGACAGTAATGAAAACTTGAAACAATTGAACACGGAATGAATAATAGCAAATAGGGAACATTCAGATGAGTTTATGAAGAATATTACTGGTGCAGAGGGACCACTGAAAGACCTTAAAGTTTTTATTGTTATGTTTGAAAACAGTATTGAAGGGAATTTATTCAGAGATTTTCAGAAGAAGTTACTGAGGATTTGAATATGGTAGAGATTAGAAAATGTCGCGAATACAATTAATAGTAAGTTTGGAGATTTGTAATAGGATCTAAGAAGAACCGCCTCATTTTTTCAACTGTCTATTTGTTTAGTGTACTAGGTACATTACAATAGTTGATGGCAGTGAAACAGTTTACTAATATCTCTGTGATACGTGCTATTGGTATCTAGGGCCGTGGACTGTCTCATTCCCATGACTTTCACAGTTATTATTTTTGCCCTGTTAAGGGTTAAATTCCAAAACATTTCACTCTTAAGAAATTATGTCTGCAAAAAAGAGGACCTGAATCTTTAATATGATAGCTCTTTTATTTAGTTCGGTTAGATATCAGGGGAGATAAATGTCTCATGACAAAAAAATATGCAACAGAAATAATGATAATTTTTCCCTTAAATGGTCGAATTCCAAAAATTTATTTCTCAAAATATGATGTGACCACGTTGGAGACTTTAATCTTTCAAATGATACCTCATTTATCTACATTGATTAGGGAGATAAATGGCTCGTGACACAAAACCATGTTGTAGAAATACTGATACTTTTGGTCTTTAAGGGTCGAATTTGAATAAATTATTTTCTTGAAATATGGTTTCACCAAAGCGATACCTTAATCTATAAAATATTAACCCATTTCAAGATTTCAGTTAAATATCAAGGGAGATAGTAGCTCATGACAAAAACATACGTTAATGGAAATAATGATAATTTTGCCCTTTAAGGTTTGAATTCCGAAAAATTCATTTCTCAAAATATGATGTGACCATGGCAGAGACCTTTATGTTTCAAATGATACCTCATTTATCTATGTTTATTAGATATCAAGGGAGATAAATGGCTCGTGACACAAAACCGTGCTGTAGAAATATTGATACTTTTGGCCTTTAAGGGTCGAATTTAAATAAATTCTTTTCTTGAAATATGGTTTCACCAAAGTCGGTACCTTAACCTATAAAATATTATCCCATTTCTAGATTTCAGATAGATATCACAGGAGATAAGTAGCTGGTGACAAAAACATACGTTAATGGAAATAATGATAATTTTGCCCTTTAAGTGTCGAATTCTGAAAAATTCCTGTCTTAAACTATGATGTGACCACGGCAGAGACCTTACTCTTCAAAAATGATAGCTGATTTTATTATATCGGCAGGATATCAAAGGAGATTAATGGCTTGTTGTAGTAATATTGATACTTTTGTCTTTTAAGGTTCGAATTACTAAAAAAAATTATTAAAATATGATTTGACGAAAGCGGAAACCTTAATCTCTAAAATAATAGCTCATTTCTCAAATTCGATTAGATATCAAGTGAGATAAATAGCTCGTGACCAAAAAAAGAAAAATACATTATGGAAATAATGGTAATTTTTCCCGTTAACGGTCGAATTCCAAAAGATTTGTTTCTTAAAGTATTGCCGCATGAACGCCAGTGTACCGTCTGCCAGCATGGCGCAGCGGGTAGCGTCACGAATTGCGGTACCGAAGGTCGCCGGTTCAATCCCGCCCACTGACAAAAATTATTTAATTCTGTTTATTATTTCCAGAAGATTCTACATGTTTCCTAAGGTCACTTGTAACTTCTACACATTTCATTTGTTAACTACTCTTGTAATCTCTAGTACGTTCTATCTGTGTATAAATAGAAGAGCATTCTGCCCAAGAGGCAGTCAGTGCTGCGTGTATGTTTGAGTTCTCAATAAACCTGTTCTCAGTTTAAGTGCTGTGTTCATTGACAAGTAACCTTCGAATTCACACCTGCCCCGGTTTCCAACGCGACATAGTTTGGTGGAGACGCCGGGTACCCTGTGCAACAGCTGCATCATCGTGGCTCCGATTAGGCAACGTAAAAGTCGCCGCCTACACGGACTGGAACCGGACTACAAAGGATATACTCAGTACGTCCTTCCGAAAGTCCGCGTCATTAGGAAACCCATGGCGGCAAGCCAGCTGCACATTCGACACCCATCGGTGTTCTCTGGAGACGCTGGACAGGATCCTAACAAATGGCTAAAAGGGTTCGACCGAGTCGCCAAGTACAACAGGTGGGATCATACCATGTGCTTGGCAAATGTTTATTTCTATCTGGACGGAACCGCCCAGCAGTGGTTCGAGAACAACGAAGAAAAACTGAATAACTGGGAAATGTTCCAGACGGAACTTAAGAAAACGTTTGGGGACCACCAGCGACAAATCCGCTCGGCGGAAAGAACAACTGAAGAACCGGGCCCAACGACATGGGGAGCCGACGCAATCTTACATACAGGATGTTTTGGCCCCTATGCAACGTAGTCAACCCGAATATGACTGAAGCCGACAAAATCACGCACCTAATGAAAGGTATTGCAGAAGACATGTACCAAGCTCTTCTGATAAAAGACGTCGCTACGACGGAAGAGTTCATCAAGTGGTGCCAGCGGATTGAGGAGATGCAACAAAGGAGGGTTGGGCGAAAGAAGTATGACAGACTTCCCAACGTAGTCCCTATGGCAGTTGTGGAAGACCAGCACGACTTTGCGTCTCTCATACGACAAATTGTGAGAGAAGAATTACAACAGTTCATGGCAGCTGGGACTCTTGAACCGAGTGAGCATCAGATCATGGCCATGGATGTAAGCCCAGTGGGTCATGAAGGAGCCGACGCGGCGGAAAAAGAGGTATTTCAGACAATAGCTCCTGTCTGCCGAGCCAATCGCACTCGACGTGAAGAATGGCCTCGCCCTGATATGACGTATGCTGCAGCTGCCAAACGGCAGCCTAGGAACCGGCCGACACGGCCACAACCAAATCCTCCGGCACCTATGACGTCCCGCAGACGAACGGACGTCTGGAGGACAGAAGACAACGCGCCAGTATGTTTCCACTGTGGGCGCCCTGGACATGTCATACGCTACTGCAGAGAGAGAAGACGAGTATTTGACGATTATTTTGCCGCAAGACGTCCGCCATCCGAACAGTTCTACCCCAGGCAGCCACCCGCTGACGAGTTCGGTCGACCTACGGGAAGAAGCCCATCGCCGTACCCTAGACGAGGTCGATCCCCGACGCGCCGCTGCCGTTCATCGTCGCCGGACAGAGCTACCAGCCGCTCCCCTAGCCGCCGCACGCAGGAAAACTAAGCAAGGCGACCATCTACGGAGGTGAGGCCGCCGCAGATGAAAATCCTCCATGGATGACAGTCACTAAGATGTCGGGAAATCTCATCAACGTTATAATCGACGGCCAACCTGTCCGGGCGCTGGTTGATTCAGGAGCTTCTTTCTCCGTATTGTCGGACAATTATCGTCGCACACTAAAGAAGACAATGTTCCGTGATACGGGGGCAACTGTGCTAAAGGTCGCAAATGGAAAGTACGTCCAGCCAGCTGGAGCTTGTGTCGCGAGAATAACCATCAACAACAGGACCCAGCCAGTTGAATTTGTCATTTTAACAGAATGTAGTCATAATGTCATCCTTTGATGGGACTTCCTTAAGGCATCCCAAGCTGTCATTGACTGTGGAAACGTCTGAGCTGCAAATTGAAGAAGTCGTTGCGACGGGTACACGTAACACAGAATCTTCTGGGAAGTTATTCGCCGTTGACAACGTGACAATCCCGCCGTTCGCAATGAGAAGAGTCCCAGTCAAAAACACTGGACGACCGCAACCTTGAAGTGCTTGTCGATAGTAGAAAGTTTATTAGGCTCACGAAAGAAATCTACATACCAGCGGCTATCATAAGCATTATCGGTGGTCGAGGAGACATTTGGATCACCAACTGTCACGAGCAGTCACAAATTATCCCCAAGGGAATGTGCATAGGGACAGCTGAAACCAGTCCAGTGAGGGCGAGCTCAACGTCATTAACGAAGATCCATGCTCTGTTACTAGTACGACAACACGCTGGAGGAAACAACTATGGAACTGCCAATAGGGTCCGGCCTGACCAAGGAACAACACCACCGGGTGTTAGCTATACTACGCCAATTCTCTGGTGTATTCACACCCCAGCATAAAAAAAGGTCAGACGAAACGGCCCACGATAAAGCATCGTATCAATACTGGGGATCATCCGCCCATTAGCCAGCGCTCGTACCGATTGTCACCAGTCGAAAGGCGAATAATTCGAGAGGAAGTGGAGAAGATGTTGCATAATGACATTATTCAACCTTCGGAGAGTCCTTGGTCATCTCCGGTGGTCCTCGTAAAGAAGAAGGATGGTACGTGGCGATTCTGTGTCGACTATCGGCGGCTGAACAAAATCACAAAGAAAGATGTCTACCCACTGCCGCGCATCGACGACGCCTTAGACTGCTTGAAAGGAGCTACATACTTCTCAACCATGGACATGCAGACAGGCTACTGGCAAATCGAGGTTGACGAAGCTGACAGAGAAAAGACGGCTTTTATTACACCTGATGGCCTCTATGAATTCAAAGTAATGCCATTCGGATTATGCAACGCTCCGGCCACATTCGAACGCATGATGGACAACTTACTTCGACACCTTAAGTGGACGACGTGTCTTTGTTATTTAGATGACATTGTTGTTTTCTCGAAAACATTTGAAGAACATCTGAGTCGCCTGTCAACGGTGCTGAAGTGTGTTCAGACTGCAGGACTCCGCCTCAATCCGAAGAAGTGCCTCTTCGTCGCCAGAGAGATAAAAATCCTGGGGCACCTGGTCAACGGAGATGGCGTCCGCGCTGATCCAGATAAAGTAAGGGCAGTCATGGAATTTCCAACTCCTCAGCACATTCGTGATGTGAGAAGCTTTCTTGGGCTGTGCTCATACTTCCGGCGTTTCATAAAAGGATTCTGTAACATGGCACGTCCACTGCAAGAACTTTTGCAGGGAGACGCCAAGTTTTACTGGGATGAAACTAAAGAAAGATCTTTCCAGGCACTTAAGGAGGCTCTAACTTCCGCACCAGTTCTAGCCTTATACGACGAGAATGCAGAAACTGAACTTCACACTGACGCCAGCGGTTATGGGATCGGTGCAGTGCTTGTGCAAATTCAGGAAGGTGCTGAGAAGGTGATAGCCTATGCATCAAGAGTATTCTCTAAGCCCGAGATAAACTACTCTACAACCGAGAAAGAATGCCTCGCAGTTGTCTGGGCTATCAACAAGTTTCGTCCGTATTTATTCGGCAAACCTTTCACCGTCGTACAGACCACCATTCTTTATGTTGGCTAACCAGCTTGAAGGATCCATCAGGTCGACTAGCAAGATGGGCACTTAGACTTCAAGAGTACGACGTCACGGTGGTATTCAAAAACGGACGCAAACACAAGGATGCCGACAGCCTTTCAAGGAATCCTTTAATAGAACACAACAGCATGAATGGAATTTCAGCCCTCGCTGAATTAGGTGACGTTGCAGCTGAACAGAGGGAAGATTCAGAGTTATTAAGAACCATAGACGCCTTGGAGAAAGGAGAACCGGCCAAAGGAGGGTTTCAATTGATAGATGGGACATTGTATAAGAACAACTACGATCCACTAGGCCCCAAGTGGCTTCTGGTCGTTCCAGCTCATCTCCAGCCAGCTATTCTCAAGTATTTCCACGACGCTCCAATATCCGGTCATCTGGGATTTGTGAAGACCCTGGACCGAATCAGACGCAGGTATTACTGGAAGGGTCTCTACCGATCTGTCAAGCATTATGTGAGTCACTGTAAAGAGTGCCAGCGACGGAAACATGTGCCGCAATTACCTCCAGGTCATCTAGTACCAATTCCACCTGCAGCAGTTCCATTCCACCGAATTGGGATCGACCTTTTGGGGAGGTTCCCGAAGTCGACAACCGGTAACCGATGGATAATAGTCTGCACCGACTACCTCACGCGCTACGCTGTCACCAAACCTGTGCCGACTGCAGAAGCTCCAGAGGTTGCAAAATTTCTAGTAGAAGACATTATTTTGAAGCATGGAGCACCACGTGTGATGATATCCGATCGTGGAAAGGTATTCCAGTCAAGACTAGTATCAGAGGTCATGTCAAGATGCGACGTTGTCCACAGGATGACAACTGCATACCACCCTCAGACAAACGGTCTCACAGAACGCTTCAACAAGACATTAGCCGATATGCTGTCGATGTATGTGGATGTTGAGCAGAAGGATTGGGATACAATACTGCCAGTGGTCACATTTGCTTATAATACAGCAAGGCAAGATACGACAGGCTTCACTCCGTTTTTTCTGCTCCATGGCCGTGAAGCTGAGACCACAATGGATACGCTGTTCCCATTCCAGCCGGACGACACTCAGGATGACTATATAAAACAGCTCATTACCAGGGTCGAAGAAGCAAGACAGCTGGCTCGCATACGAACACTGGCCACCCAGGAGAGGACCGTCAGCGGTATGACGGCAAGCACCGACCTGTTGCGTACAACCCAGGAGATCTCGTATGGATTTTTACCCCTGTCCGGAAGGTTGGGCTATCAGAAAAGTTACTGAAGCGGTACTTTGGTCCGTATCGTGTCATACGCCGCCGGTCAGACGTCACATACGAAGTCGAGGATTATGAGCCGTCTTCGAAACGACGAAAGCGAAGGGACATTGTTCACGTCCTCCGCATGAAGCCTTACTACAATCCTGACGAGCAGCTAGGCACAACCAGCTTCTTGTTCAAGGACTCTGAGGACGGTTTGGATACTGAGGAAGTCGGACAGGAAGATAATAGTACAAACAGGAGGGGCCCTCCAGAACTGCCATACAGAGGACCCACGACAAGATCAAGATCCAGGACACTTCAGCGTGCCCCAAAAGAAATCTAACAGCGGGACGCTGTTTTCCTCAGGAGAGGGAGCAATGCCGCATGAACGCCAGTGTACCGTCTGCCAGCATGGCGCAGCGGGTAGCGTCACGAATTGCGGTACCGAAGGTCGCCGGTTCAATCCCGCCCACTGACAAAAATTATTTAATTCTGTTTATTATTTCCAGAAGATTCTACATGTTTCCTAAGGTCACTTGTAACTTCTACACATTTCATTTGTTAACTACTCTTGTAATCTCTAGTACGTTCTATCTGTGTATAAATAGAAGAGCATTCTGCCCAAGAGGCAGTCAGTGCTGCGTGTATGTTTGAGTTCTCAATAAACCTGTTCTCAGTTTAAGTGCTGTGTTCATTGACAAGTAACCTTCGAATTCACACCTGCCCGGTTGCAACGCGACAATATTACTCCTAATCCACTGTTATTCTTGTTCCACTACACAGACCCATGGCTACCTACCATACTGCAGGCCATACTGCAAGATGTGAAATGTGCACTATGCTTTCGCCACTTTCAACAACATTGTCAAAAGTGAAATCTTTTCAATCATATGGCAGGCTACCTGAGGCGTGGTAATATTCCTTTAACTTGCAACCACTGTCTGGCATCCTACGTAGGTCTGATGAATGGCCAGAGATAAATGATATTTACTTGCCATCCACACCACCCAATAGATGCTCATGCTACCTCATATCAGTAATTTCAATTTCCTCTTCACTGTTCATGTTATCAGAATCCTCCCAAAGACAGCAGCCCTACGTACCTGGAAGTTGCGAACTGGACTACCAGTACAAACTGACCACTAGGCAACCAACTGGTCACGCCTTCAGATAATATCTAGTGATTTCTTTTTTCCAACACCTCCTTCAATTACCATATCTTTCCCTTTTTTAATCTTCCACTATATCTACCAATCACAAATAACTGCTCACCAAAGGAGATGTTCTTTTATTTATATTTTCTGAATTACTTTTCATATTTTACATAATACTGTTCATATCTTTGGTTATCAACTCATTTTGACTGTGATATGTTTATTAATTTTGCAAAGTTTGGGTATATCCTCTTGAATTTTTTCCCCCTCCTGTTCGCTCTCTTTTCTCTCTCTGCCATCGACATTGTCAAGCTATATCTTCTTGCCCAGGAAGGGATGAACACAAAAATTTCATGTGTGTCCGTATCTTTTCATGTATTGACACCATCCTGACATTATCTGCAGTGAGTGGTGTTTTATTTACCTAATTTTTATTTTCATTTCATGTATAAATTCATATATTGTATGTATTGTAAATATTTTATTAATATTTGTTAAAATTAAGATCTAGCCTTTTAAGCAACAATCATTGCTCTTCCCCCCTGCAGTCTGTGAGGTCTAATGTAGTTTTGCAGCAAAGACTTTTATCTATTACCTGCCTAATGTTTTTGTTTTATCATGTTATGTAATAGTTTATTAAATGTAAATTTGTTTTTAGGTTCTTGTGTGGCACACACAAACAGCCAAAAACCACCATCATTAATAAATATTAAATCTCACATGGACACAAACTTGAAACCATTATTAGAAGAATTACATTTTCTTGGGATGGGAGATATTAGCTCCACGAAAGGTTATTAATATTTGCAGCTGATGTGCTGTATTTTTCTGTTTTATTATCATGGATTGGTATTGGCATGAAGGTTTCTTCAAGCCAGTAACCAGTTTTGTTTTCTGATAGTTTGAATGTTGAATTGGCACAGAGTGATTCCATCATATTGTTTTTCCTGGGAGGGGGGGGGGGGGAAGAGTCCTATTTTCTTACCTACAGATTAATTTTCTTTAACAGAACCCCTTTACAATCCTGAATAACCTTCCGATTAATTTCAATACATAAAGGAGTATATGTGAAACAAAATCGAGGAGCTTTGCCTCAAATTTTCACTGATATGTTCGCACTGGTTGATTGTAAGCTGTGATGATATGTTTCCTGCGCACTCTATACTTGTAGTGTCAGAAAAATTTAAATGATAACAGTTCTGAAGTTTACTAACCAGATTTTTAATTCAAAGACAGCTGCCAACTCAAATTGCTTTGAAATTTGGTACAAGCTTATAAGTAATTTGTAACACTGATGGTTTTATGAGCAATAAAAAATTGAAGAAATTTTAAAATTCACTGTCTTTAATGAAACTTTCTCACAAAACTATTCTCTAATACCAACATTAAGGTACAACCCGTGTTAACATTGATCAAAGATCCATGAGTAAAGACTGTAAATAAATTTCTGATGAAAAGACTCATTTAATTAACAATTCCAGTCTCAATTTGATGTTAATTTCTTCCATAACGTTAAAAGCAAGCCCTTTCATATTCCAAAACACTTCTCTCCTACATGAACTTCGCTTTTATATTGCGACTACCATTTCCATTTATAGCTACTATGTTTCCCGAGAACCAAATTGCTGCCTAGTCTGCACCTCCCAGACTTACACCTTTCTGTAAAACTGTTACTCACATTGTTTCCATTACCTACATGGCTATCTCCTGTATTACTCATTCCAAGCCAGAAAACTGTTCCATACTTATAGAAACCTCCTTTGACATTTGACCTCGATTTTCCAATGACAGATCTTGCTCAATACTAATGTGCAGACCTCTTAGCTACCGTTTTATATCTTGTTATTCTGTTACCCCTTATAAAATGTTACACAATACGTTTTGAGATCTTTAACACTTTCCTTTTTGTCTTCAGATTAACACAGAATGTTGCCCTGATTTCTGTCATAAATTTTTCCCTTCCAGATTTCAGAAATACACTGCGCTTTTATCACAAATCTGCTTTAAAGTTGGTCTCATTTTACATCGGTCTTAATCTCGAAACACCAATTTTACGCCTTAAAACTTTATTTATTTAACAAACCATTATTAGAGTACACTTCTCCTTGACTTATTGGTTCTTTCTATAACTCTCATTTTCATATTAGCATCTTGAATACACAAACATCATATGTTTTCATCAAAATTACCTCATTACGTAACAATATTTAGATATTTAAAACACACTATTTTCAGTCTTTTCCTCATCATTAAACTCTCATTTTATGCTTCTTTTCCCTTCTAGAATGATAATCTTTACTGTCTGAAGTTAAGCTTTGTCTTATTCTACAATAATTCCATTGTTTCAACATCAAACTGTACCATTTTACAAAGTTTAGTAAACTTCCATAATAAAATTCTCGTCCTTTACCAAACTTGCATTAAACAATTTCTTTTTACTTAGATAAGCTGTGACATTGTTAGCAAAATTTTCGCTTACGTTTTTCCCAGTCTTTGGCATCAGTTGGTCCCCAATGCCATTGCTATAACATTGCCATGACAATATCCATTACTTGTTACA